>CM062479.1:6218984-6242205 GCA_031479575.1 Coregonus ussuriensis
AAGGGAGGGAGGGACGGAGGGAGGGAGAGAGAGAGAGAGAGAGAGAGAGAGAGGGAGGGAGGGAGGGAGGGACGGAGGGAAGGACGGAGGGAGGGAGAGAGGGACGGAGGGAGGGAGGGGGAGAGTGACGGAGGGAGGGAGGGAGAAAGGGACGGAGGGAGGGAGGGGGAGAGGGACGGAGGGAGGGATGAGGGAGGGAGGGAGGGAGAGAGGAACGGAGGGAGGGAGGGAGGGGGAGAGGGAAGGAGGGAGGGAGGGAGAGAGGGGACGGAGGGAGGGAGGGGGAGAGGGACGGAGGGAGGGAGGGAGGGATATTGAGAAAGAAAGAGAGAGGAAGAGGAAAATAAAGTGAGAGAGGTTGGAGGGGCTAACCTGATAGAGAGGGGGAATGCTAACCTGATAGAGAGGGGGAGGGGCTAACCTGATAGAGAGGGGGAGGGGCTAACCTGATAGAGAGGGGGAGGGGCTAACCTGATCCACTGCTCTATAAACATTATAAACACAACGTACTTTAGTCCTACTGAGATACACTGCATCTGTACAATCCAACAGCTCTGACATAACTTTGCAAAGATGTACACAAAACATGTAACCAGATGAAGCGTGTTATTTTAGGCTATTTTCTAGGCCCTAAATACACTACAGCAGTAGCGGTTGGTGCCGTTTCAGATGAGGGAGAACGATTATTTTTTTTCATGAGCATGGCCTTATTTCTATTACAGCATATTGGATGACAGTCATTCATATTCCATTCGCCCAGTTCGAATACATGATACTCAAATTTACCCTATACCCATCATGAGGTTGCTACAACCTAGCCTATGAATTAAAGTTTACGACGTAGGTGCACACAGGTTCGAGAGAAACATTTTGAGGTGACAGACATTGACACATTCAACACCGCCTTGCACACTCTTGCCTGCATCTAGCTGATCTAGAGTGTAATCATTAGTCCAACAGTTGCAAACGTGAATTTCTATTGGACAAATTCAAGTATGTTTATCCCCGTTTCATTCCGTTTGCTTCCGTTAAGAAACATTTTTCAACAGAATCGGCGGAATGAATACACCCCTGATTACGCGTAAACACAGTTCACATTCATAGCAGCCACATTGAAAAAACGTATCCAATCCAAACCATATCATAACCGCTACGCACAGCCTACATCGTTGTCACCATATTAGCTAAAGTAACATCATAGTCAACATAGCTAATAGAACTAACGCGTTAGTAAACCCGCTACAACCATGCAGTAATGTTACAGTGTACAGTCAGTAAGCAGTTTAGCACTTACACCGGCGGGCCCGGTGGCAATGACTTTGTAAAATCAAAAGCTTACCTTGACTTGGAAGAGTTCCAGTGTTGTGTTGGATAGTCTTAGCCAGCTAGCTAACATAGCATCCCTATGTTTGAGCAGGGTGTTTGACTAGGCTAAACTAGCTAGCTGCATTTGCAGTGAAACTGAAGCGGAAAAAATCATGAAATCCTCTCTCTCTCTCTCTCTCTCTCTCTCTCTCTCTCTCTCTCTCTCTCTCTCTCTCTCTCTCTCTCTGTCTCTCTCTCTGTCTCTCTCTCTCTCTCTCTCTCTCTCTCTCTCTCTCTCTCTCGCTTCTCCTTCATTTTAGAATAAATTAATTTGTTCAAAACTGTTCAACTATTGTCTTTCTCTTTGAGTCAACTATAAATAAATTGGTCATTTAGCAGACGCTCTTATCCAGAGCGACTTACAGGAGCAATTAGGGTTAAGTGCCTTGCTCAAGGGCACATCGACAGATTTTTCACCTAGTCGGCTTGGGGATTAGAACCAGCGACCTTTCGGTTACTGGCACAACGCTCTTAACCACTAAGCTACCTGTTATGCACTGCCGTGCTAGCTAGCTGCAGCTTATGCTTTCAGTACTAGATTCATTCTCTGATCCTTTGATTGGGTGGACAACATGTCAGTTCATACTGCAAGAGCTCTGATAGGTTGGAGGACAGTTCCAGACTTCTCCATAAAATACATATTCTCTCAGAACACAGGGAACTAGACATGAGGGAGAAGGTTCCAGATTTCTCCATAAAGGACATATTCACTCAGAACACAGGGAACTAGACATGAGGGAGAAGGTTCCAGGCATTACCACTACACAAGGGGTATTCAACTGGGGATCCGCGGAGGTACTGCAGGGGGTCCGCGGAAAATAAATAAATAATGTTTTTATGAATATCGCTAGCAACAACAGATTAAAACCTCTTAAGCTGACAGTCACCGAAATCTGGCACTATAATTACTTTTAAAAATATGTATATGTTTGCATGACTTGCTTGATTGATTTTCCACCGTTTTATAAGTCAGAAGACAGCCATCCAGACCTTGCTAGGACTATATAAACGTCCTCTGTCGAATAGACTTGTATTTGCCTCCCTCTGGTGGCCGGCTGCATCATTACATCCATTTATATCACTTAATCATAGCGAAACGGCTGTCAGCTCAACTGGTTTTTTTAATCAAATGTTGAATTGCATACCTAGAGTAGAAACAGTAGTATCTTCTTCCTAATGATACCAACTTTATTTCTGAACTTCTAATATTGAGCAAATTACACTCATTGGAGATAATTACACTCACTGGTGTATCTAACATTAAAAAAGCACCCGTGAGTATATAATAATTTGGGGGGTGCTTATATTTATCCTGTTACACAAAAGTGTATAATGGAAATGTGTTTCTTGCTTATCCCAACTCCCTCTGAGACACTTGCAGGGAGTGGGGTCACGGCCAGGGTCGCCATTGTGCCCCTGGAGCAATTAGGGTTAAGTGCCTTGCTCAAGGGCACAGCAACATGTTTTTCACCTTGTCGGCTCCGGTATTTCGAAATAGCAGCCTTTCAGTTGTGGCATGTGATGTCGGCTGCTTTCTTGACTTGGACATACATTTTTGCTAACACATTGCTAACCTTTGTTTAACCAGCTAAACAGCTGCTATTAGCAAATGTGTTTGGAGTACGGCTGGCACAACTATCGTATAATAATCGCCATAATCGTCTTAATACATTCATTTTAGGAGAAGGTGGGATTCAACTTTATATTCACGCAGATATAGTTTACCCAATAGCAGTTTTGCCTTTTTACATGAAGTGGGTAAAGTTTGTAATAATTTTACGAGCAGAATGGTACGGTTGGGAGGAGAAGTTTCATTTCCAAAAGTTCTAAACGGTCAAAACCATTCATTTTTGAGAGAGGTGTGTTGTATTCATTACGTATGTCTTTCGAAGATGCATTATGATGTTCAAAATGTTTTTCAACAGAAATGACAATTATGACAATAACTGTGGCCATCTGCATGACAATTAATCGTTAGCCAAAATTCCATAATCGTCACAGCCCTAATTAGAGTTACCTTTCCATCTATTAGGCTATGTTAGAGTTTACACTTCCTCTTCCAATTATAATGTCAAAATAATGAAAAACGATCTACCAAATCTGTGATGTCTGCACCTGTTATTCGGCGCATGTGACCAATAGAATTTGATTTGATTTGATTTTAAAATGTTGATTACTTATCATTCACCTGATGATAAGACAAGAACTGTGGAGAAAATAAACATGTTCGGCTAACGTGATGGGACAAGAAAAGGTTGAAAAACCCTGCGTTACCCTGACCCTCATCTGTATTGGCTCATGGAGTCACAAACACACACACACACACACAGAGACAGAGACAGAGACAGAGACAGAGACAGAGACAGAGACAGAGACAGAGACAGACAGACAGACAGACAGACAGACAGACAGACAGACAGACAGAGAGAGAAAGAATTGGAAAAAAATGGAAAACACTAAACAAACAACAACACGAAGAGCTATCTATCCAAAACGGAGATGTATGGGTAAACCACTTCTCCAATCTTTTTGGCCCTATAACAGAGAACAAACAGCAAAAAAATATACATGATCAAATGCAAATCTTAGAATCAACTATTAAAGACTACCAGAACCCACTGGATTCTCCAATTACATTGAATGAACTACAGGACAAAATACAAACCCTCCAACCCAAAAAGCCCTGTGGTGTTGATGGTATCCTCAATGAAATGATAAAATATACAGACCACAAATTTCAATTAGCTATACTTAAACTCTTTAACATCATCCTTAGCTCTGGCATCTTCCCCAATATTTGGAACCAAGGACTGATCACCCCAATCCACAAAAGTGGAGACAAATTTGACCCCAATAACTACCGTGGGATATGCGTCAACAGCAACATTGGGAAAATCCTCTGCATTATCATTAACAGCAGACTAGTTCATTTCCTCAGTGAAAACAATGTACTGAGCAAATGTCAAATTGGCTTTTTACCAAATTACCCTACGACAGACCACGTATTCACCCTGCACACCCTAATTGACAAACAAACAAACCAAAACAAAGGCAAAGTCTTCTCAAGCTTTGTTGATTTCAAAAAAGCTTTTGACTCAATTTGGCATGAGGGTCTGCTCTATATAAATTGATGGAAAGTGGGGTTGGGGGAAAAACATACAACATTATAAAATCCATGTACACAAACAACAAGTGTGCGGTTAAAATTGGCAAAAAACACACACATTTCTTTCCACAGGGCCGTGGGGTGAGACAGGGATGCAGTTTAAGCCCCACCCTCTTCAACATATATCAACGAATTGGCGAGGGCACTAGAACAGTCTGCAGCACCCGGCCTCACCCTACTAGAATCTGAAGTCAAATGTCTACTGTTTGCTGATGATCTGGTGCTTCTGTCACCAACAAAGGAGGGCCTGCAGCAGCACCTAGATCTTCTGCACAGATTCTGTCAGACCTGGGCCCTGACAGTAAATCTCAGTAAGACAAAAATAATGGTGTTCCAAAAAAGGTCCAGTTGCCAGGACCACAAATACAAATTCCATCTAAACACTGTTGCCGTAGAGCACACAAAAAACTATACATACCTCGGCCTAAACATCAGCGCCACAGGTAACTTCCACAAAGCTGTGAACGATCTGAGAGACAAGGCAAGAAGGGCCTTCTATGCCATCAAAAGGAACATAAAATTTGACATACAAATTAGGATCTGGCTAAAAATACTTGAATCAGTTATAGAACCCATTGCCCTTTATGGTTGTGAGGTCTGGGGTCCGCTCACCAACCAGAATTCACAATATGGGACAAACACCAAATTGAGACTCTGCATGCAGAATTCTGCAAAAACATCCTCAGTGTACAACGTAAAACACCAAATAATGCATGCAGAGCAGAATTAGGCCAATACCCGCTAATTATCAAAATCCAGAAAAGAGCCGTTAAATTCTATAACCACTTAAAAGGAAGCGATTCCCAAACCTTCCATAACAAAGCCATCACCTACAGAGAGATGAACTTGGAGAAGAGTCCCCTAAGTAAGCTGGCCCCCACAGAGCCCCAGGACAACAACAACAACAACACAATTAGACCCAACCAAATCATGAGAAAACAAAAAGAGAAAATTACTTGACACATTGGAAAGAACACAGAATACCTGACCCCTGTGACTGACCCAAACTTAAGGAAAGCTTTGACTATGTACAGACTCAGTGAGCATAGCCTTGCTATTGAGAAAGGCCGCCGTAGGCAGACCTGGCTCTCAAGAGAAGACAGGCTATGTGCACACTGCCCACAAAATGAGGTGGAAACTGAGCTGCACTTCCTAACCTCCTGCCAAATGTATGACCATATTAGAGACATATTTCCCTCAGATTACAGCGATCCACAAAGAATTAGAAAACAAACCCAATTTTGATAAACTCCCTTATCTACTGGGTGAAAAGCCACAGTGTGCCATCACAGCTGCAAGATTTGTGACCTGTTGCCACAAGAAAAGGGCAACCATTGTAAATACAACCCATATTTATGTTTATTTAATTTCCCATTTGTACTTGTTTCCTATTTGCACATTGTTACAACACTGTATATATACATAATATGACATTTGAAATGTCTTTATTATTCTTTTGGAACTTCTGAGTATAATGTTTACTGTTAATATTTATTGTTTATTTCACTTTTGTTTATCATCTACTTCACTTGCTTTGGCAATGTTAACGTACGTTTCCCATGCCAATAAAACCATTACATTGAATTGAATTGAATTGATAGCAGGCTATTCAACACCACCCAGTCAGCCATTACAGTACATACTCTATTTCCTATATCTATCAGAGTTTAATAAGATGAACAGACTGACTGGACTGAGAACCACATAATATTGATGCACCACTCACCACATCCACAACATGATCTAATAGAATATATGTTTAGTACGTATAGGTTCTGCTGTCTCTGTCTCATAGGACACAGAGAGACATGGTGGTTCTGCTGTCTCTGTCTCATAGGACACAGAGAGACATGGTGGTTCTGCTGTCTCTGTCTCATAGGACACAGAGAGACATGGTGGTTCTGCTGTCTCTGTCTCATAGGACACAGAGAGACATGGTGGTTCTGCTGTTCTCTGTCTCATAGGACACAGAGAGACATGGTGGTTCTGCTGTCTCTGTCTCATAGGACACAGAGAGACATGGTGGTTCTGCTGTCTCTGTCTCATAGGACACAGAGAGACATGGTGGTTCACAGTGGTCTAAGGCACTGCATCGCAGTGCTAGCTGTGCCGCTAGAGATCCTGGTTCGAATCCAGACCGGGAGACCCATGGGGCGGCGCACAATTGGCCCAGCGTCGTCCAGGGTAGGGGAGGGAATGGCCGGCAGGGATGTAGCTCAGTTGGTAGAGCATGGCGTTTGCAACGCCAGGGTTGTGGGTTCGATTCCCACGGGGGGCCAGTATGAAAAAATAATAATGTGTATGCACTCACTAACTGTAAGTCGCTCTGGATAAGAGCGTCTGCTAAATGACAAAAAAATATATTTAAAAAATCAATTAATCCAATTACACAGAAGGCATCTGGTGCAAGAGCACTGACCTCACTTTGAGTGGCACGCAATCTGCTGCCTCTGTGCGTGTGTGACCACCCAATGACATCAGAATGAACAGGGTCATATCATTTCAGCACTAACCTTATGTCCACCCATCACCAGTCTAGCACCTAGCACTCTCTTTTATCAAATTGTCCTGAAAGAAAGCTAAAACGTTGTAGATAATGAATCAATTATATTTGCCTAAACCATTCTCTCCCACCATATTGCATCTCCTACAGGCCTCTCAGACAAAGAGCAGAGCCAGACAGTCAATCTGACACACACACACACACACACACACACACACACACACACACACACACACACACACACACACACAAACACCCTCCAGAAGCACTCTGTGTTCTCCCACTAAGTGACGGCTGGATTTTGAACAGGAGTAATAAAGATCTGTAAAAAAAACTCCACTAATGCAAAAGACGATCCATCTGGAGACACCGGGTCCTGGCCAAGCATATCTTCCAGAGAGTAATCACCATAGAAACACTGTGTTTACATATTCTCAAAGCTCATTGACCTGGATTTAAAACTGATGATGCCACTGGCTCTCATCCAGTGGGACTGTCTGTCAATGTGAATAGTACAATGCCTTTCCAAGCTCCAACAAACTCTGGGACCACTGATGTGCAGAGGATGTGGATCCCCCTGCTGGTGGTATGCAGAACTACAACAATACTCTGCTCATGCCAAAGCAGTAATCATTGTAATTGGCTCAGAGTAGTGTTAGCTCCAAAATAAAGTAGTTGTTTCACAACAGATGTTGCTGCAGTGCGTGGCATGATGTCCGCAGGCTAATCCAGGATTTTGTGAGGACATGATTTTAAACACGGAACTAAACGATAAATACATGAAGTCTCTCAAACAGAATTACATCCGGGGAATGGAGTTGGAGTCTGAGACAGGGGTGGGGGCCAGGGGTGGGGGACAGGGGACCTATAATCTAGTTAATAGGTGGTCATCATGAGGAAAGGAAGAAAGCCATTGTAGAGTATTGGAACCAACCTAGGCATAGAGAAGAGAGTGAGCGAGAGCCAGCAGTTTGCAGTACTCAGGGTTAGGAGGAGGGAGGAGCTATTCTCAGTATTAGGAGGAGGAGGAGGAGGGAGGAGCTACTCTCAGGGTTAGGAGGAGGAGGAGGGAGGAGCTACTCTCAGGGCAAGGAGGAGGAGGAAGGAGGAGCTACTCTCAGGGTTAGGAGGAGGAGGAGGAGGGAGGAGCTACTCTCAGGGTTAGGAGGGGGAGGAGGAGGGAGGAGCTACTCTCAGGGTTAGGAGGAGGAGGAGGAGGGAGGAGCTACTCTCAGGGTTAGGAGGAGGAGGAGGAGGAAGGAGCTACTCTCAGGGCAAGGAGGAGGAGGAGGAGGGAGGAGCTACTCTCAGGGTTAGGAGGGGGAGGAGGAGGGAGGAGCTACTCTCAGGGTTAGGAGGGGGAGGAGGAGGGAGGAGCTACTCTCAGGGTTAGGAGGAGGAGGAGGAGGGAGGAGCTACTCTCAGGGTTAGGAGGAGGAGGAGGAGAGGAAGGAGCTACTCTCAGGGCAAGGAGGAGGAGGAGGAGGGAGGAGCTACTCTCAGGGTTAGGAGGGGGAGGAGGAGGGAGGAGCTACTCTCAGGGTTAGGAGGGGGAGGAGGAGGGAGGAGCTACTCTCAGGGTTAGGATGAGGAGGAGGAGGGAGGAGCTACTCTCAGGGTAAGGAGGAGGAGGAGGGAGGAGCTACTCTCAGGGTTAGGATGAGGAGGAGGAGGGAGGAGCTACTCTCAGGGTTAGGATGAGGAGGAGGAGGAGGGAGGAGCTACTCTCAGGGTTAGGAGGAGGAGGAGGAGGGAGGAGCTACTCTCAGGGTTAGGAGGAGGAGGAGGAGGGAGGAGCTACTCTCAGGGTTAGGATGAGGAGGAGGAGGGAGGAGCTACTCTCAGGGTAAGGAGGAGGAGGAGGGAGGAGCTACTCTCAGGGTTAGGAGGAGGAGGAGAGAGGAGCTACTCTCAGGGTTAGGAGGAGGAGGAGGAGGGAGGAGCTAAGCTACTCTCAGGGTTAGGAGGAGGAGGAGGGAGGAGCTACTCTCAGGGTTAGGAGGAGGAGGAGGGAGGAGCTACTCTCAGGGTTAGGAGGAGGAGGAGGGAGGAGCTACTCTCAGGGCAAGGAGGAGGAGGAGGAGGGAGGAGCTACTCTCAGGGTTAGGAGGAGGAGGAGGGAGGAGCTACTCTCAGGGTTAGGAGGAGGAGGAGGAGGAGGGAGGAGCTACTCTCAGGGTTAGGAGGGGGAGGAGGGAGGAGCTACTCTCAGGGTAAGGAGGAGGAGGAGGAGGGAGGAGCTACTCTCAGGGTTAGGAGGAGGAGGAGGAGGGAGGAGCTACTCTCAGGGTTAGGAGGAGGAGGAGGAGGGAGGAGCTACTCTCAGGGTTAGGATGAGGAGGAGGAGGGAGGAGCTACTCTCAGGGTTAAGATGAGGAGGAGGAGCTACTCTCAGGGTTAGGAGGAGGAGGAGGAGGGAGGAGCTACTCTCAGGGTTAGGAGAGGAGGAGGAGGAGGGAGGAGCTACTCTCAGGGTTAGGAGGAGGAGGAGGGAGGAGCTACTCTCAGGGTTAGGAGGAGGAGGAGGGAGGAGCTACTCTCAGGGCAAGGAGGAGGAGGAGGAGGGAGGAGCTACTCTCAGGGTTAGGAGGAGGAGGAGGGAGGAGCTACTCTCAGGGTTAGGAGGAGGAGGAGGAGGAGGGAGGAGCTACTCTCAGGGTTAGGAGGGGGAGGAGGGAGGAGCTACTCTCAGGGTAAGGAGGAGGAGGAGGAGGGAGGAGCTACTCTCAGGGTTAGGAGGAGGAGGAGGAGGGAGGAGCTACTCTCAGGGTTAGGAGGAGGAGGAGGAGGGAGGAGCTACTCTCAGGGTTAGGATGAGGAGGAGGAGGGAGGAGCTACTCTCAGGGTTAAGATGAGGAGGAGGAGCTACTCTCAGGGTTAGGAGGAGGAGGAGGAGGGAGGAGCTACTCTCAGGGTTAAGAGGAGGAGGAGGAGGGAGGGAGCTACTCTCAGGGTTAGGATGAGGAGGAGGAGGGAGGAGCTACTCTCAGGGTTGATGAGGAGGAGGTAGGAACTACTCACAGGGGTAGGAGATGCGTCGTCTCCAGCCCAGACAGTCCAGTCCGATGGGGGTGCTCTGGGAGAAGCAGTGGGTCTTCAGGCCCATCCCAGAGAATGCCTCCATGGTCGACAGGGACACTGGTGTATTCCACTGTGTGGAGGAGGCAAAAGTAAAGCTGGGGATCCAACAATGCCTAGGCCTACATACCTAGAAGTCTATAGTTAGTATAATGCTCACTTTAAATGTTAAGACCCTGCCTTTTCTTAGTTTAAATCATGAATATACGTGTACTATATAATGTGACAGAGCAACAGTAATAATGTGTTTTACCTGAACAGATTTAGCTGAAGGTGCATGCAGGTTTAGGCTAACAGTAGGAGCTGAGAGAGACTGGCACAGAAACAGGAAAGACATCCCAAAAAAGATGACATGGAAACAAACGGAAGGGGAAAAACATGTAACAAAGGAAAGATGTCAAGACTCGGCGAAGACAGCTGGCGAAGGATAGAAGAGATGGAGGAGAGAACCATCCTCGAGACAGTACATAGATGAAGTGGAAGAGGAGGAGGAGGAGGAGGAGGAGAGAACCATCCTCGAGACAGTACGTAGATGAAGAGGAGGAGAGAACCATCCTCGAGACAGTACGTAGATGAAGAGGAGGAAGAGGAGGAGGAGGAGAGAACCATCCTCGAGACAGTACGTAGATGAAGAAGAAGAGGAGGAGGAGGAGGAGGAGAGAACCATCCTCGAGACAGTACGTAGATGAAGAGGAGGAGGAGGAGGAGGAGAGAGAAAATCCCTCCCCCTAGGCTGTAAGTTGTTTTGCACGGGTAAGCATGGTGGAGTCTTACTTTCTCGAGCTCTTCAGGACAGTGTGTGTTGAGTTGTCCCAGGCTGCCCCTCATCACTCGGGCCAGCTTCCGCTTCCATCTCTTCTGCTCTTCGATCCACAGGTCGTCTGAGCAGCAGCGTTGGCGTCTCAGACCCCTGTCCCGCCTGTGGCCTAGTGGTGGTCTGAGGGCTGAGGCAGTAGTGTCCGGTCCAGATCCAGGACTCTTCAGTTCTGCTAGCCTCTTCCCTTCTCCCCCTGCTTGGCTACTGGGTCTACATCCATCCTGACTGGTCTTTGGGTGCATAGTCAACTGGTTAATGGGACTGTCAATGTCACTTTCACTTCAAACTATAGAGCCTGGTGGTCCTCTATGACCTCCATATGGCGTCTATCTGTGTACATTACATTGTATTATTCTTACTGGTACATGATCTTAAACAGTTGTTATGGAGTGTTGATGACTATGATGGGACAGGTGAATTCAATTGTCTTGATTGGTGTAACTGATGCACTTGACAGGTAAGGTAGTTCCCACTGACTATTTCCTGTGCGCATCAGTACTGAGCTATCTCGCATGACTTAATCATGATTTAGTTTAGCCTAGCCTGTGTGTCCCCCTGCCTGATTGGTCATGGTTAGAAGGTAATGCAGCTAATATCAAAGTGAAGTCAAAAGTTGCACATTTGAATAGTGTTTGCCTTTTTGCTAACCCTAACCCTTTTCCTAACCTTAACCTAATTCTCCTAACCTCACGCTATTCTTCATATTCTGACGTGAGGATGAACAGAACATTTTGCAGTTTTAAAGCTAATTATAATAATTTGGGGAGTGTTTATATTTGTCCTGCTACACACACCCGCAGGGAGTGGGTCACCATTGGAGTGGGTCACCATTGGAGTGGGTCACCATTGTACAGCACCCCTGAAGCAATTAGGGTTAAGTGCCTAGCTCAAACACATAGCGACAGATTTGTTTTTTTTCTCACCTTGTCGGCTACGGTATTCGAACCAGCAACCTTTCGGTTCCTGGCCTACCACCCTGACCTCAAGGCGCTTCCTGCCGCCCTTAGACTTGCATGAGATGAAACATTCCATTTTTCTCTCAGCCCCATGGCAAAATGTGTAGAATTGCAGGAAACTAACTTTAAAACATGAACATTTTCTCTCTGCCCCATGTTTGAAATACAGGAAGTTATCTGTTTGGGGAGCCCCCTGGAGGTAGCTGGCCCGGTGGCCCCAAATGCAGTAGTCCGGCCCTGGTTGCATCCCATCTAGTCAAAACCTGCCTGCTTGCCTGCCTGGCTCCCTGCTGGGTGCTCCCTGCAGGCTCCACCGGGGGGGGGGGGGGGGCTAGAACACACAGTCCCCCTCCCAGCTGCCTGCCTGGGCCGTTTCAGAACTGCCAGGCGGGACGGGACGGGAGCAGAATGGAAATGTGCCACGCCAGTGACAGCAGAGCACAGCGGAGGAAAGAAAGAGCTGACTCTATCGTTTCACTCTTCCTCCTCATCTCTCTTTCAGGAGAGGAGAGAACAGAGGGAGGAAGGAGATAAAGAAGGGCTTATTCTGCATTTCATCGAATACACACGCGCACGCACAAACACACACGCATGACTGTAGAGAGAGATGAAGTGCCCAAAGATGTTATTTAAATTCAGCCTAAGGCTGATGTAACAGTGTTGCCTCCGTTCTTCTCATCGCCCCAAACTGGGCTTGAACCAGAGACCCTCTGAACACATCGACAATTGCCTCCCGCGAAGCATCGTTACATATCGCTCCACAAAAGCCGAAGCCCAAGGGAAACGGCTAGTTCAAGGTCTCAGAGCGAGTGACGTCACCTATTGAAATGCCACTAGCACGCACCGCTAACTAGCTAGCCATTTCACACCGGTTACACTGAGGCAGAACAGGGTCCAGTGAAAGACACTCAACACTTTATCCCATAGTGCACCCTGCCTGGCCTTCCCTCGTCGTCTTGATGGAGGAGGGGTTAACATGGCTGCTTTATCATGATGTTAAACTGACAGACAGTCAGGCCATTCTATCATAATGGGGACAAAACGATGAAACAGCAGATGCCAGTGGAGACTTTTATTTTAAACAACCTACTCCTGTCAATCAAAGATGTGCCCTGAGGGAGTGTGATAGTATAGTGGGGATGCCTAGCTGAGAATTCACTTGTAAAGGGAATAAATCATTTATTGTTCTTTCATAGCTTACATGTTTTGGGCTGTTTAACTAGTATAATTTCTGTATTCTTCATTATTATATCAGTTATTATAAGTTATATCAGTTATTATCAGTTATATCAGTTTTTATCGGTTTTATCAGTTATTATCAGTTACACACAAGGCTACACCTGCCTGCCATGGAGAATCTGCTTAACAACACACATGCAGTCAAACAAATGATAACAATGAGGCATTATATAGCTGTGTTATCATATAGCTGTGCCTTACCTCAAACTGTTTGAAGGACATAGGTGTAAGCAGACTGTCCACTCCGCTGTCCTCCAATGGGCTGAGGGAGGAGGAGCCTATCTGTCCCGTTCCGTTCGGGGCTTCAGGGTCTTGGGCTTCTCTGGCGGGTCAGACAGGCCCTCTACACTGGCTGACTGGCCCATGAGGAGCAGGGAAAGGACTGAGGCCCGGGCAGAGGCAGTGGGGGGGTAGCAGAAGGCCCTGTGCTGGGCAGCAGGTCTGGGGCTGTGGGGCTTGGGGCTCATGGGTCTCACTGGGGTGTCTGGTGTAGCTGCCATGCTAGACGCTGTGCTCTCATAGGCTCCACCTGGGGACCAGGACAGCTGATTGGCTAAGGCAGCCAGGGAGGCGGGGCTCATGGGCGACACGGGGCTGGGATCGTTTGTGGGCGGGGCCTCAGAGTCGTGCGAGGATGGCGGTCTGGAGTCTGAGAAGTTGATTGACAGGCTGTTGGGCGGGACTTTCCCTTTCCTCTTCTGGCCATCTGACTTGTCGTCCCCGGCCCCGCTTTGACTGTCCTGCAGGCCCCTCTTAGTGAGGGGGTCGGTGAGACTCAGAGCCCTGAGAGAGGAGAGGAGGGGGACCCAGGGACACTGAGCACTGAGCCCGAGGCAGAGCGGGACACGTAGTCACTGTGGATCTGTCTGGACGTCCTCACACCCCCACCGTCCCCTCCCTCGACCCCATCTCCGACCGGGACAGACAGGGTCCTCCTCACCAGCTCAGCCTCCCTGGCCCTCTCTCTCTTCAGCCTCCTCCAGGACTGTTTGGCTCGCCCCACCTCCCCTTTGCTCCCCGTCTCAACGCTCCCCGTCTCAACGCTCCCCGTCTCCTCTTCGTTCTCCTTGTCCATGGAGCGAGACTCAAACAGGCTGGACAGGGACTTGTGGGCCTGGGCGAAGCGCATGCGGAGGTTGAGGCTGTCGGAGCTCTTGCTCCTCTTGTAGCCGTGCAGGCCCTCGAGGGCCTCGGTCTGGTCGTGTCTGAGACCTCCGGGCTGGGAGGTCAGGGGACTGTCTGGGCTGCTGGGCCCTTCGGGGGTGTCCCCAGGTCCCTCCCTGAAAAGCAGGGCAGGCGGACGTGGCGGGTGCGAGGCGTGGAGGGGAAGAAGCCGTAGTCCTCCTCCTCTGTCTCGTAGCGACCCCCCGGACCGGAGGAGAAGGCCTGCTGGACCATCAAGACGACACTGTCATCATCTGAGGTGTCTCCCCCCTGTCCTCCATGTCCTCCCCCCAGCTCCCTTCTCAGGCCCAGGTCGGGTGACTCCCGGGGCGAGCTGTCCATCTTGGTGTTCTTCAGACTCTTCCTCTTCCTGAAAGAAGGCATCTTGGCGAAGACAGAGAACTTGGAGCTCTTGGAGCTCCCCGCCCAGTCGCCTTTAGACTTGCTCTTCATGGGTTTGTGGAGGTTGGCATTCCCCCCTGAGACAGGCAGGATGGATTCTTCCATCTCCTCACTGTTAGTGCTGGTGGTGTCAAAATCGTAGGACACAGAGGTGGGGGTGGGACTGGAGCATCTCTCGCTGCCCGCCGAGTCCCTGTTGTGTGGTAAGGTCATGACCCTGGGGTGGGGTCATCGGGGTCAAAGGTCAACGACACCAGCTGGTGCTCTGATGACTCAATCCTGGAAAAGTCCTCAGAGTGACACGACGACGGGCTGAAAGTGGGCATATAGGACATGATGATGTCACCAGACAGAAGAACAGTGTTCCTGTCCTCCTCAGTGGGCCTTATCCTAACAATCTTTCTCCGCTCCTCATCTTCCACTGTCCCAGAGTTGTCCAGGGAGTGGTCGGGATCGGCCTCTAGGATGGGTTCCAGGCTACTAAAGGAGAGCAGGTTGAGACTGACGTCGGGATAGGGGTACCTCACGATCCTCACCCCACGATCCTGCTGCAGTAGGGCGGGGTGAGAGCTGGTCTGGAGGTAGGAGCTGTAGGAGCTGTCCTTCTCAGCAAACAAACTGTCCTTTAATCCTAGAGCCTCAGGTGAGTTGCTACACTCCTGTCTGTCTCTGTCCGAAGGAGGCTTGGGGGATTGGTGGGGAATGGGCTGCTGCCCCTTCTCTTTCTCTGCACTGTCCAATAGCAGGCCTCTGGTCTCCAGGTAGGAAGCTAAGGGTTCGGAAAGGCCTGTGTGACTGTTAGCAGCACAATTATCTTCCCTACAGTCTGTATGGTTAGAGATGTCTCCTCTCCAGTCTGTATGGTTAGAGATGTCTCCTCTCCAGTCTGTATGGTTAGAGATGTCTCCTCTCCAGTCTGTATGGTTAGAGATGTCTCCTCTCCAGTCTGTATGGTTAGAGATGTCTCCTCTCCAGTCTGTATGGTTAGAGATGTCTCCTCTCCAGTCTGTATGGTTAGAGATGTCTCCTCTCCTGTCTGTATGGTTAGAGATGTCTCCTCTCCAGTCTGTATGGTTAGAGATGTCTCCTCTACAGTCTGTATGGTTAGAGATGTCTCCTCTCCAGTCTGTATGGTTAGAGATGTCTCCTGTCCAGTCTGTATGGTTAGAGATGTCTCCTCTCCAGTCTGTATGGTTAGAGATGTCTCCTCTCCAGTCTGTATGGGTTAGAGATGTCTCCTGTCCAGTCTGTATGGTTAGAGATGTCTCCTCTCCAGTCTGTATGGTTAGAGATGTCTCCTCTCCAGTCTGTATGGTTAGAGATGTCTCCTCTCCAGTCTGTATGGTTAGAGATGTCTCCTCTCCAGTCTGTATGGTTAGAGATGTCTCCTCTCCAGTCTGTATGGTTAGAGATGTCTCCTGTCCAGTCTGTATGGTTAGAGATGTCTCCTCTCCAGTCTGTCGTGCCTGTATGGTTCTGAATAGGGACGTCTCTGTAACCCTCTCCCTGGAGCCTCCCCAGCTCTTCCACCTCAGCCAGGCTGAAGTGCCACTCGTCCCCCAGCCCGGACACGGCTGAGTCCTCACGGCTCCAGTAGGGGTCGTAGTCCAGGGGGGACAGGAACTCCTCAGAGTCCTCAGGGGGGTCTTCAAGGGGGCTGTCCAGGGTCTCATTGGTCTCCCCCAGGATGTCCGAGGTAAACGTTGCGGGCTCGGTCAGGGAAGGAAGGGGACTCACCATCAGTTTTATCCCCACACTCCTTTGATCCGCTCTGGTGGGCTACCTCAGAGGACCACCGCTCTGGTCCCTGGCCCCTCGTACAGAGAGATCCCAACCACAACCCTTCACTGGCCTTGGTGTGCTTGTTGGAGTCAGAGAGGGAGCGGGAGGACAGAGACGGGATGGAGGGTGGCACAGTGCAGGGAGAGGGAGTCTCACGCTCAGGGATCCTGTGGTGGATCTCTAGCTGATCCCTGTGGCTCTGGACTCGTTCTTTACACACAGGAGAGTCTGTTCCCATGGTAACGGGAGAGTCTGTTCCTACGGTAACAGGAAAGTCTGCTCCCACGGTAATCTCTATCCTCCTCAGTTGTATAGCCTCCTGATCTAAGGCAGGGGGTTCTGTGCTGTCTCCCTGAAGATGCTCAGTCTCTGTAGGTTGGGTTGACCCCTGGGTTAACCCTTGGCCTATGTCACTAGAACCACCCTGTGTGCAGAGGTCCACATGCAGATCACTAGTGATCTCTATGAAGACTCCTGTAGGACTGCAGGGGACTATAGCGTCCTCCGTCTCCTCTGTGCTTGACAGCCCAACATGGTCAGAGTCAGTGTCTGTATGATCAGAGAACTCTGCTGCTATAACAGTGTTTGGCTGTGCTGATTCAGGGCAGGATGTGCTTTCTACTGCCTGCTCCTGCTGTCTGTAAACATGACAATCTTCTTCTTCCTCCTCCTCCTCCTCCTCCTCCTCCTCCTCCTCCTCTTCTCTCACCCCGGACAGGGAATGGGGTGGTCCTGTCCAGTCCTCTCTGGTCAAGGTCTTTGATAACAGCTGTGAGTGTTCTGAGTCTTCTGATCCTGACAGGTCAGAGGGAGGCGGCCTGTCTATGTGGGGGAGGGAGTGGGGGTGGGGGGGCAGGCGTTCCTCACCCCCCCCCTCAGTGTGAGACTGGAGATGAGCAGAATCAAGCTGGAGCTCATCCCTCGCCTCGTACTCTCCCCCAGGCGAGTGCTCACTGTCCCTGGGTGTCTCTGTGCTAGAGTCCCCCTGGTCCTGGAGCTCAGGGATTAGGCCCTGGGTCTGAACGGCATCCTCCTTCAGGGGTCGTGAACTAACGCTCTGTGTTTGTTGTTGTTGATGTTGTTGTATCTCTGTAATTCCTCCACTGTCTAGCCCAGTAGGTGGGACAGGTGAGGCTAACTGGGATTCCAGTTGGTTGATCCCCTTCCTGTCTTGCGATGGTGAGAGAGACAGATCAGGTGACAGGTTGTTGGAAAGAGGTATGGGCCCACGGGCGTCTAGCGGGGGAGAAAGTCGCACCTCTACAGTAAGTCCCACCTCAAAAGGAAGTCCAGCCTCCACGGACGACATGATTGAACAGATGCCATTCACTGTTTCCTCTGTCCCTGATGGTTCAGTCGGCTCTGCTGAGTTCCTGGTGGTGACACACACCTTGTGCTCGTCCTGGCAGTGGACACATGATCTGCATGCCTCACCGTGGGCCTTTGTAGCACTGAGGAAGGCCTGAGGCTGGGGCTTTGTCTCTGTCTCTGTCTCCGTCTCTGTGGTGGGTTCACTACTCCCCTCTGTCTCTGTGGTGGGTTCACTACTCCCCTCTGTCTCTGTGGTGGGTTCACTACTCCCCTCTGTCTCTGTGGTGGGTTCACTACTCCCCTCTGTCTCTGTGGTGGGTTCACTACTCCCCTCTGTCTCTGTGTGCTGTGTGTCCATACAGATTGTGTCTGTGGTGTGTGTTTCTGTACACTGTGTGTCAGTACTGGGCTCTGCAATAAGTTCACAGTGTGTGTTTGGTTTGTGATTGTTGTGTGTGAGCCTGCAGTGTGTGTCTGGTTTGTGATTGTTGTGTGTGAGCCTGCAGTGTGTGTCTGGTTTGTGATTGTTGTGTGTGAGCCTGCAGTGTGTGTCTGGTTTGTGATTGTTGTGTGTGAGCCTGCAGTGTGTGTCTGGTTTGTGATTGTTGTGTGTGAGCCTGCAGTGTGTGTCTGGTTTGTGTGTGTTGGCTATATTGTGTGTATCTGTGCATAGTGTCACGTGTGTGTCAGATATGTCCGAACACTGTGCCTCTATAGTGTTGTGTGTGTCTCTGCAGTGTGTCTCTGCAATGCGCTGGTTGTGTGACACCTGTCTGTCTGTATTCTGGCTAGCAAGGCTTACCTGCTCCAGGTGACTGCTGTGTATTTGTGAACTCTGTTTCTCTACACTGTGCAGAGTGGACAGAAGATCTACACGTTGTGTATCCATTCTATGTTGATTACATATCCCTGTGTTGGTTAACCCTGTGCACCGTTTCTCTGTGCTGCTCTGCGTTTGTGTCTCCGTGCTGTTTCTCCGTGTAAACGTTTCTGTGCTTTGTGCGATGTCGATCTGGTGTCTGCCTGGGCTATTCTGTTTGTGGGACCCTGTGTGGTGTATTAGTGTTTTCTGATTACCTGTGATTTGTGACATGAACCTCTTTACTGACTTTCTCAGCGCCATGCTGGGTTTCTTTCTCTGTCCTGTGCTTGTGTCGCTTCTTCTCTGTGAGTTTCCTCTGTGCTGTGTTGTTGGTTATGAATCTCCACGCTGTATTTCTCTGTGTTCTTTGTGCTGTGTTGTTGGTTATGAATCTCCACGCTGTATTTCTCTGTGTTCTTTGTGCTGTGTTGTTGGTTATGAATCTCCACGCTGTATTTCTCTGTGTTCTTTGTGCTGTGTTGTTGCTTATGAATCTCCACGCTGTATTTCTCTGCGAGTTTCTCTGTGCTGTGTTGTTGGTTATGAATCTCACCGCTGTATTTCTCTGTGTTCTTTGTGCTGTGTTGTTGGTAATGAATCTCTCCGCTGTATTTCTCTGCGAGTTTCTCTGTGCTGTGTTGTTGGTTATGAATCTCTCCGCTGTATTTCTCTGTGTTCTCTGTGCTGTGTTGTTGGTTATGAATCTCTCCGCTGTATTTCTCTGTGTTCTCTGTGCTGTGTTGTTGGTTATGAATCTCTCCGCTGTATTTCTCTGTGTTCTCTGTGCTGTGTTGTTGGTTATGAATCTCTCCGCTGTACTTCTCTGCGAGTTTCTCTGTGCTGTGTTGTTGGTTATGAATCTCTCCGCTGTACTTCTCTGCGAGTTTCTCTGTGCTGTGTTGTTGGTTATGAATCTCCACGCTGTATTTCTCTGCGAGTTTCTCTGTGCTGTGTTGTTGGTTATGAATCTCTCCGCTGTATTTCTCTGTGTTCTCTGTGCTGTGTTGTTGGTTATGAATCTCTCCGCTGTACTTCTCTGCGAGTTTCTCTGTGCTGTGTTGTTGGTTATGAATCTCCACGCTGTACTTCTCTGCGAGTTTCTCTGTGCTGTGTTGTTGGTTATGAATCTCCACGCTGTACTTCTCTGCGAGTTTCTCTGTGCTGTGTTGTTGGTTATGAATCTCCACGCTGTACTTCTCTGCGAGTTTCTCTGTGCTGTGTGTGTTGGTTCTGGCTCCTCTCTGCTGTGTGTCTGGCTCTACAGTCCCCAGCGGGTGTGGTAGCTGCTGTTCTTCCATTCTGTGTGTGGGTCCTTCACCCCCCAGCAGGGAAGACAGAGAGTCACACAACGAGGTGATGTCACCCCCACCACCGATCCTCTTCCTCGCCCCGTCCTGGCTCCGTCTTGGGGGTCACCGGGTCCCAAATCCCTCTCCTCCGCCTCTAATTGTAATCCTCTGGGTTCTGCCAGTACCACTGAGTCATCAAGAGCTTCCCGGGTCTGCAGAGAGAGAAAATAAGAGCGATATATTTATTTTCGTGTCAAATCGCCAATTGGTAACCCATCCCTTATGGGATTAATTGACACAAACATTACAATAATTCACTGTGGTAATTCAGTGACAATTCTTCTTCCAGTGTTCTCTGCAGTATGCATTGCATAAAGAAAAGAGTGAAACAATTAAAGGTAACAATCAATACATAATAGTAAATAAGGTTATCCAAACAATAATTATATCCCTAGAGCAGTAAAATAACATACATACATACATATACATATACATATACATACATATACACACACATACATACAGTGGGGGAAAAAAAGTATTTAGTCAGCCACCAATTGTGCAAGTTCTCCAACTTAAAAAGATGAGAGAGGCCTGTAATTTTCATCATAGGTACACGTCAACTATGACAGACAAATTGAGAGAAAAAAAATCCAGAAAATCACATTGTAGGACTTTTAATGAATTTATTTGCAAATGATGGTGGAAATAAGTATTTGGTCACCTACAAACAAGCAAGATTTCTGGCTCTCACAGACCTGTAACTTCTTCTTTAAGAGGCTCCTCTGTCCTCCACTCGTTACCTGTATTAATGGCACCTGTTTGAACTTGTTATCAGTATAAAAGAAAAGACACCTGTCCACAACCTCAAACAGTCACACTCCAAAACTCCACTATGGCCAAGACCAAAGAGCTGTCAAAGGACACCAGAAACACAATTGTAGACCTGCACCAGGCTGGGAAGACTGAATCTGCAATAGGTAAGCAGCTTGGTTTGAAGAAATCAACTGTGGGAGCAATTATTAGGAAATGGAAGACATACAAGACCACTGATAATCTCCCTCGATCTGGGGCTCCACGCAAGATCTCACCCCGTGGGGTCAAAATGATCACAAGAACGGTGAGCAAAAATCCCAGAACCACATGGGGGGGACTAGTGAATGACCTGCAGAGAGCTGGGACCAAAGTAACAAAGCCTACCATCAGTAAACACACTACGCCGCCAGGGACTCAAATCCTGCAGTGCCAGGCGTGTCCCCCTGCTTAAGCCAGTACATGTCCAGGCCCATCTGAAGTTTGCTAGAGTGCATTTGGATGATCCAGAAGAGGAGAGGATTGGGAGAATGTCATATGGTCAGATGAAACCAAAATAGAACTTTTTGGTAAAAAACTCAACTCGTCGTGTTTGGAGGACAAAGAATGCTGAGTTGCATCCAAAGAACACCATACCTACTGTGAAGCATGGGGTGGAAACATCATGCTTTGGGGCTGTTTTTCTGCAAAGGGACCAGGACGACTGATCTGTGTAAAGGAAAGAATGAATGGGGCCATGTATCGTGAGATTTTGAGTGAAAACCTCCTTCCATCAGCAAGGGCATTGAAGATGAACGTGGCTGGGTCTTTCAGCATGACAATGATCCCAAAACACACCGCTCCGGGCAACGAAGGAGTGGCTTCATAAGAAGCATTCAAGGTCCTGGAGTGGCCTAGCCAGTCTCCAGATCTCAACCCCATAGAAAATCTTTGGAGGGAGTTGAAAGTCTGTGTTGCCCAGCGACATACATACATACATATATACATACATAACATAACCATAACATATAATATACAGATAAATAAATACAGAAAAATGAAACAGAAGGCATTTGAACCCAGTCTGGCACCAAGAGAAGATTCATGTGGGAGACAAGCCTCTACACAATATCTATATAAACACGTACCATTTACCATTTCATTATAGGTAGCCATTTTTCTTTGATTCCAGGTTTATCTAAATATTCCGTGAACGGAAATACACAATGAAAGAACAGGAGAGAAGGAAAGATTGACTCAATACTGCTAAGAGTCTGATAGCGTTAAGATGATCTGGTAGAGGCTCTGATAACTCTGCATCCCACACGGTGCAGTCAGTAAATCAGAGAAAGGTATAGCCTCAGGCCCTGGGAAGGAATAGTTGACTAGGAGCCTGCCATGAAAAGGAGCAACATGTTTATCTCTAAACAGCAGAGGTTTGCTAATTACTGTAATAACATCTCCTAAACCTGGAAAAATCATCTGTCAGAGGACAAATAATGGATCTAACTACATACACTACATGGCCAGAAGTATGTGGACACGTGCTCGTCGAACATCTCATTCCAAAATCAAGGGCATTAATATGGCGTTGGTCCCTCCTTTGTCTGCTATAACAGCCTCCACTCTTCTGGGAAGGCTTTCCACGAGATGTTGAAACATTGCTGCAGGGACTTTCAGCTTCCATTTAGCCACAAGAGCATTAGTAAGGTCTGGCACTGAGTTGGGCGATTAGGCCTAGCTCGCAGTCGGCGTTCTAATTCATCCCAAAGGTGTTTGATGGGGTTGGGTCAGGGCTCTGTGCAGGCCAGTCAAGTTCTTCCACACCGATCTCGACAAAACCATTTCTGTATGGACCTCGCTTTGTGCATGGGGGCATTGTCCTGCTGAAACAAGAAAGGGCCTTCCCCAAACTGTTGCCACAAAGTTGAAAGCACAGAATCGTCTAGAATGTCATTGCATTGTATGATGTAGCGTTAAGATTTCCTTCACTGGAACTAAAGGGTCTAACCCGAACCATGAAAAACAGCCCAGACCATTATTCCTCCTCCACCAAACTTTACAGTTGGCACTATGCAATCGGGCAGGTAGCGTTCTCCTGGCATCCCGCCAAACCCAGATTCATCCGTCGGACTGCCAGATGGTGAAGCGTGATTCATCACTCCAGAGAATGCGATTCCCACTGCTCCAGAGTCCAATGGCGGTGAGCTTTACACCACTCCAGCCGAATGCTTGGCATTGCGCATGGTAATCTTAGGCTTGTGAGCGGCCTGCTCAGCCATGGAAACCCATTTTATGAAGCTCCCGACAAACAGTTCTTGTGAACAGTTCTTGTGCTGACGTTGGCAGTTTTGGAAACTCGGTAGTGAGTGTTGCAACCGAGGACAGACGCTACGCGCTCCAGCGACAGTCGTGGTCCCGTTCTGTGTGCTTGTGTGGCCCTACCAATTCGCGGCTGAGCCGTTGTTGCTTCCTAGACTCGATTGCATGGCTAT
>CM062479.1:6245205-6403799 GCA_031479575.1 Coregonus ussuriensis
CTAACCTGATAGAGAGGGGGAGGGGGCTAACCTGATAGAGAGGGGGAGGGGCTAACCTGATAGAGAGGGGGAGGGGCTAACACCTGATCCACTGCTCTTATAAACATTATAAACACAACGTACTTTAGTCCTACTGAGATACACTGCATCTGTACAATCCAACAGCTCTGACATAACTTTGCAAAGATGTACACAAAACATGTAACCAGATGAAGCGTGTTATTTTAGGCTATTTTCTAGGGCCCTAAATACACTACAGCAGTAGCGGTTGGTGCCGTTTCAGATGAGGGAGAACGATTATTTTTTTTCATGAGCATGGCCTTATTTCTATTACAGCATATTGGATGACAGTCATTCATATTCCATTCGCCAGTTCGAAAACATATGATACTCAAATTTACCCTATACCCATCATGAGTAGCCTATGAATTAAAGTTTACGACGTAGGTGCACACAGGTTCGAGAGAAAACATTTTGAGGTGACAGACATTGACACATTCAACACCGCCTCTGCACACTCTTGCCTGCATCTAGCTGATCTAGAGTGTAATCATTAGTCCAACAGTTGCAAACGTGAATTTCTATTGGACAAATTCAAGGTATGTTTATCCCCGTTTCATTCCGTTTGCTTCCGTTAAGAAACATTTTTCACAGAATCGGCGGAATGAATACACCCCTGATTACGCGTAAACACAGTTCACATTCATAGCAGCCACATTGAAAAAACGTATCCAATCCAAACCATATCATAACCGCTACGCACAGCCTACATCGTTGTCACCATATTAGCTAAAGTAACATCATAGTCAACATAGCTAATAGAACTAACGCGTTAGTAAACCCGCTACAACCATGCAGTAATGTTACAGTGTACAGTCAGTAAGCAGTTTAGCACTTACACCGGCGGGCCCGGGTGGCATGACTTTGTAAAATCAAAAGCTTACCTTGACTTGGAAGAGTTCCAGTGTTGTGTTGGATAGTCTTAGCCAGCTAGCTAACATAGCATCCCCTATGTTTGAGCAGGGTGTTTGACTAGGCTAAACTAGCTAGCTGCATTTGCAGTGAAACTGAAGCGGAAAAAATCATGAAATCTCTCTCTCTCTCTCTCTCTCTCTCTCTCTCTCTCTCTCTCTCTCTCTCTCTCTCTCTCTCTCTCTCTGTCTCTCTCTCTGTCTCTCTCTCTCTCTCTCTCTCTCTCTCTCTCTCTCTCTCTCGCTTCTCCTTCATTTTAGAATAAATTAATTTGTTCAAAACTGTTCCAACTATTGTCTTTCTCTTTGAGTCAACTATAAATAAATTGGTCATTTAGCAGACGCTCTTATCCAGAGCGACTTACAGGAGCAATTAGGGTTAAGTGCCTTGCTCAAGGGCACATCGACAGATTTTTCACCTAGTCGGCTTGGGGATTAGAACCAGCGCGGTTACTGGCACAACGCTCTTAACCACTAAGCTACCTGTTATGCACTGCCGTGCTAGCTAGCTGCAGCTTATGCTTTCAGTACTAGATTCATTCTCTGATCCTTTGATTGGGTGGACAACATGTCAGTTCATACTGCAAGAGCTCTGATAGGTTGGAGGACAGTTCCAGACTTCTCCATAAAATACATATTCTCTCAGAACACAGGGAACTAGACATGAGGGAGAAGGTTCCAGATTTCTCCATAAAGGACATATTCACTCAGAACACAGGGAACTAGACATGAGGGAGAAGGTTCCAGGCATTACCACTACACAAGGGGTATTCAACTGGGGATCCGCGGAGGTACTGCAGGGGGTCCGCGGAAAATAAATAAATAATGTTTTTATGAATATCGCTAGCAACAACAGATTAAAACCTCTTAAGCTGACAGTCACCGAAATCTGGCACTATAATTACTTTTAAAAATATGTATATGTTTGCATGACTTGCTTGATTGATTTTCCACCGTTTTATAAGTCAGAAGACAGCCATCCAGACCTTGCTAGGACTATATAAACGTCCTCTGTCGAATAGACTTGTATTTGCCTCCCTCTGGTGGCCGGCTGCATCATTACATCCATTTATATCACTTAATCATAGCGAAACGGCTGTCAGCTCAACTGGTTTTAATCAAATGTTGAATTGCATACCTAGAGTAGAAACAGTAGTATCTTCTTCCTAATGATACCAACTTTATTTCTGAACTTCTAATATTGAGCAAATTACACTCATTGGAGATAATTACACTCACTGGTGTATCTAACATTAAAAAAGCACCCGTGAGTATATAATAATTTGGGGGGTGCTTATATTTATCCTGTTACACAAAAGTGTATAATGGAAATGTGTTTCTTGCTTATCCCAACTCCCTCTGAGACACTTGCAGGGAGTGGGGTCACGGCCAGGGTCGCCATTGTGCCCCTGGAGCAATTAGGGTTAAGTGCCTTGCTCAAGGGCACAGCAACATGTTTTTCACCTTGTCGGCTCCGGTATTTCGAAATAGCAGCCTTTCAGTTGTGGCATGTGATGTCGGCTGCTTTCTTGACTTGGACATACATTTTTGCTAACACATTGCTAACCTTTGTTTAACCAGCTAAACAGCTGCTATTAGCAAATGTGTTTGGAGTACGGCTGGCACAACTATCGTATAATAATCGCCATAATCGTCTTAATACATTCATTTTAGGAGAAGGTGGGATTCAACTTTATATTCACGCAGATATAGTTTACCCAATAGCAGTTTTGCCTTTTACATGAAGTGGGTAAAGTTTGTAATAATTTTACGAGCAGAATGGTACGGTTGGGAGGAGAAGTTTCATTTCCAAAAGTTCTAAACGGTCAAAACCATTCATTTTTGAGAGAGGTGTGTTGTATTCATTACGTATGTCTTTCGAAGATGCATTATGATGTTCAAAATGTTTTTCAACAGAAATGACAATTATGACAATAACTGTGGCCATCTGCATGACAATTAATCGTTAGCCAAAATTCCATAATCGTCACAGCCCTAATTAGAGTTACCTTTCCATCTATTAGGCTATGTTAGAGTTTACACTTCCTCTTCCAATTATAATGTCAAAATAATGAAAAACGATCTACCAAATCTGTGATGTCTGCACCTGTTGTATTCGGCGCATGTGACCAATAGAATTTGATTTGATTTGATTTTAAAATGTTGATTACTTATCATTCACCTGATGATAAGACAAGAACTGTGGAGAAAATAAACATGTTCGGCTAACGTGATGGGACAAGAAAAGGTTGAAAAACCCTGCGTTACCCTGACCCTCATCTGTATTGGCTCATGGAGTCACAAACACACACACACACACACAGAGACAGAGACAGAGACAGAGACAGAGACAGAGACAGAGACAGAGACAGAGACAGACAGACAGACAGACAGACAGACAGACAGACAGACAGACAGAGAGAGAAAGAATTGGAAAAAAATGGGGAAAACACTAAACAAACAACAACACGAAGAGCTATCTATCCAAAACGGAGATGTATGGGTAAACCACTTCTCCAATCTTTTTGGCCCTATAACAGAGAACAAACAGCAAAAAAATATACATGATCAAATGCAAATCTTAGAATCAACTATTAAAGACTACCAGAACCCACTGGATTCTCCAATTACATTGAATGAACTACAGGACAAAATACAAACCCTCCAACCCAAAAAGCCCTGTGGTGTTGATGGTATCCTCAATGAAATGATAAAATATACAGACCACAAATTTCAATTGGCTATACTTAAACTCTTTAACATCATCCTTAGCTCTGGCATCTTCCCCAATATTTGGAACCAAGGACTGATCACCCCAATCCACAAAAGTGGAGACAAATTTGACCCCAATAACTACCGTGGGATATGCGTCAACAGCAACATTGGGAAAATCCTCTGCATTATCATTAACAGCAGACTAGTTCATTTCCTCAGTGAAAACAATGTACTGAGCAAATGTCAAATTGGCTTTTTACCAAATTACCCTACGACAGACCACGTATTCACCCTGCACACCCTAATTGACAAACAAACAAACCAAAACAAAGGCAAAGTCTTCTCAAGCTTTGTTGATTTCAAAAAAGCTTTTGACTCAATTTGGCATGAGGGTCTGCTATATAAATTGATGGAAAGTGGGGTTGGGGGAAAAACATACAACATTATAAAATCCATGTACACAAACAACAAGTGTGCGGTTAAAATTGGCAAAAAACACACACATTTCTTTCCACAGGGCCGTGGGGTGAGACAGGGATGCAGTTTAAGCCCCACCCTCTTCAACATATATCAACGAATTGGCGAGGGCACTAGAACAGTCTGCAGCACCCGGCCTCACCCTACTAGAATCTGAAGTCAAATGTCTACTGTTTGCTGATGATCTGGTGCTTCTGTCACCAACAAAGGAGGGCCTGCAGCAGCACCTAGATCTTCTGCACAGATTCTGTCGTCAGACCTGGGCCCTGACAGTAAATCTCAGTAAGACAAAAATAATGGTGTTCCAAAAAAGGTCCAGTTGCCAGGACCACAAATACAAATTCCATCTAAACACTGTTGCCGTAGAGCACACAAAAAACTATACATACCTCGGCCTAAACATCAGCGCCACAGGTAACTTCCACAAAGCTGTGAACGATCTGAGAGACAAGGCAAGAAGGGCCTTCTATGCCATCAAAAGGAACATAAAATTTGACATACAAATTAGGATCTGGCTAAAAATACTTGAATCAGTTATAGAACCCATTGCCCTTTATGGTTGTGAGGTCTGGGGTCCACTCACCAACCAGAATTCACAATATGGGACAAACACCAAATTGAGACTCTGCATGCAGAATTCTGCAAAAACATCCTCAGTGTACAACGTAAAACACCAAATAATGCATGCAGAGCAGAATTAGGCCAATACCCGCTAATTATCAAAATCCAGAAAAGAGCCGTTAAATTCTATATATAACCACTTAAAAGGAAGCGATTCCCAAACCTTCCATAACAAAGCCATCACCTACAGAGAGATGAACTTGGAGAAGAGTCCCCTAAGTAAGCTGGCCCCCACAGAGCCCCAGGACAACAACAACAACAACACAATTAGACCCAACCAAATCATGAGAAAACAAAAAGAGAATTACTTGACACATTGGAAAGAACACAGAATACCTGACCCCTGTGACTGACCCAAACTTAAGGAAAGCTTTGACTATGTACAGACTCAGTGAGCATAGCCTTGCTATTGAGAAAGGCCGCCGTAGGCAGACCTGGCTCTCAAGAGAAGACAGGCTATGTGCACACTGCCCACAAAATGAGGTGGAAACTGAGCTGCACTTCCTAACCTCCTGCCAAATGTATGACCATATTAGAGACATATTTCCCTCAGATTACAGCGATCCACAAAGAATTAGAAAACAAACCCAATTTTGATAAACTCCCTTATCTACTGGGTGAAAAGCCACAGTGTGCCATCACAGCTGCAAGATTTGTGACCTGTTGCCACAAGAAAAGGGCAACCATTGTAAATACAACCCATATTTATGTTTATTTAATTTCCCATTTGTACTTGTTTCCTATTTGCACATTGTTACAACACTGTATATATACATAATATGACATTTGAAATGTCTTTATTCTTTTGGAACTTCTGAGTATAATGTTTACTGTTAATATTTATTGTTTATTTCACTTTTGTTTATCATCTACTTCACTTGCTTTGGCAATGTTAACGTACGTTTCCCATGCCAATAAAACCATTACATTGAATTGAATTGAATTGATAGCAGGCTATTCAACACCACCCAGTCAGCCATTACAGTACATACTCTATTTCCTATATCTATCAGAGTTTAATAAGATGAACAGACTGACTGGACTGAGAACCACATAATATTGATGCACCACTCACCACATCCACAACATGATCTAATAGAATATATGTTTAGTACGTATAGGTTCTGCTTCTCTGTCTCATAGGACACAGAGAGACATGGTGGTTCTGCTGTCTCTGTCTCATAGGACACAGAGAGACATGGTGGTTCTGCTGTCTCTGTCTCATAGGACACAGAGAGACATGGTGGTTCTGCTGTCTCTGTCTCATAGGACACAGAGAGACATGGTGGTTCTGCTGTCTCTGTCTCATAGGACACAGAGAGACATGGTGGTTCTGCTGTCTCTGTCTCATAGGACACAGAGAGACATGGTGGTTCTGCTGTCTCTGTCTCATAGGACACAGAGAGACATGGTGGTTCACAGTGGTCTAAGGCACTGCATCGCAGTGCTAGCTGTGCCGCTAGAGATCCTGGTTCGAATCCAGACCGGGAGACCCATGGGGCGGCGCACAATTGGCCCAGCGTCGTCCAGGGTAGGGGAGGGAATGGCCGGCAGGGATGTAGCTCAGTTGGTAGAGCATGGCGTTTGCAACGCCAGGGTTGTGGGTTCGATTCCCACGGGGGGCCAGTATGAAAAAAATAATGTGTATGCACTCACTAACTGTAAGTCGCTCTGGATAAGAGCGTCTGCTAAATGACAAAAAAATATATTTAAAAAATCAATTAATCCAATTACACAGAAGGCATCTGGTGCAAGAGCACTGACCTCACTTTGAGTGGCACGCAATCTGCTGCCTCTGTGCGTGTGTGACCACCCAATGACATCAGAATGAACAGGGTCATATCATTTCAGCACTAACCTTATGTCCACCCATCACCAGTCTAGCACCTAGCACTCTCTTTTATCAAATTGTCCTGAAAGAAAGCTAAAACGTTGTAGATAATGAATCAATTATATTTGCCTAAACCATTCTCTCCCACCATATTGCATCTCCTACAGGCCTCTCAGACAAAGAGCAGAGCCAGACAGTCAATCTGACACACACACACACACACACACACACACACACACACACACACAAACACCCTCCAGAAGCACTCTGTGTTCTCCCACTAAGTGACGGCTGGATTTTGAACAGGAGTAATAAAGATCTGTAAAAAAAACTCCACTAATGCAAAAGACGATCCATCTGGAGACACCGGGTCCTGGCCAAGCATATCTTCCAGAGAGTAATCACCATAGAAACACTGTGTTTACATATTCTCAAAGCTCATTGACCTGGATTTAAAACTGATGATGCCACTGGCTCTCATCCAGTGGGACTGTCTGTCAATGTGAATAGTACAATGCCTTTCCAAGCTCCAACAAACTCTGGGACCACTGATGTGCAGAGGATGTGGATCCCCCTGCTGGTGGTATGCAGAACTACAACAATACTCTGCTCATGCCAAAGCAGTAATCATTGTAATTGGCTCAGAGTAGTGTTAGCTCCAAAATAAAGTAGTTGTTTCACAACAGATGTTGCTGCAGTGCGTGGCATGATGTCCGCAGGCTAATCCAGGATTTTGTGAGGACATGATTTTAAACACGGAACTAAACGATAAATACATGAAGTCTCTCAAACAGAATTACATCCGGGGAATGGAGTTGGAGTCTGAGACAGGGGTGGGGGCCAGGGGTGGGGGACAGGGGACCTATAATCTAGTTAATAGGTGGTCATCATGAGGAAAGGAAGAAAGCCATTGTAGAGTATTGGAACCAACCTAGGCATAGAGAGTGAGCGAGAGCCAGCAGTTTGCAGTACTCAGGGTTAGGAGGAGGGAGGAGCTATTCTCAGTATTAGGAGGAGGAGGAGGAGGGAGGAGCTACTCTCAGGGTTAGGAGGAGGAGGAGGGAGGAGCTACTCTCAGGGCAAGGAGGAGGAGGAAGGAGGAGCTACTCTCAGGGTTAGGAGGAGGAGGAGGAGGGAGGAGCTACTCTCAGGGTTAGGAGGGGGAGGAGGAGGGAGGAGCTACTCTCAGGGTTAGGAGGAGGAGGAGGAGGGAGGAGCTACTCTCAGGGTTAGGAGGAGGAGGAGGAGGAAGGAGCTACTCTCAGGGCAAGGAGAGGAGGAGGAGGAGGAGGGAGGAGCTACTCTCAGGGTTAGGAGGGGGAGGAGGAGGGAGGAGCTACTCTCAGGGTTAGGAGGGGGAGGAGGAGGGAGGAGCTACTCTCAGGGTTAGGAGGAGGAGGAGGAGGGAGGAGCTACTCTCAGGGTTAGGAGGAGGAGGAGGAGGAAGGAGCTACTCTCAGGGCAAGGAGGAGGAGGAGGAGGGAGGAGCTACTCTCAGGGTTAGGAGGGGGAGGAGGAGGGAGGAGCTACTCTCAGGGTTAGGAGGGGGAGGAGGAGGGAGGAGCTACTCTCAGGGTTAGGATGAGGAGGAGGAGGGAGGAGCTACTCTCAGGGTAAGGAGGAGGAGGAGGGAGGAGCTACTCTCAGGGTTAGGATGAGGAGGAGGAGGGAGGAGCTACTCTCAGGGTTAGGATGAGGAGGAGGAGGAGGGAGGAGCTACTCTCAGGGTTAGGAGGAGGAGGAGGAGGGAGGAGCTACTCTCAGGGTTAGGAGGGGAGGAGGAGGAGGAGGGGAGGAGCTACTCTCAGGGTTAGGATGAGGAGGAGGAGGGAGGAGCTACTCTCAGGGTAAGGAGGAGGAGGAGGGAGGAGCTACTCTCAGGGTTAGGAGGAGGAGGAGAGAGGAGCTACTCTCAGGGTTAGGAGGAGGAGGAGGAGGGAGGAGCTACTCTCAGGGTTAGGAGGAGGAGGAGGGAGGAGCTACTCTCAGGGTTAGGAGGAGGAGGAGGGAGGAGCTACTCTCAGGGTTAGGAGGAGGAGGAGGGAGGAGCTACTCTCAGGGCAAGGAGGAGGAGGAGGAGGAGGGAGGAGCTACTCTCAGGGTTAGGAGGAGGAGGAGGGAGGAGCTACTCTCAGGGTTAGGAGGAGGAGGAGGAGGAGGGAGGAGCTACTCTCAGGGTTAGGAGGGGGAGGAGGGAGGAGCTACTCTCAGGGTAAGGAGGAGGAGGAGGAGGGAGGAGCTACTCTCAGGGTTAGGAGGAGGAGGAGGAGGGAGGAGCTACTCTCAGGGTTAGGAGGAGGAGGAGGAGGGAGGAGCTACTCTCAGGGTTAGGATGAGGAGGAGGAGGGAGGAGCTACTCTCAGGGTTAAGATGAGGAGGAGGAGCTACTCTCAGGGTTAGGAAGGAGGAGGAGGAGGGAGGAGCTACTCTCAGGGTTAGGAGGAGGAGGAGGGAGGAGCTACTCTCAGGGGGTTAGGAGGAGGAGGAGGGAGGAGCTACTCTCAGGGTTAGGAGGAGGAGGAGGGAGGAGCTACTCTCAGGGCAAGGAGGAGGAGGAGGAGGGAGGAGCTACTCTCAGGGTTAGGAGGAGGAGGAGGAGGAGGAGCTACTCTCAGGGTTAGGAGGAGGAGGAGAGGAGGAGGGAGGAGCTACTCTCAGGGTTAGGAGGGGGAGGAGGGAGGAGCTACTCTCAGGGTAAGGAGGAGGAGGAGGAGGGAGGAGCTACTCTCAGGGTTAGGAGGAGGAGGAGGAGGGAGGAGCTTACTCTCAGGGTTAGGAGGAGGAGGAGGAGGGAGGAGCTACTCTCAGGGTTAGGATGAGGAGGAGGAGGGAGGAGCTACTCTCAGGGTTAAGATGAGGAGGAGGAGCTACTCTCAGGGTTAGGAGGAGGAGGAGGAGGGAGGAGCTACTCTCAGGGTTAAGAGGAGGAGGAGGAGGGAGGAGCTACTCTCAGGGTTAGGATGAGGAGGAGGAGGGAGGAGCTACTCTCAGGGTTGATGAGGAGGAGGTAGGAACTACTCACAGGGGTAGGAGATGCGTCGTCTCCAGCCCAGACAGTCCAGTCCGATGGGGGTGCTCTGGGAGAAGCAGTGGGTCTTCAGGCCCATCCCAGAGAATGCCTCCATGGTCGACAGGGACACTGGTGTATTCCACTGTGTGGAGGAGGCAAAAGTAAAGCTGGGGATCCAACAATGCCTAGGCCTACATACCTAGAAGTCTATAGTTAGTATAATGCTCACTTTAAATGTTAAGACCCTGCCTTTTCTTAGTTTAAATCATGAATATACGTGTACTATATAATGTGACAGAGCAACAGTAATAATGTGTTTTACCTGAACAGATTTAGCTGAAGGTGCATGCAGGTTTAGGCTAACAGTAGGAGCTGAGAGAGACTGGCACAGAAACAGGAAAGACATCCCAAAAAAGATGACATGGAAACGGAAGGGGAAAAACATGTAACAAAGGAAAGATGTCAAGACTCGGCGAAGACAGCTGGCGAAGGATAGAAGAGATGGAGGAGAGAACCATCCTCGAGACAGTACATAGATGAAGTGGAAGAGGAGGAGGAGGAGGAGGAGGAGAGAACCATCCTCGAGACAGTACGTAGATGAAGAGGAGGAGAGAACCATCCTCGAGACAGTACGTAGATGAAGAGGAGGAAGAGGAGGAGGAGGAGAGAACCATCCTCGAGACAGTACGTAGATGAAGAAGAAGAGGAGGAGGAGGAGGAGGAGAGAACCATCCTCGAGACAGTACGTAGATGAAGAGGAGGAGAGGAGGAGGAGGAGGAGAGAGAAAATCCCTCCCCCTAGGCTGTAAGTTGTTTTGCACGGGTAAGCATGGTGGAGTCTTACTTTCTCGAGCTCTTCAGGACAGTGTGTGTTGAGTTGTCCCAGGCTGCCCCTCATCACTCGGGCCAGCTTCCGCTTCCATCTCTTCTGCTCTTCGATCCACAGGTCGTCTGAGCAGCAGCGTTGGCGTCTCAGACCCCTGTCCCGCCTGTGGCCTAGTGGTGGTCTGAGGGCTGAGGCAGTAGTGTCCGGTCCAGATCCAGGACTCTTCAGTTCTGCTAGCCTCTTCCCTTCTCCCCCTGCTTGGCTACTGGGTCTACATCCATCCTGACTGGTCTTTGGGTGCATAGTCAACTGGTTAATGGGACTGTCAATGTCACTTTCACTTCAAACTATAGTGCCTGGTGGTCCTCTATGACCTCCATATGGCGTCTATCTGTGTACATTACATTGTATTATTCTTACTGGTACATGATCTTAAACAGTTGTTATGGAGTGTTGATGACTATGATGGGACAGGTGAATTCAATTGTCTTGATTGGTGTAACTGATGCACTTGACAGGTAAGGTAGTTCCCACTGACTATTTCCTGTGCGCATCAGTACTGAGCTATCTCGCATGACTTAATCATGATTTAGTTTAGCCTGTGTGTCCCCCTGCCTGATTGGTCATGGTTAGAAGGTAATGCAGCTAATATCAAAGTGAAGTCAAAAGTTGCACATTTGAATAGTGTTTGCCTTTTTGCTAACCCTAACCCTTTTCCTAACCTTAACCTAATTCTCCTAACCTCACGCTATTCTTCATATTCTGACGTGAGGATGAACAGAACATTTTGCAGTTTTAAAGCTAATTATAATAATTTGGGGAGTGTTTATATTTGTCCTGCTACACACACCCGCAGGGAGTGGGTCACCATTGGAGTGGGTCACCATTGGAGTGGGTCACCATTGTACAGCACCCCTGAAGCAATTAGGGTTAAGTGCCTAGCTCAAACACATAGCGACAGATTTGTTTTTTTTCTCACCTTGTCGGCTACGGTATTCGAACCAGCAACCTTTCGGTTCCTGGCCTACCACCCTGACCTCAAGGCTTCCTGCCGCCCTTAGACTTGCATGAGATGAAACATTCCATTTTTCTCTCAGCCCCATGGCAAAATGTGTAGAATTGCAGGAAACTAACTTTAAAACATGAACATTTTCTCTCTGCCCCATGTTTGAAATACAGGAAGTTATCTGTTTGGGGAGCCCCCTGGAGGTAGCTGGCCCGGTGGCCCCAAATGCAGTAGTCCGGCCCTGGTTGCATCCCATCTAGTCAAAACCTGCCTGCTTGCCTGCCTGGCTCCCTGCTGGGTGCTCCCTGCAGGCTCCACCGGGGGGGGGGGGGGGGGCTAGAACACACAGTCCCCCTCCCAGCTGCCTGCCTGGGCCGTTTCAGAACTGCCAGGCGGGACGGGACGGGAGCAGAATGGAAATGTGCCACGCCAGTGACAGCAGAGCACAGCGGAGGAAAGAAAGAGCTGACTCTATCGTTTCACTCTTCCTCCTCATCTCTCTTTCAGGAGAGGAGAGAACAGAGGGAGGAAGGAGATAAAGAAGGGCTTATTCTGCATTTCATCGAATACACACGCGCACGCACAAACACACACGCATGACTGTAGAGAGAGATGAAGTGCCCAAAGATGTTATTTAAATTCAGCCTAAGGCTGATGTAACAGTGTTGCCTCCGTTCTTCTCATCGCCCCAAACTGGGCTTGAACCAGAGACCCTCTGAACACATCGACAATTGCCTCCCGCGAAGCATCGTTACATATCGCTCCACAAAAGCCGAAGCCCAAGGGAAACGGCTAGTTCAAGGTCTCAGAGCGAGTGACGTCACCTATTGAAATGCCACTAGCACGCACCGCTAACTAGCTAGCCATTTCACACCGGTTACACTGAGGCAGAACAGGGTCCAGTGAAAGACACTCAACACTTTATCCCACCATAGTGCACCCTGCCTGGCCTTCCCTCGTCGTCTTGATGGAGGAGGGGTTAACATGGCTGCTTTATCATGATGTTAAACTGACAGACAGTCAGGCCATTCTATCATAATGGGGACAAAACGATGAAACAGCAGATGCCAGTGGAGACTTTTATTTTAAACAACCTACTCCTGTCAATCAAAGATGTGCCCTGAGGGAGTGTGATAGTATAGTGGGGATGCCTAGCTGAGAATTCACTTGTAAAGGGAATAAATCATTTATTGTTCTTTCATAGCTTACATGTTTTGGGCTGTTTAACTAGTATAATTTCTGTATTCTTCATTATTATATCAGTTATTATAAGTTATATCAGTTATTATCAGTTATATCAGTTTTTATCGGTTTTATCAGTTATTATCAGTTACACACAAGGCTACACCTGCCTGCCATGGAGAATCTGCTTAACAACACACATGCAGTCAAACAAATGATAACAATGAGGCATTATATAGCTGTGTTATCATATAGCTGTGCCTTACCTCAAACTGTTTGAAGGACATAGGTGTAAGCAGACTGTCCACTCCGCTGTCCTCCAATGGGCTGAGGGAGGAGGAGCCTATCTGTCCCGTTCGGGGCTTCAGGGTCTTGGGCTTCTCTGGCGGGTCAGACAGGCCCTCTACACTGGCTGACTGGCCCATGAGGAGCAGGGAAAGGACTGAGGCCCGGGCAGAGGCAGTGGGGGGGTAGCAGAAGGCCCTGTGCTGGGCAGCAGGTCTGGGGCTGTGGGGCTTGGGGCTCATGGGTCTCACTGGGGTGTCTGGTGTAGCTGCCATGCTAGACGCTGTGCTCTCATAGGCTCCACCTGGGGACCAGGACAGCTGATTGGCTAAGGCAGCCTGGGAGGCGGGGCTCATGGGCGACACGGGGCTGGGATCGTTTGTGGGCGGGGCCTCAGAGTCGTGCGAGGATGGCGGTCTGGAGTCTGAGAAGTTGATTGACAGGCTGTTGGGCGGGACTTTTTCCCTTTCCTCTTCTGGCCATCTGACTTGTCGTCCCCGGCCCCGCTTTGACTGTCCTGCAGGCCCCTCTTAGTGAGGGGGTCGGTGAGACTCAGAGCCCTGAGAGAGGAGGGGGACCCAGGGACACTGAGCACTGAGCCCGAGGCAGAGCGGGACACGTAGTCACTGTGGATCTGTCTGGACGTCCTCACACCCCCACCGTCCCCTCCCTCGACCCCATCTCCGACCGGGACAGACAGGGTCCTCCTCACCAGCTCAGCCTCCCTGGCCCTCTCTCTCTTCAGCCTCCTCCAGGACTGTTTGGCTCGCCCCACCTCCCCTTTGCTCCCCGTCTCAACGCTCCCCGTCTCAACGCTCCCCGTCTCCTCTTCGTTCTCCTTGTCCATGGAGCGAGACTCAAACAGGCTGGACAGGGACTTGTGGGCCTGGGCGAAGCGCATGCGGAGGTTGAGGCTGTCGGAGCTCTTGCTCCTCTTGTAGCCGTGCAGGCCCTCGAGGGCCGCGGTCTGGTCGTGTCTGAGACCTCCGGGCTGGGAGGTCAGGGGACTGTCTGGGCTGCTGGGCCCTTCGGGGGTGTCCCCAGGTCCCTCCCTGAAAAGCAGGCGGACGTGGCGGGTGCGAGGCGTGGAGGGGAAGAAGCCGTAGTCCTCCTCCTCTGTCTCGTAGCGACCCCCCGGACCGGAGGAGAAGGCCTGCTGGACCATCAAGACGACACTGTCATCATCTGAGGTGTCTCCCCCCTGTCCTCCATGTCCTCCCCCCAGCTCCCTTCTCAGGCCCAGGTCGGGTGACTCCCGGGGCGAGCTGTCCATCTTGGTGTTCTTCAGACTCTTCCTCTTCCTGAAAGAAGGCATCTTGGCGAAGACAGAGAACTTGGAGCTCTTGGAGCTCCCCGCCCAGTCGCCTTTAGACTTGCTCTTCATGGGTTTGTGGAGGTTGGCATTCCCCCCTGAGACAGGCAGGATGGATTCTTCCATCTCCTCACTGTTAGTGCTGGTGGTGTCAAAATCGTAGGACACAGAGGTGGGGGTGGGACTGGAGCATCTCTCGCTGCCCGCCGAGTCCCTGTTGTGTGGTAAGGTCATGACCCTGGGGTCATCGGGGTCAAAGGTCAACGACACCAGCTGGTGCTCTGATGACTCAATCCTGGAAAAGTCCTCAGAGTGACACGACGACGGGCTGAAAGTGGGCATATAGGACATGATGATGTCACCAGACAGAAGAACAGTGTTCCTGTCCTCCTCAGTGGGCCTTATCCTAACAATCTTTCTCCGCTCCTCATCTTCCACTGTCCCAGAGTTGTCCAGGGAGTGGTCGGGATCGGCCTCTAGGATGGGTTCCAGGCTACTAAAGGAGAGCAGGTTGAGACTGACGTCGGGATAGGGGTACCTCACGATCCTCACCCCACGATCCTGCTGCAGTAGGGCGGGGTGAGAGCTGGTCTGGAGGTAGGAGCTGTAGGAGCTGTCCTTCTCAGCAAACAAACTGTCCTTTTAATCCTAGAGCCTCAGGTGAGTTGCTACACTCCTGTCTGTCTCTGTCCGAAGGAGGCTTGGGGGATTGGTGGGGAATGGGCTGCTGCCCCTTCTCTTTCTCTGCACTGTCCAATAGCAGGCCTCTGGTCTCCAGGTAGGAAGCTAAGGGTTCGGAAAGGCCTGTGTGACTGTTAGCAGCACAATTATCTTCCCTACAGTCTGTATGGTTAGAGATGTCTCCTCTCCAGTCTGTATGGTTAGAGATGTCTCCTCTCCAGTCTGTATGGTTAGAGATGTCTCCTCTCCAGTCTGTATGGTTAGAGATGTCTCCTCTCCAGTCTGTATGGTTAGAGATGTCTCCTCTCCAGTCTGTATGGTTAGAGATGTCTCCTCTCCAGTCTGTATGGTTAGAGATGTCTCCTCTCCTGTCTGTATGGTTAGAGATGTCTCCTCTCCAGTCTGTATGGTTAGAGATGTCTCCTCTACAGTCTGTATGGTTAGAGATGTCTCCTCTCCAGTCTGTATGGTTAGAGATGTCTCCTGTCCAGTCTGTATGGTTAGAGATGTCTCCTCTCCAGTCTGTATGGTTAGAGATGTCTCCTCTCCAGTCTGTATGGTTAGAGATGTCTCCTGTCCAGTCTGTATGGTTAGAGATGTCTCCTCTCCAGTCTGTATGGTTAGAGATGTCTCCTCTCCAGTCTGTATGGTTAGAGATGTCTCCTCTCCAGTCTGTATGGTTAGAGATGTCTCCTCTCCAGTCTGTATGGTTAGAGATGTCTCCTCTCCAGTCTGTATGGTTAGAGATGTCTCCTGTCCAGTCTGTATGGTTAGAGATGTCTCCTCTCCAGTCTGTCGTGCCTGTATGGTTCTGAATAGGGACGTCTCTGTAACCCTCTCCCTGGAGCCTCCCCAGCTCTTCCACCTCAGCCAGGCTGAAGTGCCACTCGTCCCCCAGCCCGGACACGGCTGAGTCCTCACGGCTCCAGTAGGGGTCGTAGTCCAGGGGGGACAGGAACTCCTCAGAGTCCTCAGGGGGTTCTTCAAGGGGGCTGTCCAGGGTCTCATTGGTCTCCCCCAGGATGTCCGAGGTAAACGTTGCGGGCTCGGTCAGGGAAGGGGACTCACCATCAGTTTTATCCCCACACTCCTTTGATCCGCTCTGGTGGGCTACCTCAGAGGACCACCGCTCTGGTCCCTGGCCCCTCGTACAGAGAGATCCCAACCACAACCCTTCACTGGCCTTGGTGTTGTTGTTGGAGTCAGAGAGGGAGCGGGAGGACAGAGACGGGATGGAGGGTGGCACAGTGCAGGGAGAGGGAGGCTCACGCTCAGGGATCCTGTGGTGGATCTCTAGCTGATCCCTGTGGCTCTGGACTCGTTCTTTACACACAGGAGAGTCTGTTCCCATGGTAACGGGAGAGTCTGTTCCTACGGTAACAGGAAAGTCTGCTCCCACGGTAATCTCTATCCTCCTCAGTTGTATAGCCTCCTGATCTAAGGCAGGGGGTTCTGTGCTGTCTCCCTGAAGATGTTCAGTCTCTGTAGGTTGGGTTGACCCCTGGGTTAACCCTTGGCCTATGTCACTAGAACCACCCTGTGTGCAGAGGTCCACATGCAGATCACTAGTGATCTCTATGAAGACTCCTGTAGGACTGCAGGGGACTATAGCGTCCTCCGTCTCCTCTGTGCTTGACAGCCCAACATGGTCAGAGTCAGTGTCTGTATGATCAGAGAACTCTGCTGCTATAACAGTGTTTGGCTGTGCTGATTCAGGGCAGGATGTGCTTTCTACTGCCTGCTCCTGCTGTCTGTAAACATGAAAATCTTCTTCTTCCTCCTCTCCTCCTCCTCCTCCTCCTCCTCCTCCTCCTCCTCCTCCTCCTCCTCCTCCTCCTCCTCTTCTCTCACCCCGGACAGGGAATGGGGTGGTCCTGTCCAGTCCTCTCTGGTCAAGGTCTTTGATAACAGCTGTGAGTGTTCTGAGTCTTCTGATCCTGACAGGTCAGAGGGAGGCGGCCTGTCTATGTGGGGGAGGGAGTGGGGGTGGGGGGGCAGGCGTTCCTCACCCCCCCCCTCAGTGTGAGACTGGAGATGAGCAGAATCAAGCTGGAGCTCATCCCTCGTACTCTCCCCAGGCGAGTGCTCACTGTCCCTGGGTGTCTCTGTGCTAGAGTCCCCCTGGTCCTGGAGCTCAGGGATTAGGCCCTGGGTCTGAACGGCATCCTCCTTCAGGGGTCGTGAACTAACGCTCTGTGTTTGTTGTTGTTGATGTTGTTGTATCTCTGTAATCCCTCCACTGTCTAGCCCAGTAGGTGGGACAGGTGAGGCTAACTGGGATTCCAGTTGGTTGATCCCCTTCCTGTCTTGCGATGGTGAGAGAGACAGATCAGGTGACAGGTTGTTGGAAAGAGGTATGGGCCCACGGGCGTCTAGCGGGGGAGAAAGTCGCACCTCTACAGTAAGTCCCACCTCAAAAGGAAGTCCAGCCTCCACGGACGACATGATTGAACAGATGCCATTCACTGTTTCCTCTGTCCCTGATGGTTCAGTCGGCTCTGCTGAGTTCCTGGTGGTGACACACACCTTGTGCTCTTCCTGGCAGTGGACACATGATCTGCATGCCTCACCGTGGGCCTTTGTAGCACTGAGGAAGGCCTGAGGCTGGGGCTTTGTCTCTGTCTCTGTCTCTGTCTCTGTCTCTGTCTCTGTGGTGGGTTCACTACTCCCCTCTGTCTCTGTCTCTGTCTCTGTCTCTGTCTCTGTCTCTGTCTCTGTGGTGGGTTCACTACTCCCCTCTGTCTCTGTCTCTGTCTCTGTCTCTGTCTCTGTCTCTGTCTCTGTCTCTGTCTCTGTCTCTGTGGTGGGTTCACTACTCCCCTCTGTCTCTGTCTCTGTCTCTGTCTCTGTCTCTGTCTCTGTCTCTGTCTCTGTGGTGGGTTCACTACTCCCCTCTGTCTCTGTGTGCTGTGTGTCCATACAGATTGTGTCTGTGGTGTGTGTTTCTGTTTGTGATTGTTGTGTGTGAGCCTGCAGTGTGTGTCTGGTTTGCGATTGTTGTGTGTGAGCCTGCAGTGTGTGTCTGGTTTGTGATTGTTGTGTGTGAGCCTGCAGTGTGTGTTTGGTTTGTGATGGTTGTGTGTGAGCCTGCAGTGTGTGTCTGGTTTGTGTGTGTTGGCTATATTGTGTGTATCTGTGCATAGTGTCACGTGTGTGTCAGATATGTCCGAACACTGTGCCTCTATAGTGTTGTGTGTGTCTCTGCAGTGTGTCTCTGCAATGCGCTGGTTGTGTGACACCTGTCTGTCTGTATTCTGGCTAGCAAGGCTTACCTGCTCCAGGTGACTGCTGTGTATTTGTGAACTCTGTTTCTCTACACTGTGCAGAGTGGACAGAAGATCTACACGTTGTGTATCCATTCTATGTTGATTACATATCCCTGTGTTGGTTAACCCTGTGCACCGTTTCTCTGTGCTGCTCTGCGTTTGTGTCTCCGTGCTGTTTCTCCGTGTAAACGTTTCTGTGCTTTGTGCGATGTCGATCTGGTGTCTGCCTGGGCTATTCTGTTTGTGGGACCCTGTGTGGTGTATTAGTGTTTTCTGATTACCTGTGATTTGAGTGACATGAACCTCTTTACTGACTTTCTCAGCGCCATGCTGGGTTTCTTTCTCTGTCCTGTGCTTGTGTCGCTTCTTCTCTGTGAGTTTCTCTGTGCTGTGTTGTTGGTTATGAATCTCCACGCTGTATTTCTCTGTGTTCTTTGTGCTGTGTTGTTGGTTATGAATCTCCACGCTGTATTTCTCTGTGTTCTTTGTGCTGTGTTGTTGGTTATGAATCTCCACGCTGTATTTCTCTGTGTTCTTTGTGCTGTGTTGTTGCTTATGAATCTCCACGCTGTATTTCTCTGCGAGTTTCTCTGTGCTGTGTTGTTGGTTATGTTATGAATCTCACCGCTGTATTTCTCTGTGTTCTTTGTGCTGTGTTGTTGGTAATGAATCTCTCCGCTGTATTTCTCTGCGAGTTTCTCTGTGCTGTGTTGTTGGTTATGAATCTCTCCGCTGTATTTCTCTGTGTTCTCTGTGCTGTGTTGTTGGTTATGAATCTCTCCGCTGTATTTCTCTGTGTTCTCTGTGCTGTGTTGTTGGTTATGAATCTCTCCGCTGTATTTCTCTGTGTTCTCTGTGCTGTGTTGTTGGTTATGAATCTCTCCGCTGTACTTCTCTGCGAGTTTCTCTGTGCTGTGTTGTTGGTTATGAATCTCTCCGCTGTACTTCTCTGCGAGTTTCTCTGTGCTGTGTTGTTGGTTATGAATCTCCACGCTGTATTTCTCTGCGAGTTTCTCTGTGCTGTGTTGTTGGTTATGAATCTCTCCGCTGTATTTCTCTGTGTTCTCTGTGCTGTGTTGTTGGTTATGAATCTCTCCGCTGTACTTCTCTGCGAGTTTCTCTGTGCTGTGTTGTTGGTTATGAATCTCCACGCTGTACTTCTCTGCGAGTTTCTCTGTGCTGTGTTGTTGGTTATGAATCTCCACGCTGTACTTCTCTGCGAGTTTCTCTGTGCTGTGTTGTTGGTTATGAATCTCCACGCTGTACTTCTCTGCGAGTTTCTCTGTGCTGTGTTGGTTCTGGCTCCTCTCTGCTGTGTGTCTGGCTCTACAGTCCCCAGCGGTGTGGTAGCTGCTGTTCTTCCATTCTGTGTGTGGGTCCTTCACCCCCAGCAGGGAAGACAGAGAGTCACACAACGAGGTGATGTCACCCCCACCACCGATCCTCTTCCTCGCCCCGTCCTGGCTCCAGTCTTGGGGGTCACCGGGTCCCAAATCCCCCTCCTCCGCCTCTAATTGTAATCCCTCTGGGTTCTGCAGTACCACTGAGTCATCAAGAGCTTCCCGGGTCTGCAGAGAGAGAAAATAAGAGCGATATATTTATTTTCGTGTCAAATCGCCAATTGGTAACCCATCCCTTATGGGATTAATTGACACAAACATTACAATAATTCACTGTGGTAATTCAGTGACAATTCTTCTTCCAGTGTTCTCTGCAGTATGCATTGCATAAAGAGTGAAACAATTAAAGGTAACAATCAATACATAATAGTAAATAAGGTTATCCAAACAATAATTATATCCCTAGAGCAGTAAAATAACATACATACATACATATACATATACATATACATACATATACACACACATACATACAGTGGGGGAAAAAAGTATTTAGTCAGCCACCAATTGTGCAAGTTCTCCAACTTAAAAATATGAGAGAGGCCTGTAATTTTCATCATAGGTACACGTCAACCATGACAGACAAATTGAGAGAAAAAAATCCAGAAAATCACATTGTAGGACTTTTAATGAATTTATTTGCAAATGATGGTGGAAAATAAGTATTTGGTCACCTACAAACAAGCAAGATTTCTGGCTCTCACAGACCTGTAACTTCTTCTTTAAGAGGCTCCTCTGTCCTCCACTCGTTACCTGTATTAATGGCACCTGTTTGAACTTGTTATCAGTATAAAAGACACCTGTCCACAACCTCAAACAGTCACACTCCAAACTCCACTATGGCCAAGACCAAAGAGCTGTCAAAGGACACCAGAAACACAATTGTAGACCTGCACCAGGCTGGGAAGACTGAATCTGCAATAGGTAAGCAGCTTGGTTTGAAGAAATCAACTGTGGGAGCAATTATTAGGAAATGGAAGACATACAAGACCACTGATAATCTCCCTCGATCTGGGGCTCCACGCAAGATCTCACCCCGTGGGGTCAAAATGATCACAAGAACGGTGAGCAAAAATCCCAGAACCACATGGGGGGACCTAGTGAATGACCTGCAGAGAGCTGGGACCAAAGTAACAAAGCCTACCATCAGTAACACACTACGCCGCCAGGGACTCAAATCCTGCAGTGCCATGCCAGGCGTGTCCCCCTGCTTAAGCCAGTACATGTCCAGGCCCATCTGAAGTTTGCTAGAGTGCATTTGGATGATCCAGAAGAGGATTGGGAGAATGTCATATGGTCAGATGAAACCAAAATATAACTTTTTGGTAAAAACTCAACTCGTCGTGTTTGGAGGACAAAGAATGCTGAGTTGCATCCAAAGAACACCATACCTACTGTGAAGCATGGGGTGGAAACATCATGCTTTGGGGCTGTTTTTCTGCAAAGGGACCAGGACGACTGATCTGTGTAAAGGAAAGAATGAATGGGGCCATGTATCGTGAGATTTTGAGTGAAAACCTCCTTCCATCAGCAAGGGCATTGAAGATGAAACGTGGCTGGGTCTTTCAGCATGACAATGATCCCAAACACACCGCCCGGGCAACGAAGGAGTGGCTTCGTAAGAAGCATTCAAGGTCCTGGAGTGGCCTAGCCAGTCTCCAGATCTCAACCCCATAGAAAATCTTTGGGGAGTTGAAAGTCTGTGTTGCCCAGCGACATACATACATACATATATACATACATAACATAACATAACATATACAGATAAATAAATACAGAAAAATGAAACAGAAGGCATTTGAACCCAGTCTGGCACCAAGAGAAGATTCATGTGGGAGACAAGCCTCTACACAATATCTATATAAACACGTACCATTTACCATTTCATTATAGGTAGCCATTTTTCTTTGATTCCAGGTTTATCTAAATATTCCGTGAACGGAAATACACAATGAAAGAACAGGAGAGAAGGAAAGATTGACTCAATACTGCTAAGAGTCTGATAGCGTTAAGATGATCTGGTAGAGGCTCTGATAACTCTGCATCCCACACGGTGCAGTCAGTAAATCAGAGAAAGGTATAGCCTCAGGCCCTGGGAAGGAATAGTTGACTAGGAGCCTGCCATGAAAAGGAGCAACATGTTTATCTCTAAACAGCAGAGGTTTGCTAATTACTGTAATAACATCTCCTAAACCTGGAAAAATCATCTGTCAGAGGACAAATAATGGATCTAACTACATACACTACATGGCCAGAAGTATGTGGACATGTGCTCGTCGAACATCTCATTCCAAAATCAAGGGCATTAATATGGCGTTGGTCCCTCCTTTGTCTGCTATAACAGCCTCCACTCTTCTGGGAAGGCTTTCCACGAGATGTTGAAACATTGCTGCAGGGACTTTCAGCTTCCATTTAGCCACAAGAGCATTAGTAAGGTCTGGCACTGACGTTGGGCGATTAGGCCTAGCTCGCAGTCGGCGTTCTAATTCATCCCAAAGGTGTTTGATGGGGTTGAGGTCAGGGCTCTGTGCAGGCCAGTCAAGTTCTTCCACACCGATCTCGACAAACCATTTCTGTATGGACCTCGCTTTGTGCATGGGGGCATTGTCCTGCTGAAACAAGAAAGGGCCTTCCCCAAACTGTTGCCACAAAGTTGAAAGCACAGAATCGTCTAGAATGTCATTGTATGATGTAGCGTTAAGATTTCCCTTCACTGGAACTAAAGGGTCTAACCCGAACCATGAAAAACAGCCCCAGACCATTATTCCTCCTCCACCAAACTTTACAGTTGGCACTATGCATTCGGGCAGGTAGCGTTCTCCTGGCATCCGCCAAACCCAGATTCATCCGTCGGACTGCCAGATGGTGAAGCGTGATTCATCACTCCAGAGAATGCGATTCCACTGCTCCAGAGTCCAATGGCGGTGAGCTTTACACCACTCCAGCCGATGCTTGGCATTGCGCATGGTAATCTTAGGCTTGTGAGCGGCTGCTCAGCCATGGAAACCCATTTTATGAAGCTCCCGACAAACAGTTCTTGTGAACAGTTCTTGTGCTGACGTTGGCAGTTTGGAACTCGGTAGTGAGTGTTGCAACCGAGGACAGACGCTACGCGCTTCAGCAGTCATGGTCCCGTTCTGTGTGCTTGTGTGGCCTACCAATTCGCGGCTGAGCCGTTGTTGCTCCTAGACGTTTGCATGGCTATGTGCTCGATTTTATACACCTGTCAGCAACGGGTGTGGCTGAAATAGCCGAATCCACTAATTTCAAGGTGTGTCCACATACTAGTGTAACTATTTCTGCAGAAGCCACTACACATCCATTTTAAAGATTTGAACACGGCTGTGTAGGTCTACCCTCACTCTCTCCCGCTCTCCCTCTCTCTCTCTCTCTCTCTCTCTCTCTCTCTCTCTCTCTCTCTCTCCCGCTCTCTCTCTCTCCCTCTCTCTCTCCTGCTCTCTCTCTCTCCCTCTCTCTCTCCTGCTCTCTCTCTCTCTCTCTCTCCTGCTCTCTCTCTCTCCCCCCGCTCTCCCACTCTCTCTCTCCCCCTCACTCTCACTCTCACTCTCACTCTCACTCTCTCTCTCTCTCTCTCTCTCTCTCCCTCTCTCTCTCTCCCCCGCTCTCTCTCTCCCCTCTCTCTCTCTCTCTCTCTCTCTCTCTCCACTCCCGCTCTCTCTCTCTCCCTCTCTCTCTCCTGCTCTCTCTCTCTCCCTCTCTCTCTCCTGCTCTCTCTCTCTCTCCCCCGCTCTCCCACTCTCTCTCTCCCCCTCTCCATCTCTCTCCCCCTCTCCATCTCTCTCTCTCTCTCTCTCTCTCTCTCTCTCTCTCTCTCTCTCTCTCGCCCTCTCTCTCTCTCTCTCTCTCTCTCTCTCTCTCTCTCTCTCTCTCTCTCTCTCTCTCTCTCTCCCCCCCCCCCGCTCTATCTCTCTCTCTCTCTCTCTCTCTCTCTCAGGCTCTCTCTTTTCCAAACACACACTGCCTCTCTTTCCTCTCATTCAATGTACATTTACATTCTACAAACATACTGTGTAAACACACTGTACGTTCACACATGACATGTTTGCAATAATGACAATCTCTTTCTCTGTAAAAAGCTAAAAGTTTAACAGCACAATAGGTACCACGGTGAAGCCATCGCTAATGTCACACACGAGCGGTAAAGATAAGGCAAAAGTTGTACAGCAGAAGATATGGCTAAACTGTAACTTACGCTCCTGAGTCCCACTATCATAGCTGTTTCCACCACCACAGTGTAGAGGCTTGCAATAACCCAGCTGAGCACTGCTCCCATGGCCCCTCACACACACTGGAACACACTACGACACACACTCCTCCGTACACTCCTCCGTACACTCCTCTGTACACTCCTCTGTACACTCCTCCGTCCCTCACGCCTTCTGTCTTCACTCTACACCGCCCACTCTTCCCTCTCTTCCTCTCTCCACTCCTCTCTTCTCCCTCCACTTTTTGTCTCTTTGTCTATCTTCCATCACCAATCCTCCTGAAGGGGGAATGAAAGTGATGTGGAGGAGGGAGGAGTCTTAGATAACAGGGACGTCTCTCTTCCTCTCCGTAAGGACCTGCTGTGACCCACCCCGAGTCCCCAAACAGACGACAGGAGAGCCTCTGCCTCTTGAACTGCTGAATATAAAGACACTTGTAGCAGTTAGCTGTAGCCTAATCTGGCCTGACTGTGGAGGCTGGGCAGGACATCACACCAATGAGACCAGACACTAAGAAGCCAGGCGGCTTTATAAATAGAGCTGGAACCATGATGGACAGACTCAATGCATGATTACACACAATCGGACAGACAGTAGGACGTCCTCTGTAAGTGAGAACAACCAACTGACTATGTAAATACATACATTACCTAACTACACAACAACCAACTGACTATGTAAATACATACATTACCTAACTACACAACAACCAACTGACTATGTAAATACATACATTACCTAACTACACAGCAACCAACTGACTATGTAAATACATACATTACCTAACTACACAACAACCAACTGACTATGTAAATACATACATTACATTACCTAACTACACAACAACCAACTGACTATGTAAATACATACATTACCTAACTACACAGCAACCAACTGACTATGTAAATACATACATTACCTAACTACACAGCAACCAACTGACTATGTAAATACATACATTACCTAACTACACAGCAACCAACTGACTATGTAAATACATACATTACCTAACTACACAACAACCAACTGACTATGTAAATACATACATTACCTAACTACACAGCAACCAACTGACTATGTAAATACATACATTACCTAACTACACAGCAACCAACTGACTATGTAAATACATACATTACCTAACTACACAACAACCAACTGACTATGTAAATACATACATTACCTAACTACACAACAACCAACTGACTATGTAAATACATACATTACCTAACTACACAACAACCAACTGACTATGTAAATACATACATTACCTAACTACACAACAACCAACTGACTATGTAAATACATAACATACATTACCTAACTACACAACAACCAACTGACTATGTAAATACATACATTACCTAACTACACAACAACCAACTGACTATGTAAATACATACATTACCTAACTACACAACAACCAACTGACTATGTAAATACATACATTACCTAACTACACAACAACCAACTGACTATGTAAATACATACATTACCTAACTACACAACAACCAACTGACTATGTAAATACATACATTACCTAACTACACAACAACCAACTGACTATGTAAATACATACATTACCTAACTACACAGCAACCAACTGACTATGTAAATACATACATTACCTAACTACACAAGCAACCAACTGACTATGTAAATACATACATTACCTAACTACACAACAACCAACTGACTATGTAAATACATACATTACCTAACTACACAACAACCAACTGACTATGTAAATACATACATTACCTAACTACACAACAACCAACTGACTTGACTATGTAAATACATACATTACCTAACTACACAGCAACCAACTGACTATGTAAATACATACATTACCTAACTACACAGCAACCAACTGACTATGTAAATACATACATTACCTAACTACACAACAACCAACTGACTATGTAAATACATACATTACCTAACTACACAGCAACCAACTGACTATGTAAATACATACATTACCTAACTACACAGCAACCAACTGACTATGTAAATACATACATTACCTAACTACACAGCAACCAACTGACTATGTAAATACATACATTACCTAACTACACAGCAACCAACTGACTATGTAAATACATACATTACCTAACTACACAACAACCAACTGACTATGTAAATACATACATTACCTAACTACACAGCAACCAACTGACTATGTAAATACATACATTACCTAACTACACAGCAACCAACTGACTATGTAAATACATACATTACCTAACTACACTACACAGCAACCAACTGACTATGTAAATACATACATTACCTAACTACACCAGCAACCAACTGACTATGTAAATACATACATTACCTAACTACACAACAACCAACTGACTATGTAAATACATACATTACCTAACTACACAACAACCAACTGACTATGTAAATACATACATTACCTAACTACACAGCAACCAACTGACTATGTAAATACATACATTACCTAACTACACAACAACCAACTGACTATGTAAATACATACATTACCTAACTACACAGCAACCAACTGACTATGTAAATACATACATTACCTAACTACACAACAACCAACTGACTATGTAAATACATACATTACCTAACTACACAACAACCAACTGACTATGTAAATACATACATTACCTAACTACACAACAACCAACTGACTATGTAAATACATACATTACCTAACTACACAGCAACCAACTGACTATGTAAATACATACATTACCTAACTACACAACAACCAACTGACTATGTAAATACATACATTACCTAACTACACAGCAACCAACTGACTATGTAAATACATACATTACCTAACTACACAACAACCAACTGACTATGTAAATACATACATTACCTAACTACACAGCAACCAACTGACTATGTAAATACATACATTACCTAACTACACCACAACCAACTGACTATGTAAATACATACATTACCTAACTACACAACAACCAACTGACTATGTAAATACATACATTACCTAACTACACAACAACCAACTGACTATGTAAATACATACATTACCTAACTACACCACAACCAACTGACTATGTAAATACATACATTACCTAACTACACCACAACCAACTGACTATGTAAATACATACATTACCTAACTACACAGCAACCAACTGACTATGTAAATACATACATTACCTAACTACACAGCAACCAACTGACTATGTAAATACATACATTACCTTACTACACCACAACCAACTGACTATGTAAATACATACATTACCTAACTACACAGCAACCAACTGACTATGTAAATACATACATTACCTAACTACACAGCAACCAACTGACTATGTAAATACATACATTACCTAACTACACCACAACCAACTGACTATGTAAATACATACATTACCTAACTACACCACAACCAACTGACTATGTAAATACATACATTACCTAACTACACAACAACCAACTGACTATGTAAATAGACAGCCTCTGCCACAAGCTTTCATCTCACCTTTGGTATGAACAACGTGAGCAAAGAACAACAATGTATGTAGAAAATACATACATTATGTTACTAAGCAACCAACAAACTGACTATGTAAATACACATTACCTTGTGCCCGACCATGTAAATACCTTAAAACATAACAAACAGGGCATAAGGTCAACCAGAGACACAACAACTCTGGAATAAAGACCTCCTCCATTCCTGTCATTATTGAAAGAGATTGTGATAATACCTCACATCTCAAAATAGGACTACTTAATGTTAGATCCCTCACTTCCAAGGCAGTCATAGTCAATGAACTACTCACTTGATGTGATTGGTCTGACTGAAACATGGCTTAAGCCTGATGAATTGACTGCGTTAAATGAGGCCTCTCCTCCTGGTTACTCTAGTAATATATCCCTCTGCACTTCCCGCAAAGGCGGAGGTGATGCTAACATTAATGACAGCAAATGTATATTTACGGGGGGGAAAAGACTGCTCTTTCAGCTTACTCAATCACTTTTTATAGCGTATAGTTCCCTGAATTCCTATAGGACCTGGTAGTCATGGATGATAATATTCAAATGTTTGGTGACTTCAATATTCACATGAAGAAGCCCACAGACCCACTCCAAAAGGCTTTCAGAGCCATCATCAACTCAATGGGTTTTGTCCAACATGTCTCTGAACCTACGCATTGCCACAATCATATCCTGGATCTAGTTTTGTCTTGTGGAATAGATATTGTGGATCTAAAATGTTTTTCCTCATATTCCTGGACTATCAGACCACCTCTGTAGCTCAGCTGGTAGAGCACGGCGCTTGTAACGCCAAGGTAGTGGGTTCGATCCCCGGGACCACCCATACACAAAAAAAAATTTATGCACGCATGACTGTAAGTCGCTTTGGATAAAAGCGTCTGCTAAATGGCATATTATTATTTTATTATTATTATTATTATCTTATTATGTTTGCAATCACAACAAATAATTTGCTTAGACCCCAACCAAGGGTTATCAAAAGCTGCGCTATAAATTCTCGGACAACCCAAAGATTCCTAGATACCCTTCCAGATTCCCTCCACCTACCCAAGGACGTCGGAGTACAAAAATCAGTTAACAATTCGCAACGCTAAAAAGAAACAAAAAAATTGTCCGAAGAAACTAGCTCCCTGGTATACAGAAAATACCAGAGCAAGCTTCCAAAAAAATTGGAAAGGAAATGGCGCTCCACCAAATTGGAAGTCTTCCAACTAGCCTGGAAAGACAGTACCGTGCAATATCGAAGAGCCCTCACTGCTGCACGATGAGCCTACTTTTCCAACCCGTTTGAGGAGAATAAAAACAATCCAAAATGTATTTTTGATACGGTCGCAAAGCTAACTAAAAAGCAGCAATCCCCAAGTGAGGATGGCCTTCACTTCAGCAGTGCTGAATTTATTAACTTCTTTGACGAAAAGATCATCAATGGTGGAAAAAGTACCCAATTGTCATACTTGAGTAAAAGTAAAGATACCTTAATAGAAAATGACTCAAGTAAAAGTGAAAGTCACCCAGTAAAATCCTACTTGAGTAAAAGTCTAAAAGTATTGGGTTTTAAATATACTTAAGTATCAAAAGTAAATGTAATTGCTAAAATATACTTAAATCAAAAGTAAAAGTAAAAGTATAAATAATTTAAATGTAAATGTAATCCCTATATTAGCTTCCGGCAAGATCTAAGAAGACGCAACTGCATAGCGTCCTCAAACTTTTGAAAATGTTTAAGGCATTTTGACACGGTTTACGTTAATAGTGAGTTAATAGTGAGTTAATAGTGAGTTGGAAGTTAAAACATCTCTTTTATCGCCAAAACAAAAGATGCCCAATCTTGCAAGGCCTCAGACGAGGCATGGAAAAGTGCCCCCTTCTGACAGCCCGTCTTCGGCCTCAGCGGATGCTAGCTCGGAAGAAGCACCAGCATGGTTCAGAATGGAGATGGACAAGGGTATAACAGAAATCCAAGAGACACTTTCAGAACGCCTCATCAAAATTGATGTGCTGGTCGATAAACTCCCCGAAGACCAGAAAGTCAAATCCTGGACGTCCGCGAGGACATGGATCAAAAGTACAAGAAGTTGGAAGACGCCATCTCTAAACTCGAGGAGAAATTAGATTCTTACGAACATTTCCAAAAGCGATCGAATTTGATATTTCATGGTTTCCCGAGGGGCCGTGGAGGGAAGAGACGCCATCTCCTTTCTACAGGAATGGATTCTTGCCTCCCTACTGTCACTTTATTCTATTGTATATATAGCCTCCCTACTGTCACTTTATTTTTACTTCTGCTCTTTTTTTCTCAACACTTTTTTGTTGTTGTTTTATTCTTACTTTTTTGTTTAAAATAAATGCACTGTTGGTTAAGGGCTGTAAGTAAGCATTTCACTGTAATGTCTGCACCTGTTGTATTCGGCGCATGTGACCAATACAATTTGATTTGATTTGATTTGATTCCCAAAATTCTGGGCCTATCGCACGCTACGGAGGCGGCTGCACCCAGGACATTTGTCATAACATTTCTATGGTACAAGGACACTGTCTGCATCCTCTCTGCTGCCTGAGCAAAGGGAGAGACAGAATCATGATGTTTCCGGATCTTTCTCCATTACTCCACAAGAGGAGGATGGCTTTCTCCCCACTGAAGAGGCTTCTGCGGCCTGCGCTACCCGGCGACTTTGTGGATGGAAACCAAGAATGCACACATTTTCTGTGAAGACGGCTGAAACATACATGAGGAAAGAACTCCCTGACTTGTTCCCGTCTACTACATCAGGAGGAGCTGTCTTTTGAACTTGGATACAGTGGATAGTGAACTGATAGAACATGAGGATACAACCAAATGACTCATAGGATCGACTGGCTGGCACGGCTGGCACGGCTAGATGGCTAGCGTGATAAAGACTGGCGAGGTAACGTTGGATCATAGTTAATGTTGGTTGCGCTATTTAGCCAGCTCGCTAAGTTTACAAGGGTGTGACTATAACTATAGCCACACTATGCCATTTTTTCTGTATACTTTTATTTTACGCATAGATGTCCAGTCGGGTTTGGTTAAATAGTTATGTGGCTTTAGACTGGGTTTCAAGCCTAACTATATTGTTTATATTACTTCAGGGAATTTTAGCTACTATTACGTTTGCTGGCTTGTTTATTGTTAGCGATGTATGCTAGCGTTAGTGATTCCGAGGCAGGGATAAGCTACTCACTGGCTGGCCGCCTAACTGCACTGTATTAGATATTCCTGCACTGTCGGAGCTAGAAGCACAAGCATTTCACTACACCCGCAATAACATTTGCTAAACACGTGTATGTGACAAATACAATTTGATTTGATCTGCCAGCTAGCTGATAGCTTTACAGTTGTGTGTGTGTATATATACACACTACCAGTTTACAAAGTTTTACTCATCAATCTACACACAATACCCCATAATGATGAAGCTAAAACAGGTTTTTAGAAAGGTTTGCAAATGTACACTCCCAGTCAAATGTTTGGACACACCTACTCATTCAAGCGTTTTTCTTTATTTTTACAATTTTTTTTACATTGTAGAATAATAGTGAAGACAGCAACACTATGGAATAACACATATGGAATCATGTAGTAACCAAAAACGTGTTAAACAAATCAAAATATATTTTATATTTGAGATTCTTCAAATAGCCACCCTTTGCCTTGATGACAACTTTGCACACTCTTGGCATTCTCTCATCCATTTCATGAGGTAGTCACCTGGAATGCATTTAAATTAACAGGTGTGCCTTCTTAAAACTTCATTTGTGGAATTTATTTCCTTATTAATGCGTTTGAGCCAATCAGTTGTGTTGTGACAAGGTGGGGGGGGGGGGGGGGGGGGGGGTATACAGAAGATATCCCTATTTGGTAAAAGACCAAGTCAAGAACAGCTCAAATAAGCAAAGAGAAACAACAGTCCATCATTACTTTAAGACATGAAGGTCAGTCAATACGGAACATTTCAAGAACTTTGAAAGTTTCTTCAAGTGCAGTCGCAAAAAACATCAAGTGCTATGATGAAACTGGCTCTCATGAGGACCGTCACAGGAATGGAAGACCCAGAGGAAAAGTTCATTAGAGTTACCAGCCTCTGAAATTGCAGCCCAAATAAATGCTTCACAGAGTTCAAGTAACAGACACATCTCAACATCAACTGTTCAGAGGAGACTATGTGAATCAGGCCTTCATGGTCGATTGCTGCAAAGAAACCACTACTAAAGGACACCAATAAGAAGAAGAGACTTGCTTGGGCCAAGAAACACGAGCAATGGACATTAGACCGTTGGAAATGTGTCCTTTGGTCTGGAGTCCAAATTGGAGATTTTTGGTTCCAACCGCCGTGGCTTTGTGAGACGCGGTGTGGGTGAACGGATGATCTCCACATGTGTATTTCCCACCAAAAAGCATGGAGGAGGAGGTGTTATGGTGTTGGGGTGCTTTGCTGGTGACACTGTCTGTGATTTATTTAGAATTCAAGGCACACTTAACCAGCATGGCTACCACAGCATTCTGCAGCGATACGCCATCCCATCTGGTTTGGGCTTAGTGGGACAATCATTTGTTTTTCAAAAGGACAATGACCCAACACACCTCCAGGCTGTGTAAGGGCTATTTTACCAAGAAGGAGAGTGATGGAGTGCTGCATCAGATGACCTGGCCTCCACAATCCCCCGACCTCAACCCAATTGAGATGGTTTGGGATGAGTTGGACGGCAGAGTGAAGGAAAAGCAGCCAACAAGTGCTCAGCATATGTGGGAACTCCTTCAAGACTGTTGGAAAAGCATTCCAGGTGAAGCTGGTTGAGAGAATGCCAAGAGTGTGCAAAGCTGTCATCAAGGCAAAGGATGGCTATTTGAAGAATCTCAAATATAAAATATATGTGGTTATTACATGATTCCATATGTTTTATTTCATAGTTTTGATGTCTTCACTATTATTCTACAATGTAGAAAATAGTAAAAATAAAGAAAAACCCTGGAATGAGTAGGTGTGTCCAAACTTTTGACTGGTACTGTATTTCAAGAGCAGCCTTTTTCCATCTTCGTAACATTGCAAAAATCAGAAACTTCTTGCCCAAAAATGATGCAGAAAAGCTAATCCATGCTTTTGTCACTTCAAGATTAGACTACTTGAATGCTGTACTCTCCAGCTACCTGGAGAAGGTACTAAATAAACTTCAGCTAGCACTAAATACGGCTGCTAGAATCTTGACTAGAACCCAGAAATGTGATCGTATTACTCCAGTGCTAGCCTCTCTACACTGGCTTCCTGTTAAAGCTAGGGCTGACGTCCCGGTTTTACTGTTAACCTACAAAGCATTACATGGGCTTGCTCCTACCTACTGTATCTTGCCGATTTGGTCCTGTCATACATACCTACACGTCCGCTACCGTCACAAGACGCAGGCCTCCTTATTGTTCCTAGAATTTCTAAGCAAACAGCTGGAGGCAGGGCTTTCTCCTATAGAGCTCAATTTTTAAGGAATGGTCTGCCGATCTATGTGAGAGAGGCAGACTCGGTCTCAACCTTTAAGTCTTTACTGAAGTCTTCAGTAGGTCCTATGATTGAATGTAGGCACTGGAGTGACGAGCTACCCTTGCTGTCTCTGCCTGGCTAGCTCCCCTCTCTCCACTGGGATTCTCTGCCCATGTCCCATGTCCCTATTATGGGGGCTGAGTCACTGGCTTGCTCTCCCATCCTTCCTGTCCTCGGGCTCTTGCGGAGGGGAAGATCTTCGTGGGCTAAACTCGGCCTTGTCTCAGGGTATAAGTTAGTGATCTGTTGATATCCCTTTGGTGGTGTGGGGGCTGTGCTTTGGCAAAGTGGGTGGGGTTATATCCTGCCTGGTTGGCCCTGTCTGGGGGTAATTTTGGACGGTGCCACAGTGTCCCCTGACCCCCGCCCCCCTGTCTCAGTCTCCAGTATCTATGCTGGAATAATCTATGTGCTGGGGGGCTAGGGTCAGTCATCATATCTGATGTAATTCTCCTGTCTTATCTGGTGTCCTGTGTGATCTTAGGTATGCTCCCTCTAATTCTTCCATCTCTCTCTCTCTCTCTCTCTCTCTCTGACCTGTTCACCGGTCGTGCTTCCTTGTCCCGGACCTGCTGTTTCGACCCTCCCCCTCTCTCTCTCCCTCTCTCTCCCTCTCTCTCTCTCCCTCTCTCTCCCTCTCTCTCCCTCTCTCTCTCTCTCTCTCCCTATCTCTCCCTCTCTCTCCCTCTCTCTCCCTCTCTCTCCCTCTCTCTCCATCCCTCTCTCCCTCTACCGCACCTGCTGTCTCGACCGCTGAATGCTCGGCTATGAAAAGCCAACTGACATTTACTCCTGAGGTGCTGAACTGTTGCACCCTCTACAACCACTGTGATTATTATTTTACCCTGCTGGTCATCTATGAACGTTTGAACATCTTGAAGAACGATCTGGCCTTATAATCTCCACCCGGCAGAGCCAAAAGAGGACTGGCCACCCCTCAGAGCCTGGTTGCCCACTGGCGGTTTAGGCTCGGTATTTGATACACTGCCGATTTTGCAGGTTTTCCTACTTTCAAAGCATGTAGAGGTCTGTAATTTTTATCATAGTTACACTTCACTTCAACTTCAAGTATTTGATACACTGCCGATTTTGCAGGTTTTCCTACTTTCAAAGCATGTAGAGGTCTGTAATTTTTATCATAGTTACACTTCACTTCAACTTCAAGTATTTGATACACTGCCGATTTTGCAGGTTTTCCTACTTTCAAAGCATGTAGAGGTCTGTAATTTTTTATCAAAGGTACACTTCACTTCAACATCAAGTATTTGATACACTGCCGATTTTGCAGGTTTTCCTACTTTCAAAGCATGTAGAGGTCTGTCATTTTTTATCATAGGTACACTTCACTTCAACTTCAAGTATTTGATACACTGCCGATTTTGCAGGTTTTCCTACTTTCAAAGCATGTAGAGGTCTGTAATTTTTTATCATAGGTACACTTCACTTCAACATCAAGTATTTGATACACTGCCGATTTTGCAGGTTTTCCTACTTTCAAAGCATGTAGAGGTCTGTAATTTTTTATCATAGGTACACTTCACTTCAACATCAAGTATTTGATACACTGGCGATTTTGCAGGTTTTCCTACTTTCAAAGCATGTAGAGGTCTGTAATTTTTTATCATAGGTACACTTCACTTCAACATCAAGTATTTGATACACTGCCGATTTTGCAGGTTTTCCTACTTTCAAAGCATGTAGAGGTCTGTAATTTTTATCATAGGTACACTTCACTTCAACTTCCAAGTATTTGATACACTGCCGATTTTGCAGGTTTTCCTACTTTCAAAGCATGTAGAGGTCTGTAATTCTTTATCATAGGTACACTTCACTTCAACTTCAAGTATTTGATACACTGCCGATTTTGCAGGTTTTCCTACTTTCAAAGCATGTAGAGGTCTGTAATTTTTTATCATAGGTACACTTCACTTCAACATCAAGTATTTGATACACTGCTGATTTTGCAGGTTTTCCTACTTTCAAAGCATGTAGAGGTCTGTAATTTTTTATCATAGGTACACTTCACTTCAACTTCAAGTATTTGATACACTGCCGATTTTGCAGGTTTTCCTACTTTCAAAGCATGTAGAGGTCTGTAATTTTTTATCATAGGTACACTTCACTTCAACATCAAGTATTTGATACACTGCCGATTTTGCAGGTTTTCCTACTTTCAAAGCATGTAGAGGTCTGTAATATTTTATCATAGGTACACTTCACTTCAACATCAAGTATTTGATACACTGCCGATTTTGCAGGTTTTCCTACTTTCAAAGCATGTAGAGGTCTGTAATTTTCTATCATAGGTACACTTCACTTCAACATCAAGTATTTGATACACTGCCGATTTTGCAGGTTTTCCTACTTTCAAAGCATGTAGAGGTCTGTAATTTTTTATCATAGGTACACTTCACTTCAACATCAAGTATTTGATACACTGCCGATTTGGCAGGTTTTCCTACTTTCAAAGCATGTAGAGGTCTGTAATTTTTTATCATAGGTACACTTCACTTCAACTTCAAGTATTTGATACACTGCCGATTTTGCAGGTTTTCCTACTTTCAAAGCATGTAGAGGTCTGTAATTTGTTATCATAGGTACACTTCACTTCAACTTCAAGTATTTGATACACTGCCGATTTTGCAGGTTTTCCTACTTTCAAAGCATGTAGAGGTCTGTAATTTTTATCATAGGTACACTTCACTTCAACTTCCAAGTATTTGATACACTGCCGATTTTGCAGGTTTTCCTACTTTCAAAGCATGTAGAGGTCCGTAATTCTTTATCATAGGTACACTTCACTTCAACTTCAAGTATTTGATACACTGCCGATTTTGCAGGTTTTCCTACTTTCAAAGCATGTAGAGGTCTGTAATTTTTTATCATAGGTACACTTCACTTCAACATCAAGTATTTTATACACTGCCGATTTTGCAGGTTTTCCTACTTTCAAAGCATGTAGAGGTCTGTAATTTTTTATCATAGGTACACTTCACTTCATCTTCAAGTATTTGATACACTGCCGATTTTGCAGGTTTTCCTACTTTCAAAGCATGTAGAGGTCTGTAATTTTTTATCATAGGTACACTTCACTTCAACATCAAGTATTTGATACACTGCCGATTTTGCAGGTTTTCCTACTTTCAAAGCATGTAGAGGTCTGTAATTTTTTATCATAGGTACACTTCACTTCAACATCAAGAATTTGATACACTGCCGATTTTGCAGGTTTTCCTACTTTCAAAGCATGTAGAGGTCTGTAATTTTTTATCATAGGTACACTTCACTTCAACATCAAGTATTTGATACACTGCCGATTTTGCAGGTTTTCCTACTTTCAAAGCATGTAGAGGTCTGTAATTTTTTATCATAGGTACACTTCACTTCAACATCAAGTATTTGATACACTGCCGATTTTGCAGGTTTTCCTACTTTCAAAGCATGTAGAGGTCTGTAATTTTTTATCATAGGTACACTTCACTTCAACTTCAAGTATTTGATACACTGCCGATTTTGCAGGTTTTCCTACTTTCAAAGCATGTCGAGGTCTGTAATTTTTATCATAGGGACACTTCAACTGTGAGAGACGGAATCTAAAACAAAAATCCAGAACGTTTCCATCTATTTTTGTTAGATGCATGTGTGACTTAACTCCACCAGTCCTATTTATAATGTCATTTACAAAGATCATACCGTTTATTTAATTTTTTCAAAAATATAGTTTTTTTATGAATTAGTATTTTCTGAGTTTAACCATACCATTTGTTGTAATATTTGTTCTGTCTTTTCTGGTGCATTAAACTGAAATTGCAACCAACTTTCTATGGATTGTTTAAAAAATAGCGATATTTTGGAGATTATTTCATTTTCAAATAACCGAAAGTGAGAGGCTGTAATCTGAATAAAGGAAAGAAGGCCATTCTTGAACATGGGGTGAGACATTCTTACTAATCTGCTAGAGAACCAGTTCGGATTTAAGTATAACTTTTGTATGACTGAAGTGAGTGGTCTAATGCTTTAATATTTAATCATTTCGGCCCTCCGAATTCATATTCATTATATAAATAGGCCCATTTAATTTTGTCTGGCTTGCCGTTCAAATAAAATTGAATATTATTTGCTAATATAATTTTTTTTAAACAAGTCGCTAGGTGTAGGCAAGGCCATAAACAAATAGGTAAACTGAGATATGACTAAAGAGTTAATCAGGGTGATTTTTCCACAAACAGACAGGTATTTTCTTTTCCACGGTGCAAGATCTTATCTATTTATGCAAACTTTCTATTAAAATGTATTGTAATTAGATAATTTCTTTCTTTCAGGATATGAATACCGAGTATGTCCATTTCATCTTCAAACCATTTTATTGGTAAACTACACGGTCATTTAAAAGTTGTATTTTTTAGTGATCCAATACGTAATATAGTACATTTATCATAATTTGGTTGTAATCCAGAGGTTAGAAATATTATCTATAGCCTTATTCTAAAATGGATTAAATAAATACAAATCCTCATCAATCTACACACAATACCCCATACTGACAAAGCAAAAACAGGTTTTTTGAAATTTTTGCAAATGTATTAAAATAAAAACAGAAATACCTTATTTACATAAGTATTCAGACCCTTTTCTATGAGACTCGAAATTGAGCTCAGGTGCATCCTGTTTCCATTGATCATCCTTGAGATGTTTCTACAACTTGATTGGAGTCCACCTGTGGTACATTCAATTGATTGGACATGATTTGGAAAGGCACACATCCATCTATATAAGGTCCCACAGTTGACAGTGCATGTCTGAGCAAAAACCAAGCCATGAGGTCGAAGGAATTGTCTGTAGAGCTCCGAGACAGGATTGTGTCGAGGCACAGATTTGGGGAAGGGTACCAAAACATTTCTGTAGCATTGAATGTCCCCAAGAACACAGTGGCCTCCATCATTCTTTAATGGAAGAAGTTTGGAGCCACCAAGACTCTTCCTAGAGCTGGCCACCCGGCCAAACTGAGCAATCAGGGGAGAAGGGCCTTGGTCAGAGAGGTGACCAAGAACCCGATGGTCACTCTGACAGAGCTCTAGAGTTCCTCTGTGGAGATGGGAGAACCTTCCAGAAGGACAACCATCTCTGCAGCACTCCACCAATCAGGCCAGACGGAAGCCACTCCTCAGTAAAAGACACATGACAGCCCGCTTGGAGTTTGCCAAAAGGCACCTAAAGGACTCTCAGACCATGAGAAACAAGATTTTCTGGTCTGATGAAACCAACATTGAACTCTTCGGCCTGAATGCCAAGTGTCACGTCTGGAGGAAATCTGGCACCATCCCTACATTGAAGCATGGTGGTGGCAGCATCATGCTGTGGGGATGTTTTTCAGTGGCAGGGACTGGGAGACTCAGGATAGAGGGAAAGATGAACCGAGCAAAGTACAGAGAGATCCTTGATGAAAAACTGCTCCAGAGCGCTCAGGACCTCAGACTAGGGCGAAGGTTCACCTTCCAACAGGACAACGACCCTAAGCACACAGCCAAGACAACGCAGGAGTGGCTTCAGGACAAGTCTCTGAATGTCCTTGAGTGGCCCATCCAGAGCCCGGACTTGAACCCGATTGAACATCTCTGGACTGGAGAGACCTGAAAATAGTTGTGCAGCGACGCTCCCCATCCAACCTGACAGAGCTTGAGAGGATCTGCAGAGAAGAATGGGAGAAACTCCCTGAATACAGGTGTGCCAAGCTTGTAGCGTCATACCCAAGAAGACTTGAGGCAGTAATCGCTGCCAAAGGTGCTTCAACAAAGTACTGAGTAAAGGGTCTTAATACTTATGTAAATGTCATATTTCAGTTTTTCATTTGTAATACATTTGCAAACATTTCTAAAAACCTTTTTTAATTTCTCATTATGGGGTATTGTGTGCAGATTGAAGAGGGGAAAAAAAAGTTTTAATCAATTTTAGAATAAGGCTGTAACTTAACAAAATGTCCTCTGTAGCTCAGCTGGTAGAGCATGGCGCTTGTAACGCCAAGGTAGTGGGTTCGATCCCCGGGACCACCCATACACAAAAATGTATGCACACATGACTGTAAGTCGCTTTGGATAAAAGCGTCTGCTATATGGCATATTATTATTATTATATTATTATTATATTATGTGGAAAAAGTCAAGGGGTCTGAATACTTTCCGAATGCACTGCACCTCAACTAGTATGCCATCCAGCCCGACTATGCCATCCAGGAGTTTTCCCGGACTTAAAGGCTTTAATTGCATCCAGAAGTTCCTCCTCTGTAATTTGGCCTTCTCATTAGTCTTTCTGTACAGCTGGTCATTTTACATTATTAATAGGAAAAAAATCCATACAGTTAACTTCGTTTAGTAGAGATGGAGGAGACTGAAACGAAAACATATGTTTAAAGTACTTTGCTTCCTCTTTCAAAATATAATTAGGTGAATCATGGGTGACTGTCATTTCTAACAAGTTTCAGTAAATTCTTTTTGGTAGCATTTCTATGTTGACATTTTTCCTCATATTTCATCCAGTTCGCTTTATTTTTATTGTTACGGATACAGGTATCCTGTGTTCTTGTGTGTTTCTCTCCTTCTGCCCTAATCACAGGTGTCCTGTATGTTCCTGATTGGTGGTCGTGGAGGTGTCTGCTGATTGGACCAATCAGTGAACATTCCTGTGCATTGCACCACCTGTTACTCGTTTGTTAAATCACACATTCCAGTATATAAAAACCAGTCTTGTGTTTGTTGAGAGAGAGAGATTTTTGCCATATGTGAGTATGGACACGGTGGTGTCCTGTGTGATGTGTACTCACTAAGTTGTTGGTTACCCTATTGGTAACTTTGTTAGAATACATTTCTTTATGTGAGTGTGGATACTGTTGTGTCCTGTGTATTGTGTACCTACTTTATTGCTGATTACCCTGTTTTGTAGCTTTGTGTGTTTCTGGGAAAAGGGGAGTTTAAGCTAGTTGCCCTTGGGCGTACATTACCCGTAGGAAGAAATCTGTCTAAAAACACTAGTTAGACCTGAGCGGACCACCCACTGTACTTTTGTATGACTAGCAGTAGCCTAGCGGTTCTTTAGGCAGGCTAGATCAGTTTAGGGGGTTTTACACTATTGTTTCATTTCTTGGGTCCTGCTCAGCCCTTTTTCCCAAACCTTTACCGTGTGTTTTGCAATAAACCATTTAAGTTTGACGGTAGCTCATGGTTGTTGTGTCATTTTTGGTTCTCACTGTTCCAGGTCACACTTATAATTTGCATAATTTATGTTACGGGTCTCATGTCCATCCACCCTAGACGTTTAGAGCCACGGGGTTCGTAACATAAAGTGGGGGCTCATCTGGGATCTATCCCATGCTACTCGTGCAAATTAGTAAGTGTCTGGTTCAGTGTTGAGCTTGGCAGCTGTACTACCTGTTTTTTTTTGTTTTCAGTAGTCGACGGCTCGTGTTGCTAGTAGGATGGCTACTTTTGATTTGGAAGCATTCTTGGAAAACCCTACGTGGGAGATTTTTGAGAATTGTCGTAGAGTGGATCTACAGGCTTTGGCTGACCACTTTTCTTTGCCCATACCGAGGGGTTTAGTGAAAGCAGAAGTTAGGGAAGTAGTGTTAGAAATATTATTGAGCGAGCGAGTGCTTGTGTTACCGCCGCCTGAGTCTGCTTCTCATGTAGGGGATGTGGTTGCTGTTTCTGTAAGCCCATCAGTGTCTGAGGACGAGGCTAAGGCTCCAGCCACATTGCCCCGTTATGACCCACTCTCCCCACTGACTGACAGTGATGCCAGGATCGATGTCCGCTCGACGCGGCTCCAAATGGAGGCGGAAGAGCGGGCACAAATCAGGCAAGACAAGCTGGAGATGCGTAAGCTAGAGGCAGAACAGGAGACGCGTAAGCTAGAGGCAGAACAGGAGACGCGTAAGATGGAACTGGAGATGCGTAGGCTTGATCAAGAACTGGAGATGCGTAGAATGGAACTAGAGGCAGAAACAGCGAGGTTAGTCTCTGCTAATACTATGCCTGCTAGTGAGCCATCCTCACCAGTTGTGTCATCTGCTACGTTTGATATTAGTAGACAGATCACCTTGGTACCTGTGTTTAGGGAGTCAGAGGTTGATTCCTATTTCAGTGTGTTTGAACGTATAGCGGTAGCATTGAAATGGCCCGAAGAGGTATGGTGCCTATTACTTCAGTGTAAACTGACAGGTAAAGCCCAAGAGGTTCTGGCAGCGCTACCTCTTGAAGACAGTTTGAATTATGAAGTGGTCAAAGCTACTGTTCTTCGTGCCTATGAGCTTGTTCCTGAGGCATATCGACAGAGATTTAGGTCTCGTAAAAAGTCTCCTACTCAGACTTATGTGGAGTTTGCTAGAGACAAAGGAAATCTGTTTGACAAATGGCACAGTGCAAGTAAGGTAACTGATTTTAACTCTCTACGGGAGTTAATCTTGTTAGAAGAGTTTAAAAATTGCTTACCGGAACGCATTGTAGTTTATCTGAACGAACAGAAAGTATCCTCACTGTCGGAAGCGTCTGTATTGGCAGACGAGTTTGTGTTGACACATAAGAGCGTGTTTTCGGCTCGTACGGAGAGCAGGGCTGCGGAGTTGCTAACTTCTAGTCCTAGTCGACCAGCAGTACATCCAGCACGCCCAAAAGATGTGCGTCACTGTTTCTATTGTCATAAGGTGGGACATTTGGTTAGTGATTGCTTTTTGCTTAAACGCAAGCCGGGGATGACTCAGCACGCCAGGCCGCCAACGGGTGTTGGGCTGATTCGTACGGTTGTAAGGCCGGAATCAAGACAGAAGCCTCATAGTGAATGTGGTTTGAAAGTCCCTGTCCTAGATCACAGTTATGAACCGTTTATTTTTGAGGGGTTTGTTTCTATATCGGATGACGAAGCGTCTCAGCGTCCAGTTAGAATCCTCAGAGATACTGGTGCGGCGCAGTCGTTCATACTAGCTGATGTGTTGCCCTTGTCTAATAATACATATTGTGGTTCCAGTGTGTTAGTACAAGGAATTGAAATGGGATTTGTCCCAGTGCCATTGCACTTTGTGAACGTACACTCTGAGTTAGTCAGTGGATTGTTCAGAGTGGGCGTACGTCCTATGTTGCCAGTAAAAGGTGTGACATTTATAATGGGCAACGATATTGCCGGAGGAAAGGTAATACCCATATTGGAGGTATTGGATAAAAGTGACCAGTCTCTCTCCGAGGAGCTGGCACAGGGTTATCCAGATGTGTTCCCCGCTTGTGCTGTCACACGTGCTCAAGCACGACAAGTGGGTGAAGTGGTAGATTTGTCAGACACGATTCTATTCAGAGAGTGTGACCCAGAGGATAGTTCGGGTGCTACCTCTGGTAAGCTGGTGCAGTCTGACCAACAGCCCAGAGAAAGGAAGAAGGATGTGGAACTTGTTGCGGAGGCAATACAGTTACCAGTTACTCGTGAGCAGCTGATCGCTAACCAACAGGTTGACATTAGCCTGGCTAAATGTTTTTCTGGTGTTGTCTCAGAGGAGGAGCTAAAGAAGAAAAACATGGCATATTTCATTGATGGTAATCTCCTCATGCGTAAATGGACATCCCATGTTGACGCTGGCGGAGATTGGAATGCTGTTTACCAAATAGTGATTCCTACAGCCTTTCGACAAAATGTTTTATCCCTCGCTCATGATCACCAGTGGTCCGGACATCTGGGAGTCACCAAGACTTATGATCGTGTTTTGCGACATTTCTTTTGGCCTGGCTTAAAACAAGATGTGGCTCAGTTCTGTCGGACTTGCCACACCTGTCAAGTAGTTGGGAAACCGAACCAGGTTATTTCCCCCGCGCCTCTTTGTCCCATACCGGCCATAGGTGAACCATTCGAACATGTGATGGTTGATTGTGTTGGACCATTACCGAAAACAAAATCTGGTAACCAGTTTATGTTGACAATTATGTGTGTGGCCACCAGGTACCCAGAGGCCATTCCTCTGCGAAGGATTACTGCTCCGGTGGTGAGTAAAGCGTTGATCAAATTCTTCTCAACTTTTGGATTACCTAGGGTGATACAAACTGATCAGGGTACGAATTTCCTTTCTAAACTTTTCAAACAAGTGTTAAAATCCTTGTCAGTTACACACCGTGTGTCAAGCGCATATCACCCAGAGTCTCAGGGTGCGCTTGAACGTTGGCATCAGACCCTGAAGTCTATGCTCCGTAAATATTGCTTGGAATCTGAGAAAGATTGGGATGAGGGAGTTCCTCTAGTGTTGTTTGCTGTCCGTGAGACAGTACAGGAATCCCTAGGGTTCAGCCCAGCTGAACTGGTGTTTGGACACACCATGAGAGGACCTATGAAAGTCCTTAAGGATCAGTTTTTGTCACAAGAGTTGTGTGTGAAAGAAAATGTGTTGGACTACGTTAGTCGCTTTCGTGAGCGCCTACATGCTGCCTGTGCTCTAGCAAAGGAAGCGCTGTCTTCCTCACAGAAACGGATGAAACGACACTATGACACACAGGCTGTTTCTCGTTCACTGCAGCCAGGTGACCGAGTTCTTGTATTGTTGCCTGTGCCAGGAGCGTCATTGTCAGCACGTTTCTCTGGTCCTTATGTCATTGAAAAGAAACTAACTGAAACTGACTACGTGATACAGACTCCTGATAGAAAACGCCAATCTCGTGTGTGCCACGTTAACATGTTGAAGACATACCACAACAGACCCGTCACTCAGGTAGACAGTCCAGAGAAACTGGCCGAGTCGGCTGTCTCTGTTGCTGCTACGGCTGTAGTGGGAGGTAATGTTAATGATGTGGACGGAGATGGTTTGGAGTTGCGCAATACTCAGCAGCAGTGTGCTAGATTGCCAAATTCAGAGATGCTGTTGTCTCTCCCGTCAAGCCTGATTCATTTAACGGACAGACAGTCAGATGATATTGTGAGACTGTTACACAGCTTTCCATGTCTTTTTAATGATGTTCCTACATGTACAAATGTGTTAGAACATGACATTAATGTTGGAAACGCTGCACCTATCAAGCAACATCCTTATCGTGTCAACGTCGCTAAGAGAAAGATAATGAGGGGTGAGGTCGGTTATTTGCTGGAGAATAACCTGGCTATGCCAAGTTCAAGTCCTTGGAGTTCTCCGTGCATTCTGGTTCCTAAACCTGATGGGACATCCAGATTATGTACGGACTATCGGAAAGTCAATGCTGTCACAGTGCCCGACTCGTTCCCGTTACCCAGACTGGATGACTGTATTGATACTGTTGGTGCTGCTACTTATGTAACCAAACTAGATCTTCTAAAAGGTTACTGGCAGGTGCCGTTAACCCCACGTGCCTCAGACATCTCTGCCTTTGTGACCCCAGATCACTTCCTACAATATGCTGTCATGGCATTTGGGATGCGGAACACACCAGCCACTTTCCAACGCCTGGTTAACACAGTATTGGCTGGAGTTCCTAATTGTAGTGCTTACCTTGATGATCTGGTAATTTATTCAACTGAGTGGTCTGATCATGTTAACACTCTAAGGGTAGTGTGTGAACGTCTAGCAACCGCTTCTCTAACCCTGAACTTAGCAAAGTGCGAGTTTGGGAAGGCCACTGTTACGTATCTTGGTAAACAGGTCGGCCATGGTCAGGTGCGCCCTGTAGATGCCAAGGTCTCCGCTATAAACGCATTTCCCGCACCTACCACCAGAAGAGAGCTACGCCGTTTTTTAGGGATGGTTGGCTACTACCGTAGTTTCTGTAAAAATTTCTCTGCGGTAGTTGCTCCATTAACGGATTTGCTCAGTCCGGCGAGAAAATTTGTATGGTCTGAAGATTGTTGTACTGCTTTCAACACTGCTAAAGCACTCTTGTGTAGTACTCCTGTTCTTGCTGCGCCAGATTTTGAGCGGCCGTTTAAACTGGAGGTAGATGCAAGTGCCAGAGGTGCTGGTGCTGTTCTACTGCAGCAAGACCAGAGTGGAGTGGACCATCCTGTCTGTTATTTTTCACGGAAATTTAACAAATGTCAGACAAACTATTCCACCATTGAACAAGAAGCTCTAGCTTTGTTGTTAGCTCTGCAGTACTTTGAAGTTTATGTTGGTTCCAGTGCATTACCAGTGATAGTGTATACTGACCATAACCCCTTAGTTTTTCTCCACCGAATGTACAACCAGAACCAACGCCTTATGCGTTGGGCACTTGTCGTGCAAAGTTATAATTTGGAGATCCGCCACAAAAAGGGGTTGGATAATGTGTTGGCAGATGCTTTGTCTCGTGGTTGATGATCTAGGTTTTTTTTTTGTTATCCCGATAGGATGATTTGTGAATTTGGGTGTTGTGATAGTACGTGTGTCGCAAACCATGGTGGTTTGCTCTTTTAAGGGTGGGAGTGTTACGGATACAGGTATCCTGTGTTCTTGTGTGTTTCTCTCCTTCTGCCCTAATCACAGGTGTCCTGTATGTTCCTGATTGGTGGTCGTGGAGGTGTCTGCTGATTGGACCAATCAGTGAACATTCCTGTGCATTGCACCACCTGTTACTCGTTTGTTAAATCACACATTCCAGTATATAAAAACCAGTCTTGTGTTTGTTGAGAGAGAGAGATTTTTGCCATATGTGAGTATGGACACGGTGGTGTCCTGTGTGATGTGTACTCACTAAGTTGTTGGTTACCCTATTGGTAACTTTGTTAGAATACATTTCTTTATGTGAGTGTGGATACTGTTGTGTCCTGTGTATTGTGTACCTACTTTATTGCTGATTACCCTGTTTTGTAGCTTTGTTTGTTTCTGGGAAAAGGGGAGTTTAAGCTAGTTGCCCTTGGGCGTACATTACCCGTAGGAAGAAATCTGTCTAAAAACACTAGTTAGACCTGAGCGGACCACCCACTGTACTTTTGTATGACTAGCAGTAGCCTAGCGGTTCTTTAGGCAGGCTAGATCAGTTTAGGGGGTTTTACACTATTGTTTCATTTCTTGGGTCCTGCTCAGCCCTTTTTCCCAAACCTTTACCGTGTGTTTTGCAATAAACCATTTAAGTTTGACGGTAGCTCATGGTTGTTGTGTCATTTTTGGTTCTCACTGTTCCAGGTCACACTTATAATTTGCATAATTTATGTTACGGGTCTCATGTCCATCCACCCTAGACGTTTAGAGCCACGGGGTTCGTAACATTTATAATATATTACACTTGATCTTTCTTTAATAAGTTCCTCCATTTATTTTTGTTTTTCCTCTAACGTATTCTATGCCTCTATGGTACAGTTTGTTTTGCTTTTTATCTGTACTGTTAGTCTCTCTCATTTCTTTGTTAACATGAATTATTTTGACCTAAATTGCTATTGTTTTCGAGATGAGTATTAATTGCATGGCCTCTAAAGGCACATTTAAAAGTGTCCCATACAATAAGGGGATCTGCTGTACCTATGTTATGTCGAAAAAATTCAGTTATAAATTCTTCTGTCCTACTTAAAAACAAGTTATCATCCAATAGGCTTTGATTAAATGTCCAATATCCTCGCCCACGTGGAAATTCAGTAAGAGTAATGTATATGCCAATTATATGATGGTCCGACCGCCTTCTGTCACCTATGAACACTTTTTAAACTTTTGGTGCCAACGAGAATGACACAAGAAAGTAGTCAAGACGACTAGCTTGATTGAGTCTCCGCCGTGTATATCTCACTAGATCAGGATATTTAAGCCTCCATATATCCACTAGTTCCAATATATCCATGATATTCATGATTTCCTTAAGTGCATAAGGGTGATAGTTTGTAGTGTGATTTCCTTTACAGTCCACTGAGGTATTTTAAACCGTATTATAATCTCCCACCATAATAATGGAGTCTTGTATTGCTTGTAGGCTTGATAAATGATAAATGAAGAGAATGAGGATGAAGAGTCAAGCCTTTCTAACTGTAGAATGAGGATGAAGAGTCAAGCCTTACTAACTGTAGAATGAGGATGAAGAGTCAAGCCTTTCTAACTGTAGAATGAGGATGAAGAGTCAAGCCTTACTAACTGTAGAATGAGGATGAAGAGTCAAGCCTTTCTAACTGTAGAATGAGGATGAAGAGTCAAGCCTTTCTAACTGTAGAATGAGGATGAAGAGTCAAGCCTTTCTAACTGTAGAATGAGGATGAAGAGTCAAGCCTTACTAACTGTAGAATGAGGATGAAGAGTCAAGCCTTTCTAACTGTAGAATGAGGATGAAGAGTCAAGCCTTTCTAACTGTAGAATGAGGATGAAGAGTCAAGCCTTACTGACTGTAGAATGAGGATGAAGAGTCAAGCCTTACTGACTGTAGAATGAGGATGAAGAGTCAAGCCTTACTAAGTGTAGAATTAATATACCTAGATGCTAAAACGTGTGCAACTCACAAAACTTTTACACAAATTACATAGCTGAAATGTTGCATTCAAATGGGATTTAGGACAATAGCATTCATGTCATGAGGGTTCTTCTAGTTTCACGATCATCACACTTTAATATGAAAATGGGAAAACTGACGCCTATATACAGTGAGGGAAAAAAGTATTTGATCCCCTGCTGATTTTGTACGTTTGCCCACTGACAAAGACATGATCAGTCTATAATTTTAATGATAGGTTTATCTGAACAGTGAGAGACAGAAGAACAACAAAAAAATCCAGAAAAACGCATGTAAAAAATGTTATAAATTGATTTGCATTTTAATGAGGGAAATAAGTATTTGACCCCTCTGCAAAACATGACTTAGTACTTGGTGGCAAAACCTTTGTTGGCAATCACAGATGTAAGACGTTTCTTGTGGTTGGCCACCAGGTTTGCACACATCTCAGGAGGGATTTTGTCCCACTCCTTGTTGCGGATCTTCTCCAAGTCATTATGGTTTCGAGGCTGACGTTTGGCAACTCGAACCTTCAGCTCCCTCCACAGATTTTCTATGGGATTAAGGTCTGGCGACTGGTTAGGCCACTCCAGGACCTTAATGTGCTTCTTCTTGAGCCACTCCTTTGTTGCCTTGGCCATGTGTTTTGGGTCATTGTCATGCTGGAATACCCATCCACGACCCATTTTCAATGCCCTGACTGAGGGCAGGAGGTTGTCCTGTCCCCTTAACAGAAAAACACTCCCAAAGCATAATGTTTCCACCTCCATGTTTGACGGTGGGGATGGTGTTCTTGGGGTCATAGGCAGCATTCCTCCTCCTCCAAACACAGCGAGTTGAGTTGATGCCAAAGAGCTCCATTTTGGTCTCATCTGACCACAACACTTTCACCCAGTTCTCCTCTGAATCATTCAGATGTTCATTGGCAAACTTCAGACGGGCCTGTATATGTGCTTTCTTGAGCAGGGGACCTTGCGGGCGCTGCAGGATTTCAGTCCTTCACGGCGTAGTGTGTTACCAATTGTTTTCTTGGTGACTATGATCCCAGCTGCCTTGAGATCATTGACTAGATCCTCCTGTGTAGTTCTGGGCTGATTCCTCACCGGTCTCATCATCATTGCAACTCCACGAGGTGAGATCTTGCATGGAGCCCCAGGCCGAGGGAGATAGACAGTTATTTTGTGTTTCTTCCATTTGCGAATAATCGCACCAACTGTTGTCACCTTCTCACCAAGCTGCTTGGCGATGGTCTTGTAGCCCATTCCAGCCTTGTGTAGGTCTACAATCCTGTCCCTGACATCCTTGGAGAGCTCTTTGGTCTTGGCCATGGTGGAGAGTTTGGAATCTGATTGATTGATTGCTTCTGTGGACAGGTGTCTTTTATACAGGTAACAAGCTGAGATTAGGACCACTCCCTTTAAGAGTGTGCTCCTAATCTAAACTCGTTACCTGTATAAAAGACACCTGGGAGCCAGAAATCTTTCTGATTGAGAGGGGTCAAATACTTATTTCCCTCATTAAAATGCAAATCAATTTATAACATTTTTGACATGCGTTTTTCTGGATTTTGTTGTTGTTATTCTGTCTCTCATTGTTCAAATAAACCTACCACTAAAATGATAGACTGAAGGGGAGGGAGGAGGGGGGAGGGAGGAGGGAGGAGTGGGGTAGTGATAGAATCTGTGAGATATAGACCAGCTGTCTATCTCTAGAAGAACAGGCTCTACTGGGGCCTCAAAAATCATATGAGAAAGAATCGAACAAACACAAGACTACATTTCTCAGATCGTCATGGTTACTGACTGAGCATGCCTTCCTTCCATCCTCTGATCACTATGGTAATGGAGTGTGTTCCTACGATTGACAGGAGGGTGAGCCAATGGGGTGACCCTGGTATCGACAGACTGTGTGAAGTGTTGTAAGATGATAGGGTGGCAGAAGTGCCACAGCATGCCATACACTTGACAAAGTAGACCGCCCGGCGATGTAACTCACTCACACTCTTACACACATCTCATAACTCCATCTGTTACTCACATACATGCACGATACAACAATTATACAGAGACGAGCACACAGACCAGCGGAATAGAAGCTGTGATTACAGAAATAACTGCTCATGTTTGTGGCCGTGCGACGGTTGCTATGGAGGTGCAGCCGGCTGGTGTGAAATTCATCAGCTGATGTCTCAGTGGCTTTACACAGTAGACACACACACACACACACACACACACACACACATGCTGACCCTCAACACGGGGGCCCCTCAGGAGTGTATGCTCAGTCCCCTCTTGTACTCCCTGTTCACCCACGACTGCGTGGCCATGCACGACTCCAACACCGTCATTAAGTTTGTCGACGGCATGACGGTGGTAGGCATGATCACCGGCGACGATGAGACAGCCTTTAAGGAGGAGGTCAGAGACCTGGCAGTGTGGTGCCAGGACAACAACCTCTCCCCCAATGTCATCAAGTCAAAGGAGCTGATCGTGGACTACAGGAAACGGAGGGCCAAGCACGCCCTCATTCACATCAACGGAGCTGTAGTGGAGCGGGTCGAGAGCTTCAAGTTCCTCGGTGTCCACATCACTAAGGATCAATCATGGTCCAAACACACCAACACAGTCGTGAAGAGGGCACGACAACGCCTCTTCCCTCTCAGGAGGCTGAAAATATTTGGCATGGGCCCTTAGATCCTCAAAAAGTTATACAGCTGCAACATCGAGAGCATCCTGACTGGCTGCATCACCGCCTGGTATGGCAACTGCTTGGCATCCGACCGCAAGGCGCTATAGAGGGTAGTGCGTACGGCCCAGTACATCACTGGGGCCAAGCTCTCTGCCATCCAGGACCTCTATACCAGGCGGTGTCACAAAGAGGCCCGAAAAATAGACAAAGACGTACAGGACCTTGAACAGAACCAACAGGACCTTGAACAGAACCAACAGGACCCTGAACAGAACCAACGGGACCTTGAACAGAACCAACAGGACCCTGAACAGAACCAACGGGACCTTGAACAGAACCAACAGGACCCTGAACAGAACCAACAGGACCTTGAACAGAACCAACGGGACCTTGAACAGAACCAACGGGACCTTGAACAGAACCAACAGGACCCTGAACAGAACCAACAGGACCTTGAACAGAACCAACGGGACCTTGAACAGAACCAACAGGACCCTGAACAGAACCAACAGGACTGAACAGAACCAACAGGACCCTGAACAGAACCAACATGACTGAACAGAACCAACAGGACCCTGAACAGAACCAACAGGACCCTGAACAGAACCAACAGGACCCTGAACAGAACCAACAGGACCTTGAACAGCTTCTACCCCAAGCCTTAAGACTGCTTAATAGTTAGTTAAATAGTGACAGTAACTATTGCCATGCGGTAGCAGAGAGAACAGTCTATGACTTGGGTGGCTGGAGTCTTAAGACAATTTGTATTTATTTCATAGCTACCCGGGAATATCTGCATTGACCCTTTTTGCATTAATTTTTTTTGCTACAGTTTACTATCTGTCACTATATCCCTACCTATATGTACATATCTACCTCCATTACCTCGTACCCCTGCACATCGACTCAGTACAGGTACCCTGTGTATATAGCCAAGTTATCGTTACTCATTGTGTATTTATTATTACTTTTATTATTAAGTGTTTTACTTTTCTATTATCTCTCTATTTCTTTCTCTCTACATTGTTGGGAAGGGCCTGGAAGTCAGCATTTCACTGTTAGTCTACACCTGTTGTTTACGAAGCATGTGACAAATAACTTTTGATTTGACTACACACAGTGGAGACACAGTAAGTCAGTCAGTGTAGTCCTATGGACTTCCTGGAGGGAACACAAGTCCTCACTACACCAGAGAGTCTACACTTAATAATGTGGCATTTACTCTTAAATGATTTCATTTCCTTGTTTCATTTCCATGGTTACATTCAGAGTTTATTCACATTTAGGTCAATATCAGTGGTGGGAAAGGAAGGGAGATTAAAGAGAGGCTAAGTCCCAGTATCTAGGACGATTGGAGCACATAGGACACCCTTCCTACCTGGCCTCACCTGTGGACTTCGCAACCAAACCACTGTCAAAAGCTCTTGAGGACCACCATTCGCAGAGATCCAAAAGAAAATTGCATAAAATATCTTCCTAATCCATGTGATGAACCATGGTGCATATTAAAACCCACAGCCAATCCTCACAGACTCTCTGGAGACTCATGATCCCTGGAGAGCTTACTCTGGAAAACACACACATCTGAGGTACATACACTCACACATAAACAAAAAACAGAGCCAGAAACACTCTCACGCACACATAGACCCAAACGAGGGCACTGCGTTCATCCACCTCTGGCCTGCTAGCTCCCCTTCCTCTACGGAAGCACAGTTCCCGCTCAGCCCAGTCAAAGCTATTTGCTGCTGTCGTATCGGGTGAATGCTGGCAATTATTGCTGATAAACAAAGGAGTCTGCTCATACTGAACCTTGATCATAAGTTTATTCATATTACAAGCTTTCAGCATAAGTGACAGATGTCATGACACCCGGAGAACGGCGTCCCAGATTGCAATGGCCGTTCTGACTTCTTCTTCGTTTTTCCCCCAGTATATATAATCTCCCCAAGATGTGGGTGGCTCCCTCTACTGTCCAATCCCCTGTCTACAACACACTTCCTGTCTATCATAAGTTGAATGCACCAATTTGTAGTGGCTCTGGATAAGAGCATCTGCTAAATGATGTAAATGTAAATGTACATAGGTAGGCTACACACACATTCACACACACACACAACTTTCAGAATGAGTGTACCATATCATCAGCGCCTGAATCCCATTGTACTATTTTCATCTCAGAGCTGAATTAACAGAATCCCTAGCAGTACACTATAAGAACAAAGAGTTCCAAAATAATTGTTTGGCTGTTTGGCCTCCCTCTCCGTTCCTTCCCTGCCTCCCTCCCTGCCTGCCTCCCTCTCCGTTCCTTCCCTGCCTCCCTCCCTGCCTGCCTCCCTCCCCGTTCCCTCCCTCCCCGTTCCCTCCCTGCCTCCCTCCCTGCCTCCCTCCCCGTTCCCTCACTGCATCCCTCCCTACCTCCCTCCCTGCCTCCCTCCCTGTTCCCTCCCTGCCTCCCTCCCCGTTCCCTCCCTGCCTCCCTCCCTCCATGTTCCCTCCCTACCTCCCTCCCTGTTCCCTCCCTGCATCCCTCTCTACCTCCCTCTCTGCCTCCCTCCCTGCCTGCCTCCCTCCCTACCTCCCTCCCTGTTCCCCTCCCTGTTCCCACCAGTAAACCATATCCAAACTAATGATTAGAATATAGTCCCACCAGTAAACCATATCCAAACTAATGATTAGAATATAGTCCCACCAGTAAACCATATCCAAACTGAGCATATCCTACAATGCAACATCCAAAACACTGTACATGAACTTCAGCATCTCTTGTGTTGTGATGTTACCCTTTCAACTCTCTCTCTCTCCCTCTCTCCCTCTCTCCCTCTCTCTCTCTCTCTCTCTCTCTCTCTCTCTCTCTCTCTCTCTCTCTCTCTCTCGCTCTCTCTCTCTCTCTCTCCCTCCCTCCCTCTCTCCCTCTCTCTCTCTCTCTCTCTCTCTCTCTCTCTCTCTCTCTCTCTCTCTCTCTCTCTCTCTCTCTCTCTCTCTCTCTCTCTCTCACTCACACACACACACACACACACACACACACACCTGTAGTGATGACAAACCTATACAGGAGTGGTTCCTAGGAGTGGCTAGGCTTAGCTAGCTGGGGATGAGGAGGCTGACAAGATGCTGTTGGCACCGGGGTTTCTCTCTCTTTCTCTTTCTGTTTCTCTCTCTCTCCCTCCCTCTCTCCCTCCCTTCCTCCAGTGATTCTAAGGTCATCCCTTGTTCTTCCTTATTCTCCAGAGTCTGACAGATGGAGATGTGGAGAGATGGAGAGAGAGTAACCTGATCTCCACTCTGAGGGAGGGTGGGGTGGTGGAGGGGGAGTATGTATAGGGGAGTCTGTATAGGGGAGTCTGTATAGGGGGAGTCTGTATAGGGGGAGTCTGTATAGGGGAGTCTGTATAGGGGGAGTCTGTATAGGGGGAGTCTGTATAGGGGGAGTCTGTATAGGGGGATTCTGTATAGGGGGAGTCTGTATAGGGGAGTCTGTATAGGGGGAGTCTGTATAGGGGGAGTCTGTATGGGGGGAGTCTGTATGGGGGAGTCTGTATAGGGGGAGTCTGTATAGGGGGAGTCTGTATAGGGGAAGTCTGAATAGAGGGAGTCTGTATAAAGGGAGTCTGTATGGGAGAGTCTGTATAGGGGAGTCTGTATAAAGGGAGTCTGTATGGGAGAGTCTGTATAGGGGAGTCTGTATAAAGGGAGTCTGTATGGGGGAGTCTGTATGGGGGAGTCTGTATAGGGGGAGTCTGTATAGGGGAGACTGTATAGGGGGAGTCTGTATAGGGGAGTCTGTATAGGGGGAGTCTGTGTAGGGGGAGTCTGTATAGGGGGAGTCTGTATAGGGGAGACTGTATGGGGGAGTCTGTATAGGGGGGGTCTGTATAGGGGGAGTCTGTATGGGAGAGTCTGTATAGGGGAGTCTGTATTAAGGGAGTCTGTATGGGTGAGTCTGTATGGGAGAGTCTGTATAGGGGGAGTCTGTATAGGGGGAGTCTGTATAGGGTGAGTCTGTATAAAGGGAGTCTGTATGGGGGGAGTCTGTATAGGGGGAGTCTGTATAGGGGGAGTCTGTATAGGGGAGTCTGTATGGGGGAGTCTGTATGGGGGAGTCTGTATGGGGGAGTCTGTATAGGGTGAGTCTGTATAGGGGGAGTCTGTATAGGGGGATTCTGTATAGGGGGAGTCTGTATAGGGGGAGTCTGTATAAGGGGAGTCTGTATGGGGGAGTCTGTATAGGGGGAGTCTGTATGGGGGAGTATGTATAGGGGAGTCTGTATAGGGGGAGTCTGTATAGGGGAGTCTGTATAGGGGGAGTCTGTATAGGGGGAGTCTGTATAGGGGGAGTCTGTATAGGGGGAGTCTGTATAGGGGAAGTCTGTATAGGGGGAGTCTGTATAGGGGAGTCTGTATAGGGGGAGTCTGTATAGGGGGAGTCTGTATAGGGGGAGTCTGTATAGGGGAATTCTGTATAGGGGGAGTCTGTATAGGGGGAGTCTGTATAGGGGGAGTCTATATAGGGGGAGTCTGTATAGGGGGAGTCTGTATAGGGGAGTCTGTATAGGGGGAGTCTGTATGGGAGAGTCTGTATAGGGGAGTCTGTATTAAGGGAGTCTGTATGGGTGAGTCTGTATGGGAGAGTCTGTATAGGGGGAGTCTGTATAGGGGGAGTCTGTATAGGGGGAGTCTGTATAGGGGGAGTCTGTATAGGGGGAGTCTGTATAGGGGAATTCTGTATAGGGGAGTCTGTATAGGGGGAGTCTGTATAGGGGGAGTCTGTATAGGGGAGACTGTATGGGGGAGTCTGTATAGGGGGAGTCTGTATAGGGGGAGTCTGTATGGGAGAGTCTGTATAGGGGAGTCTGTATTAAGGGAGTCTGTATGGGTGAGTCTGTATGGGAGAGTCTGTATAGGGGGAGTCTGTATAGGGGGAGTCTGTATAGGGTGAGTCTGTATAAAGGGAGTCTGTATGGGGGGAGTCTGTATAGGGGGAGTCTGTATAGGGGGAGTCTGTATAGGGGAGTCTGTATGGGGGAGTCTGTATGGGGGAGTCTGTATGGGGGAGTCTGTATAGGGTGAGTCTGTATAGGGGGAGTCTGTATAGGGGGATTCTGTATAGGGGGAGTCTGTATAGGGGGAGTCTGTATAAGGGGAGTCTGTATGGGGGAGTCTGTATAGGGGGAGTCTGTATGGGGGAGTATGTATAGGGGAGTCTGTATAGGGGGAGTCTGTATAGGGGAGTCTGTATAGGGGGAGTCTGTATAGGGGGAGTCTGTATAGGGGGAGTCTGTATAGGGGAGTCTGTATAGGGGGAGTCTGTATAGGGGGAGTCTGTATAGGGGGAGTCTGTATAGGGGGAGTCTGTATAGGGGGAGTCTGTATAGGGGAATTCTGTATAGGGGGAGTCTGTATAGGGGGAGTCTGTATAGGGGGAGTCTATATAGGGGGAGTCTGTATAGGGGGAGTCTGTATAGGGGAGTCTGTATAGGGGAAGTCTGTATAGGGGGAGTCTGTATAGGGGGAGTCTGTATAGGGGGAGTCTGTATAGGGGAGTCTGTATAGGGGGAGTCTGTATAGGGGGAGTCTGTATAGGGGAGTCTGTATAGGGGGGGTCTGTATAGGTGGAGTCTGTATAGGGGGAGTCTGTATAGGGGGAGTCTGTATAGGGGGAGTCTGTATAGGGGGAGTCTGTATAGGGGAGTCTGTATAGGGGGGGTCTGTATAGGTGGAGTCTGTATAGGGGGAGTCTGTATAGGGGGAGTCTGTATAGGGGAAGTCTGTATAGGGGGAGTCTGTATAGGGGAGTCTGTATAGGGGGAGTCTGTATAGGGGGAGTCTGTATAGGGGGAGTCTGTATAGGGGGAGTCTGTATAGGGGAGTCTGTATAAAGAGAGTCTGTATAGGGTGAGTCTGTATGGGGGAGTTTGTATAGGGGGAGTCTGTATAGGGGGAGTCTGTATAGGGGGAGTCTGTATAGGGGGAGTCTGTATAGGGGAATTCTGTATAGGGGGAGTCTGTATAGGGGGAGTCTGTATAGGGGGAGTCTGTATAGGGGAGTCTGTATAGGGGAAGTCTGTATAGGGGGAGTCTGTATAGGGGGAGTCTGTATAGGGGAGTCTGTATAGGGGGAGTCTGTATAGGGGGAGTCTGTATAGGGGAGTCTGTATAGGGGAGTCTGTATAGGGGGGGTCTGTATAGGTGGAGTCTGTATAGGGGGAGTCTGTATAGGGGGAGTCTGTATAGGGGGAGTCTGTATAGGGGAGTCTGTATAGGGGGAGTCTGTATAGGGGGAGTCTGTATAGGGGGAGTCTGTATAGGGGGAGTCTGTATAGGGGAGTCTGTATAGGGGAGTCTGTACACACACATTTTAGGCTTTCTGCCTCTAGAGTAGGGAGTTAAAAGCTGGGAGGGTTTGAGGGGTCGGAACCTAAAGAGTTAAGCTCCTTTGTGTACTGTAGTTGTAGTTCTCCTACCCAAGGACTGTAACAGCAGACCATGTAGTTGTAGTTCTCCTACTCAGGGACTGTAACAGCAGACCATGTAGTTGTAGTTCTCCTACTCAGGGACTGTAACAGAGACCATGTAGTTGTAGTTCTCCTACTCAGGGACTGTAACAACAGACCATGTAGTTGTAGTTCTCCTACCCAGGGACTGTAACAACAGACCATGTAGTTGTAGTTCTCCTACTCAGGGACTGTTACAGCAGACCATTTAGTTGTAGTTCTCCTACCCAGGGACTGTAACAACAGACCATGTAGTTGTAGTTCTCCTACTCAGGGACTGTAACAACAGACCATGTAGTTGTAGTTCTCCTACTCAGGGACTGTAACAACAGACCATGTAGTTGTAGTTCTCCTACCCAGGGACTGTAACAACAGACCATGTAGTTGTAGTTCTCCTACCCAGGGACTGTAACAACAGACCATTGAGAATAGCTCTGTGACTTCAAGAGATACTCAGTCATAGTACAACAGACTGGGACTGACTGCTTGACACACAGTTAGGAAAGGAACAATGGCTGCTTTCTAATCAGTAATCAGGGACAGAGTGATCATGACTCGCTGCTAGTTCCTCTCTCTCTGTTTGGGTTGAGGTTAGCTAGATAGTTCCTCTCTCTCTGTTTGGGTTGAGGTTAGCTAGATAGTTCCTCTCTCTCTGTTTGGGTTGAGGTTAGCTAGATAGTTCCTCTCTCTCTGTTTGGGTTGAGGTTAGCTAGATAGTTCCTCTTTCTCTGTTTGGGTTGAGGTTAGCTAGATAGTTCCTCTCTCTCTCTGTTTGGGTTGAGGTTAGCTAGATAGTTCCTCTCTCTCTGTTTGGGTTGAGGTTAGCTAGATAGTTACTCTCTCTCTCTCTGGGTTTAGGTTAGCTAGATAGTTACTCTCTCTCTCTCTGGGTTGAGGTTAGCTAGATAGTTCCTCTCTCTCTCTCTGTTTGGGTTGAGGTTAGCTAGATCTCCACTATGTCAGTCTGTGTCCGTTCCATAATGGTATTTCCTCAATCCCCACTTCACTCTCTTTAATGACCCATTCTTACATTGATCCACAGTAAATGTACAGTACCCCCACTTCACTCTCTTTAATGACCCATTCTTACATTGATCCACAGTAAATGTACAGTACCGCACTGCTATAGGTGGCATTTCAACCCAGTTTTAATCTGCCTTTCCCTTTGAACAGTAATTGAGCATCTTGAGTTAATCCCTAGTAATTATTTCTTAATTGGATTGGAGCAGATTACTGTGAATTACAGGCCAATCAGGACGGCCGCAGCATGCTTGGAGACCCACTAGGGCCGTTTTAGGGCTAACGTCATTATTAGGAGAAATGGATCTGTCTCAACTCTCACTAAACTATAGCATTAGCCTATTACAGTTATGCTGTTCAGTTCTATTCTATACTGTTCTATTCTATTCTGTTCAGTTCTATTCTATTCTGTTCTTTTCTTTTCTTTTCTTTTCTTTTCTATTCTATTCTATTATGTTATATTCTGTTCAGTTCAGTTATATTATTTTCTATTCTATTCTATTCTATTCTATTCTATTCTGTTCTATTCTGATCTGTTCTATTATGTTCAGTTCTATACTGTTCTATTCTATTCTGTTCAGTTCTATTCTATTCTGTTCAGTTCTATTCTATTCTGTTCTATTCTGTTCAGTTCTATTCTGTTCAGTTCTATTCTATTCTGTCCTGTTCTATTCTATTCTGTTCTATTCTGTACTGTTATATTCTATTCTAGTCTTAGAGTAGGCCATAGTACCATGGTAAAGTATCAAGGAATGAGGGGAAATGTCATTTGAAATGCAAATCAAATGCACTATGTAGAGCCTGTGTTACCAGTGTTTTATCAGCATCTCTATCACCCCTACAGTCTGCTATGATGCTGGGCCAAGTCTCTGAGTGGGACACCACTTGACAGAGCGTGTGAATTTACCAGGCAGTGAAACAGAGGAGCCCACTGAGAAAGGAGCAGCTCCCTTTGTTTGGTCTGGTCTGGTCCAGTGTGTCTGGTCATCACCATAGCTGGATTTAGCCAGATCTCAGATCTCTGGTCTGGTCTGGTCTGGTCGTCCCCATAGCTGGATTTAGCCAGATCTCAGATCTCTGGTCTGGTCTGGTCGTCCCCATAGCTGGATTTAGCCAGATCTTAGATCTCTAGTCTGGTCCAGTGTGTCTGGTCGTCCCCATAGCTGGATTTAGCCAGATCTCAGATCTCTGGTCTGGTCTGGTCTGGTCTTCCCCATAGCTGGATTTAGCCAGATCTCAGATCTCTGGTCTGGTCGTCCCCATAGCTGGATTGAGCCAGATCTCAGATATTTGGTCTGGTTGTCCTCATAGCTGGAATTAGCCAGATCTCAGATCTGGTCGTCCCCATAGCTATATTTAGCCAGATCTCAGATCTCAAAGTCTGGTAGGGAGTTCAAACTGAGAGATTTTGACCAAAAGTAGTGCACTACGTAGGGAATAGGGTGAAAGAAAGGAAGAGAGAGTAGAAAACGGTGAGATGCAGCCATTCAGCCAAACTAAAATAACCCTGTAAAAGGCCTACTGTGCCAGCGTAGAGGGAGTCAAACGGTATGGAGAGGATGGGCGCGCACAGTCAACGCTGAACTGTTCAACTGTCTACACACAAATATAGTAGCCTAACCCAAAATGTCTCCCCCTACACGAACATTGGATAGTGTAGTTTACAGCTGGGTCCTGTCCTCACACACCAAGTATTCAGACCCCTTGACTTTTTCCAAATTTTCTTACCTTACAGCCTTATTCTAAAATGGATTCAATTGTTTTTCTCCCTCATCAATCTACACACAATACCCCATAATTACAAAGCAAAAAAATGTTACATTTTGTGTGTGCAAATGTATAATATAATATTACATTTACATAAGTATACAGACCCTTTACTCAGTACTTTGTTGAGGCACATTTGGCAGCGATTACAGCCTCGAGTCTTCTTGGGTATGACGCTACAAGTTTGGCACACCTGTATTTGGGGAGTTTCTCACATTCTTCTCTGCATATCCTCTCAAGCTCTGTCAGGTTGGATGGAGAGCGTCGCTGCACAGCTATTTTCAGGTCTCTCCAGAGATGTTAGATCGGGTTCAAGTCCGGGCTCTGGCTGGGCCACTCAAGGACATTCAGAGACTTGTCCCGAAACCACTCCTGCATTGTCTTGGCTGTGTGCTTAGGGTCGTTGTCCTGTTGGAAGGTGAACCTATGCCTCAGTCTGACGTCCTGAGTGCTCTGGAGTAGGTTTTCATCAAGGATCTCTCTGTACTTTGCTCCATTCATCTTTCCCTCGATTCTGACTAGTCTCCCAGTCCCTGTCGCTGAAAAACATCCCCACAGCATGATGCTGCCACCACCATGCTTCACTGTAGGGATGGTGCCAGGTTTCCTCCAGACATGATGCTTGGCATTCATGCCTGTCCTTCTGGAAGGTTCTCCCATCTCCACAGAGGAACTCTGGAGCTCTGTCAGAGTGACCATCGGGTTCTTGGTCACCTCTCTGACCAAGGCCCTTCTCTCCCAATTGCTCAGTTTGGCTGGGCGGACAGCTCTAGGAAGAGTCTTGGTGGTTCCAAACTTCTTCCATTTAAGAATAATGGAGGCCAGGGCCTCCTGAGTGGCGCAGCGGTCTAAGGCACTGAATTGCAGTACTTGAGGCATCACTACAGACCCGGGTTCGATCCCAGGCTGTGTCACAGCCAGCCGTGACCGGGAGACCCATGAGGCCGGCACACAATTGGCCCAGCGTCGTCCGGGTTAGGGGAGGGTTTGGCCGGCAGGGATTTCCTTGTCCCATCGCGTTCTAGCGACTCCTTGTGGCAGGCCGGGTGCCTGCAAGCTGACTTCAGGTTGGACGGTGTTTCCTCAAACACATTGGTGCAGCTGGCTTCCGGGTTAAGCGAGCAGTGTGTCAAGAAGCAGTGCGGCCTGGCAGGGTCGTGTTTCGGAGGATGCATGGCTCTCGACCTTTGTCTCTCCCGAGTCCGTACGGGAGTTGCAGCGATGGGACAAGACAGTAACTACTGTTGAATGATGGAGGCCACTGTGTTCTTGGGGGACCTTCAATGCTGCAGACATTTTTTGACACCCTTCCCCAGATCTGTGCCTCGACACAATCCTGTCTCGGACAATTCCTTTGACCTCATGGCTTGGTTTTTGCTCTGACATGCAATGCCAACTGTGGGACCTTATATAGACAGGTGTGTGCCTTTCCAAATCATCTCAAATCAATTGAATTTACTATAGGTGGACTCCAATTCAGTTGTTGAAAAATCTCAGGGATGATAATTGGAAACAGGATGCTCCTGAGCTCAATTTCGAGTCTCATACAAAGGGTCTGAATACTTACAGTTGTCAGAAGTTTACATACACCTTAGCCAAATTCATTTTAACTCCGTTTTTCACAATTCCTGACATTTAATCCTAGTAAAAATTCCCTGTCTTAGGTCAGTTAGGATCACCACTTTATTTTAAGAATGTGAAATGTCAGAATAATAGTAGAGAGAATGATTTATTTCAGCTTTTATTTATTTCATCACATTCTCAGTCGGTCAGAAGTTTACATACACTCAATTAGTATTTGGTAGCATTGCCTTTAAATTGTTTAACTTGGGTCAAACGTTTCGGGTAGCCTTCCACAAGCTTCCCACAAGTTGGGTGAATTTTGGGTTATTCCTCCTGACAGAGCTGCTGTAACTGAGTCAGGTTTGTAGGCCTCCTTGCTCGCACACGCTTTTTCAGTTCTGCCCACAAATGTTCTAAAGGATTGAGGTCAGGACTTTGTGATGGCCACTCCAATACCTTGACTTTGTTGTCCTTAAGCCATTTTGCCACAACTTTGGAAGTATGCTTGGGGTCATTGTCCATTTCGAAGACCCATTTGCGACCAAGCTTTAACTTCCTGACTGATGTTTTGAGATGTTGCTTCAATATATCCACATAACTTTCCTTCCTCATGATGCCATCTATTTTGTGAAGTGCACCAGTCCCTCCTGCAGCAAAACACCCCCACAGCATGATGCTGCCACCCCCGTGCTTCACGGTTGGGATGGTGTTCTTCGGCTTGCATGCCACCCCCTTTTTCCTCCAAACATAACGATGGTCATTATGGCCAAACAGTTATATTTTTGTTTCATCAGACCAGAGGACATTTCTCCAAAAAGTACGATCTTTGTCCCCATGTGCAGTTGCAAACAGTAGTCTGGCTTTTTTATGGCGGTTTTGGAGCAGTGGCTTCTTCCTTGCTGAGCGGCCTTTCAGGTTATGTCGAAATAGGACTCATTTTACTGTGGACTTTTGTACCCGTTTCCTCCCGCATCTTCATAGGGTCCTTTGCTGTTGTTCTGGGATTGATTTGCACTTTTCGCACCAAAGTACGTTCATCTCTAGAAGACAGAACGCATCTCCTTCCTGAGTGGAATGCAGGCTGCCTGGTCCCATGGTGTTTAGACTTGCGTATTATTGTTTGTACAGATGAATGTGGTACCTTCAGGCGTTTGGAAATTGCTCCCAAGGATGAACCAGACTTGTGGAGGTCTACAATTGTTTTCTGAGGTCTTGGCTGATTTCTTTAGATTTTCACATGGTGTCAAGCAAAGCGGCACTTAGTTTGAAGGTAGGCCTTGAAATACATCCACAGGTACACCTCCAATTGACTCAAATGATGTCAATTAGCCTATCAGAAGCTTCTAAAGCCATGACATCATTTTCTGGAATTTTCCAAGCTGTTTAAAGGCACAGTCAACTTAGTGTATGTAAACTTCTGACCCAATAGAATTGTGATACAGTGAATTATAAGTGAAATAATCTATCTGTAAACAATTGTTGGAAAAATTACTTGTGTCATGCACAAAGTACATGTCCTAACCGACTTGCCAAAACTAGTTTGTTAACAAGAAAGTTGTGGAGTGGTTGAAAAACTAGTTTTAATGACTCCAACCTAAGTGTATGTAAACTTCCGACTTCAACTGTATGTAAATAAAGTATTTATGGTTTTTATTTTTTATACATTTGCAAAAATGTCTAAAAACCTGTTTTCGCTTTGTCATTATGGGGTATTGTGTGTAGATTGATGAGGAAAATGTTTTATTTAATCAATTTTAGAATAAGGCTGTAACGTAACAAAATGTGGAAAAAGTCAAAGGGTATGAATACTTTCTGAATGCACAGTATGTCAAACTGACGTCAAAAGTTGAAATGTTTAGCATTTTAGCTAATGCTAAACCCGTTTTCCTAACCTTAACCTAATTCTCCTAACCTGCTACAAAAAGTCAATTCTGACATAAGCTGTATACCATCTACTCAAAACCCTCCACCAGACCTTGAACATTAGAGCCAGTAAGGACAGCTCTGATTGGCCCGTGTTCCTCAGAGGACTTAGTGTCAGTGGAAAGGTAAACATTTCCCATTCAATCCACCCTGGTTCATATGCTACAGGAACTTGCCACAGATCCCAATGGAACCAGAGCTAGCCGCTATGCAAGCTGTCCATAGAGAGGCTAACAGAGGAAACAGAGCTAGCCACTAACGACTAACAAAGGCAGTCCTTCATTCCCCCACAGCACAATGACCGGGAAGCTAGCCAAAACCGCTAACACAGCACATTTTTCCCTCCAACTCACAGTAAATATGATTGCAGCCAGAAGATGGCCCATGTCTGATACCCTATCTAAGCTGTAATACCGTGACAATTGACAGATTCCGTCAGCTCAATGTCTCCACGGAGAATACTGGCTTTTTTCTTTGGGTTTCAGTTGGATCCTGATCAGCTAATTGGTCAGAGACCCAGGGCCAATCTCTTTTTATTGGCTTATGTTTACATCGCTAGAAATAAAATTGTTAAACAGGATGTATCCCACTGCAGCATGCACCTCTCTCCCCTTTCCTCAGTCCAGTAATGCCCTCTCCAGATGGAGAGAGGGAGAGAAAGAAAGATAAAGAGAGATAGAGAGAAAGAAAGAGAAACCGCCACTAAAGCATGATACACTCTTAGAAAAAAGGGTTCCAAAAGGGTTCTTCACCTGTCCCCATAGGAGAACCCCTTTTGGTTCCAAGTAGAACCCTTTTTTGGCTTCAGATAGAACCGTTTTGGGTTCCACGTAGAACCCTCTGTGGAAAGGGTTCTACATGGAACCAACTCAAAAGGGTTTTACCTGGAACCAAAAGGGTTCTACCTGGAACCAATAAGGGGTTCGTCAAAGGGTTCTCCTATGGGGACAGCCAAAGAACCCTTTTAGGTTCTAGATAGCATATTTTTTTCTAAGAGTGTATGTGACTGTCTGACAGTAACAGGAAACATGTACGTATAGCTCTAGTTCTCAAGTCTGACAACATGGACATTTCCACATAATACAACCCAAACCTGTGATCACAGTCTAGTAGAAGAAAGCAGAGCAGCTCTGATGTGTGAGAGAGCGCTGGTCAGGTTCTAAAGGACATAATGGCACTGACCAACCCTTAAAGTGTGAATAATGAGAGAAGTTAATAAAGGTTACATAGCAACGCTGCCTTTGACTGTGCTGTTGTCCTCTGAATAACACGAGCTCAGAGCTCATAAAAGACTCTCCTTATCACACAGTGAGTGAAGAGATCCCAGGGTTTGGGTTTCGTTGGCCCTTTGTGTGCTGAACAAGCAGCAGGCAGGCTCAGGTCAACGGCACCGATGGAGAACGGGCCATTCGATAGTGACACCTAAACCCAGGGTTAGATCATGGTAGTCCCAGGCGATAGTGACACCCAAACCCAGGGTTAGATCATGGTAGTCCCAGGCGATAGTGACACCCAAACCCAGGGTTAGATCATGGTAGTCCCAGGCGATAGTGACACCCAAACCCAGGGTTAGATCATGGTAGTCCCAGGGGTGCCATGTGGGTCCCAGGCGCCTGAGGATCTCCAGAGGATGAGGCAGGGCTGGTTATGTAAGACGTCCCCCAAGGTGAGGCCAAGGCTGTGTACCCTGTCCTCCTGGTGCCCCTCCTGGTGCCCCTCCTGGTGCCCCTCCTGGTGCCCCTCCTGGTGCCCCTCCTGGGGCCCCTCCTGGAGCCTCCTACCACCCAGAGAGGAGAGGTGGAGGAACACAGGGTGATAGAGGTCACAGTACAGATCGAGGAATGGGCGTAGAAGGACACATTCCACTGTGTCAACATGTGAATGGACTGTATGCATACAGATTGCGCACATCCAGGTAAACATGCATGACACAATGACACACGCACACAAACACACACACACACACACACACACACACACACACACACACACACAGAACCAACTGTTCTGCCCTTCAGTTGGGAATACCATGGTAACGCAGCACAAAGAGAGGAAATAAAACAGTTCCCAGGGAGCCTGGTTAGGAACACTAATCACCAAAAGAGAATAATGACATAGTGATGATTCCCTGTAGAGTTCATTATCTGTTCAGCGTTTCCTTGTAGGGCCCCTTCAGGAAGATCCACAGAGGTGTTATCCATATCCCTCATCACATGAGACGGTTCAACTGAACAAGCCAGAAACACCTCCCCGGCTCTGGCCCGACAACACAACACTGCTTCAAGAATACTGAACAAAAATATGAATGCAACATGCAACATTTTCTAAGATTTTACTGAGTTTCAGTTCATAGAAGGAAATCAGTCAATTGAAATAAATGCATTAGTCCCTAATCTATGGATTTCACATGACTGGGCAGAGGAGCAGCCATGGGTGGGCCTGGGAGGGCATAGGCCCACCCACTTGGGAGCCAGGCCCACCCACTGGGGACCAGGTCCTAGCCAATCAGAATTAGTTTTTCACCTCAAAATAACTTTATTACAGAAATAAATACTCTTCAGCAAATAAGCTTTTTGTGCATATGGACAATTTCGGGGATCTTTTATTTCACTTCATGAAACATGGGAGCAGCACTATACATGTTGCGTTTCTAGTTGTGTTCAGTGTACATTCCTCCTTCTAATTACAATCAGTTGAAAGTTTAGCCAGATGGTATTATTACATGGGCGACATCTACCAATGCCAAACTTTAGAACACAGAATGTCCCTTGAATCCCTGTCACTAAGGATGATTGAGGGATGTTTGAGTAGTGACAAGTATATGTCCCATACTCCCTAGTCAGTAGGATGAAAAGCCAGTTAGGCCTCAGCACAGAAGGTGCTGATATTAGTGTCAGAAGAAGGTTTGAGCAGGTCTCTCTCAGAGCCAGAAGGAGAATGTTTGGGCAGGTCTCTCTCAGAGCCAGAAGGAGAATGTTTGGGCAGGTCTCTCTCAGAGCCAGAAGGAGAATGTTTGGGCAGGTCTCTCTCAGAGCCAGAAGGAGAATGTTTGGGCAGGTCTCTCTCAGAGCCAGAAGGAGAATGTTTGGGCAGGTCTATCTCAGAGCCAGAAGGAGAATGTTTGGGCAGGTCTATCTCAGAGCCAGAAGAAGAAGGTTTGGGCAGGTCTCTCTCAGAGCCAGAAGGAGAATGTTTGGGCAGGTCTCTCTCAGAGCCAGAAGAAGAAGGTTTGGGCAGGTCTCTCTCAGAGCCAGAAGAAGAAGGTTTGGGCAGGTCTCTCTCAGAGCCAGAAGGAGAAGGGTTGGGCAGGTCTCTCTCAGAGCCAGAAGAAGAAGGTTTGGGCAGGTCTCTCTCAGAGCCAGAAGGAGAATGTTTGGGCAGGTCTCTCTCAGAGCCAGAAGAAGAAGGTTTTGGCAGGTCTCTCTCAGAGCCAGAAGAATAAGGTTTGGGCAGGTCTCTCTCAGAGCCAGAAGGAGAAGGGTTGGGCAGGTCTCTCTCAGAGCCAGAAGAAGAAGGTTTGGGCAGGTCTCTCTCAGAGCCAGAAGGAGAATGTTTGGGCAGGTCTCTCTCAGAGCCAGAAGGAGAAGGGTTGGGCAGACAATCAGAATTAGTTTTTCACCACAAAAGGACTTGTTTACAGAAATAAATACTCTTCAGCACCCCCCCTCCCCCTCCTCAGACGATCCCGCAGGAGAAAGAGCACTAACAGGAAGAGAAAATCTACAAAGCAAACCCAGTTGCTCATTTTAATCTGAATGACTGATAAACTCATCATGGCATGACTATCAATGAGACCTTTTACTATGCAGAGAAATGAGCATACAGTGTATTAGTTCAACCCAGTCAACTGACACTCCAAACAACTCAACACATTGAGAGGACAACTGACATCTTGTCCTGGTTCACTGACAGTAAACAGCAGAGGTAAAGGCTTCTGTCTGCCGTTAAGTTCTGAAACTAAGAGATCAAAAACAACAGTCCCTGTAATGTACTGTAAGAGAAGTGGGAAGGAGAGAGTAAGAGAGGGAAAGAGCGAGTAAGAGAGGGAAAGAGAGGGAAAGAGAGAGTAAGAGAGGGAAAGAGAGGGAAAGAGAGGGAAAGAGAGAGTAAGAGAGGGAAAGAGAGAGTAAGAGAGGGAAAGAGAGGGAAAGAGAGAGTAAGAGAGGGAAAGAGAGGGAAAGATAGAGTTAGAGAGGGAAAGAGGGAGTAAGAGAGGGAAAGAGAGGGAAGGACAGAGTAAGAGAGGGAAAGAGAGAGTAAGAGAGGGAAAGGGGGAAAGAGAGGGAAAGAGAGAGTAAGAGAGGGAAAGAGAGTGAAAGAGAGAGTAAGAGAGGGAAAGAGGGAAAGAGAGGGAAGGAGAGAGTAAGAGATGGAAGGAGAGAGTAAGATAGGGAAAGAGAGAGTAAGAGAGGGAAAGAGAGGGAAAGAGAGAATAAGAGAGGGAAAGAGAGAGTAAGAGAGGGAAAGAGAGGGAAAGAGAGAGTAAGAGAGGGAAAGAGAGGGAAAGAGAGAGTAAGAGAGGGAAAGGGGGAAAGATAGGGAAGGAGAGAGTAAGAGATGGAAGGAGAGAGTAAGAGAGGGAAAGAGAGGGAAAGAGAGAGTAAGAGGGGGAAAGAAAGAGCAAGAGAGGGAAAGAGAGAGTAAGAGAGGGAAGGAGAGAGTAAGAGAGAGTAAGAGAGGGAAAGAGAGGGAAAGAGAGTAAGAGAGGGAAGGAGAGGGAAAGAGGAAATAAGAGAAAGTAAGAGAGGGAGGGAGAGAGTAAGAGAGGGAAGGAGCAGGAAAGAGAGAGTAAGAGAGGGAAAGAGAGAGTAAGAGAGGGAAAGAGAGTAAGAGAGGGAAGGAGAGGGAAAGAGAGAGTAAGAGAGGGAAAGAGAGGGAAGGAGAGGGAAAGAGAGAGTAAGAGAGGGAAAGAGAGGGAAGGAGAGGGAAAGAGAGAGTAAGAGAGGGAAAGAGAGAGTAAGAGAGGGAAGGAGAGAGTAAGAGAGGGAAGGAGAGAGTAAGAAAGAGTAAGAGAGGGAAAGAGAGGGAAAGAAAGAGTAAGAGAGGGAAAGAGGGAAAGAGAGGGAAGGAGAGAGTAAGAGATGGAAGGAGAGAGTAAGAGGGAAAGAGAGAGTAAGAGAGGGAAATAAAGAGTAAGAGAGGGAAAGAGAGAGTAAGAGAGGGAAAGAAAGAGTAAGAGAGGGAAAGAGAGGGAAATAGAGAGTAAGAGAGGGAAAGAGAGGGAAAGAGAGAGTAAGCGAGGGAAAGAGGGAAAGAGAGGGAAGGAGAGAGTAAGAGAGGGAAAGAGAGAGTAAGAGAGGGGAGAGAGTAAGAGAGGGAAAGAAAGAGTAAGAGAGGGAAAGAGAGGGAAAGAAAGAGTAAGAGAGGGAAAGAGAGGGAAAGAGAGAGTAAGAGAGGGAAATAGAGGGAAAGAGAGAGTAAGAGAGTAAGAGAGGGAAGGAGAGGGAAAGAGGAAATAAGAGAGAGTAAGAGAGGGAAGGAGAGAGTAAGAGAGGGAAGGAGCGGGAAAGAGAGAGTAAGAGAGGGAAAGAGAGAGTAAGAGAGGGAAAGAGAGTAAGAGAGGGAAGGAGAGGGAAAGAGAGAGTAAGAGAGGGAAAGAGAGGGAAGGAGAGGGAAAGAGGGAGTAAGAGAGGGAAAGAGATAGTAAGAGAGGGAAGGAGAGAGTAAGAGGGGGAAGGAGAGAGTAAGAAAGAGTAAGAGAGGGAAAGAGAGGGAAAGAAAGAGTAAGAGAGGGAAAGAGGGAAAGAGAGGGAAGGAGAGAGTAAGAGATGGAAGGAGAGAGTAAGAGGGAAAGAGAGAGTAAGAGAGGGAAAGAAAGAGTAAGAGAGGGAAAGAGGGAGTAAGAGAGGGAAAGAGAGGGAAAGAGAGAGTTAGAGAGGGAAAGAGAGGGAAGGAGAGTAAGAGAGGGAAAGAGAGAGTAAGAGAGGGAAGGAGAGAGTAAGAGGGGGAAAGAAAGAGCAAGAGAGGGAAAGATAGGGAAAGAAAGAGTAAGAGAGGGAAAGAGAGAGTAAGAGAGGGAAAGAGAGGGAAAGAGAGAGAAAGAGAGTAAGAGAGGGAAGGAGAGGGAAATAGGAAATAAGAGAGAGTAAGAGAGGGAAGGAGAGAGTAAGAGAGGGAAGGAGCGGGAAAGAGAGCGTAAGAGAGGGAAAGAGAGAGTAAGAGAGGGAAAGAGAGTAAGAGAGGGAAGGAGAGGGAAAGAGAGAGTAAGAGAGGGAAAGAGAGGGAAGGAGAGGGAAAGAGGGAGTAAGAGAGGGAAAGAGATAGTAAGAGAGGGAAGGAGAGAGTAAGAGGGGGAAGGAGAGAGTAAGAAAGAGTAAGAGAGGGAAAGAGAGGGAAAGAAAGAGTAAGAGAGGGAAAGAGGGAAAGAGAGGGAAGGAGAGAGTAAGAGATGGAAGGAGAGAGTAAGAGGGAAAGAGAGAGTAAGAGAGGGAAAGAAAGAGTAAGAGAGGGAAAGAGGGAGTAAGAGAGGGAAAGAGAGGGAAAGAGAGAGTTAGAGAGGGAAAGAGAGGGAAGGAGAGTAAGAGAGGGAAAGAGAGAGTAAGAGAGGGAAGGAGAGAGTAAGAGGGGGAAAGAAAGAGCAAGAGAGGGAAAGATAGGGAAAGAAAGAGTAAGAGAGGGAAAGCGAGAGTAAGAGAGGGAAAGAGAGGGAAAGAGAGAGTAAGAGAGGGAAAGAGGGAAAGAGAGGGAAGGAGAGAGTAAGAGATGGAAGGAGAGAGTAAGAGAGGGAAAGAGAGAGTAAGAGAGGGAAGGAGAGGTAGAAAGTGAAGGAAAACAGTCCTCCCTTACCTGGAAGAAGGAGTGGATGAAGTACATAACACTCAGCATTTTGAGAGTGTGCTGGTGCAGGAGAGAGACCCTCCGTCTCTCCCCCTCTCTCTTCCCCTACTCCCCCTCTATCCTAGCCTCATGCTCACCTCGTAGCCCGTTGCTATTTTAAACAGACTTAGCGCCAGACAGGGAGGCAACGGAGAGAGGGAGAGAGAGAGAAAAAAGAGAGGGAGGGAGGAAGGAAGAGAGGGAGGGAGGGAGTAACACTCTGCTACTCTGAGACTGTTATTAAGAGTTGTTTAACATAGGAGATATTGTGCTGCAATAAGCAAGCAGCCTCTAGTCCACACTAATGTCCACACTGGAATGTTACTCCAGGAGTGTTATTTAAGAGATGTTTAACAGAACGATGTGTACGGGATGTACTCTTCTGTTTTCGACTAATTTACCTCTAATCATGAAGCATATGGGAATCCCATGAGGAGTTAGGAGGAGGGGGGACACTTAACGGGTGACGGTGACATTGGTGTAGCTGTACTTTCAGAAGAAGGGCCATCTACCATTTCATGTCAATATACTGGGAGGAGGGGGCTAATAATCCCCTCAAAGCAGGGGGTCATACCTCCCCCAACATTTCGCAAAAAGTTTCCATCCATGGCTCATACAAAGAGAGAGAAAGAGAGGTATTTTCAGGCGAGACGTTTTTTTAAGTATTTTCTGAGAGCCCACAAAAAACGTAGAGGCCAAGCGTACTTTACGAGTGTTACAAGTGGTTTACAAGGGGAGCTTGGCGCTACATTAACTCTAAGACTTCTGGGAGGTCTGACTACCTAGTGCACGTGTCATGAACTGCTTTACTAAAATATCCAACTGTACAATGGATAGGGAAGGGAACAGTTTGGAGATTATGGGGAAATTATTAGACAAAGGTGAGGACAAAACAGTTAATCTGACACAAGACTGAATCCAAACATTACACTGTTGATTTTATGTGCATTTTACATTTATTGTACAAATTTGCCACATTTGTTGATAATGAAATCTGAAAATACTCTGGATTCATTCAGTAACATGATAAGGATATTCATGAAAAATGTGGGGTAGGTACAACATCAGAAAACAAAATGACAAGGGTTTGAGTGAGAGCTGTAACTGCTGTCTCCAAGTGGCCACACACCTCTCCAAGCTGTGGGTTTGAGTGAGAGCTGTAACTGCTGTCTCCAAGTGGCCACACACCTCTCCAAGCTGTGGGTTTGAGTGAGAGCTGTAACTGCTGTCTCCAAGTGGCCACACACCTCTCCACACTGTGGGTTTGAGTGAGAGCTGTAACTGCTGTCTCCAAGTGGCCACATACCTCTCCAAACTGTGGGTTTGAGTGAGAGCTGTAACTGCTGTCTCCAAGTGGCCACACACCTCTCCAAGCTGTGGGTTTGAGTGTGAGCTGTAACTGCTGTCTCCAAGTGGCCACACACCTCTCCAAACTGTGGGTTTGAGTGAGAGCTGTAACTGCTGTCTCCAAGTGGCCACACACCTCTCCAAACTGTGGGTTTGAGTGAGAGCTGTAACTGCTGTCTCCAAGTGGCCACACACCTCTCCAAACTGTGGGTTTGAGTGAGAGCTGTAACTGCTGTCTCCAAGTGGCCACACACCTCTCCAAACTGTGGGTTTGAGTGAGAGCTGTAACTGCTGTCTCCAAGTGGCCACATACCTCTCCTAGCTGTGGGTTTGAGTGAGAGCTGTAACTGCTGTCTCCAAGTGGCCACACACCTCTCCAAGCTGTGGGTTTGAGTGAGAGCTGTAACTGCTGTCTCCAAGTGGCCACACACCTCTCCAAACTGTGGGTTTGAGTGAGAGCTGTAACTGCTGTCTCCAAGTGGCCACACACCTCTCCAAAGTTAGCACAGTTCCTACGTAATTTCAATGCACTTTTATGACAAAGAGCTTTCAACAATAATGGGCTGTTTTGAGCTCTCCTAGCTGTGCCGTTGAGGAACTAGAGCAAGCAGATTTGCAGTTGTTTTGTTTGGAACACAGCCCTGCATCCCCGCCATCACACAATTACTGTTGTTGTTTACGCATTCCAAAAACGGTCCATTATAAATCGAGATCTGGGTCAGGTGGGCATAATTTGAAAGCGTATTTGTATTTCCAACATGGCTAGCTAAGTTACAAAATACGATCTCACAGTGTTAGGCTTTCACAAGGCAATTCAGAGAAGCAGATTGTAATTTGGGTGCATATAGAATAGAGTCATGAGTGCATTCAGATTGGCTCATTCTGTTCAGGACAACCCAGGGTATAACGCCATGTCATCTTGTAACTACATCAAACATAGAGATCTTAAAATGTTGACACTGTATATATTACATGTGTTTTATGATATTCAAATGTGAAGTTTGTATGATACGAACATGTGAAGTGCACATTTAGACTCACGGGTATTTGGCTGTCTTGTATGACATCAAAGCGGTATTTATTATAATCCTCAACGTCTCATCTTTCAAAATACATCGAGTCCTCTTTCCTTGTAGCATTTCCACTCAGACAACAAAACAATTTGCAAAAGTTGGTCAATTAGCGGGAGGGATGTGGGGGCCATCTTCTTGTCGCGCGGTCCTCTAGTTCAGTGGTCCTCTGTAGCTCAGCTGGTAGAGCATGGCGCTTGTAACGTCAAGGTAGTGGGTTCGATCCCCGGGACCACCCATACACACAAAAATTTATGCACGCACGACTGTAAGTCGCTTTGGATAAAAGCGTCTGCTAAATGGCTTATTATTATTATTCATAACCACTGTCAGCTCTAACGTCACGTATAGCATGTTACTGTACCGCTAATGCGTTCCAATGTAGGTGCATATCAGTGTCCAAATCTACCATTTTCAGCCCGTATATATAAAGAGCTATGGCAGACAAAGTTAGTCACAACATTATTAGCACGTGGTGACGTAATAAAACCCAAGGAAAACATCCTTTTGACACCCATAAAGAGAAACACTGTCCTCATGGAGCAGGCCTGCAGAGCTCACACTAACACGCTATAAAGAGGCTTTAAACACGCCTTATTCACACGTCCGCCAACACGTCCTCTTTACACAGTCCCAGCTGTGGTAGCAGAGCACGCTGGACAGTAGTAGACATAGTTGCTGATCGATAAACACTGCCGATCAACAGAAAGGAACAGAAAAGTTGTGCGCTGGACGGACTGGAATTAGCCCAAACAGCACACGAGGAACACTATTATGAAAAGGATAAAAGCTCAAATGTAAAAAGTATATTTGTGTATTTTGAACAGTTGCTATGTTATTACTGCTGTGACTGTGGTGGAGAGTAAACCCAAACACTGGTGCTAATTTCTTACTCTGACAGACTTCTCATACTGTCCCATGCATTGGCTATTGCTGTTTCATTTGTTCTCAACGCAGGCAGATATGTAAAATAATCAGGGTTGGGAAAGTTACTTTCTAAATGTAATCCATTACAGTTACTAGTTACCTGTCCAAAATTGTAATCAGTAACATAACTTTTGGATTACCCAAACTCAGTAAAGTAATCTGATTACATTCAGTTACTTTTAGATTACTCTCCCCTTAAGAGGCATTAGAAGAAGATAAAAATGTATGTTACCAACTGAACAACATCTATTGCAGGATAAATCAATGTTAAAGTTTACATAGCTGGCCATATATGGATGTTAAATTGTACTTTATGGGTTGGTTATGTAGGCTTCTTCTAACCATTCTGCTACATATAATAATACAATTAAGTTATATATTTACATTAAAATCAAAAGTCTGTCAGAATTCCAGTCATTCCAATAAATGTTATACCCCTTGATCTTCAAGAATAGGACTTGGAAATATGGAAGTGAAGATTAGCCAAAATGTTTTACCTGAGCATAACCCCAAAACTAAGGACTTATTAGACAGCCCTACTCTGTTGTTTATGATTTTGTTGTCATGGAGGACTGATTGGGCTCATTGATTTGAGTTGAAAAATAAATGCTGCACTCATGGAACGGCATGCTTTGAACACTACTGAAAAGTGCTATTTACATGTGAAAAATGAAGGCCATATGCTGCATTTGCTACAGACCTATTGTTTACCTTTTTGTTGGTGACACTTTGATATCAGCTGTTTAAGGAGCAAATTCAAGATGAAACAATAACAAAATGGGCGCCCGCCTCTGTTTTGTTAAGCCCAAAAATGGATGTCGCAACTACAGATTGCCCCTTTAAGTCTATCAAAAGTGTGCGAGTTTGAGCACGTGTCTATTAGGCCTTTGGATTTTTTTTTTTTTATCAGCATGAATTAGATTGAGCAATAAAAGTCCCATTTTTATTCCAGAGGCTGGGATCCGCAATATGCAGCTGTTGCAAGAGCGCATTTTTCACTGTCTGTCCACTGGTTTCAAAAACAATGATTGATAGGCAGCTTAAACTTATTGAATTCAACCATTATTGGGTTCAAATACACATTTAGATTTGTGAACAGCCATCCACAACAACCACAATCCGCAAGGCGCAAATAGCTAAATGAGAGAGCACCAGTGTGATTCACATCAATGCGCCATGTAGATATCCATTCGCCGTAGACTACACCACTGCTGTCGTCCTTACCTCCAAGCGTTTATTGAAGTTGGATGTAGAATCTTTGGATGCCGACAGCAGTCGCACCGTTGGAAGACATAGCTTGGACTGTAGCCTACAAAAGCCTATTCCTGCTCTTTTCCCGCGATCCCATCAAACACATTTGGTGTGTCATCATAGTGGTCTCTGACTTGTGGTTAGACTCGCTCAGGTGGAACAAATTACATTTGCGCCTTTTTTCAATGTTGATTTGAATGTCATTGAGAAAACAGTGAAGTGTCAGATATTTTTTTTCTGAAACATCCTTTCTGAATTTAAAAGTAATCCTCGAAGTAATCATCTAGTTTTTCTAAAGTATCTGTAATCTGATTACAATATTTTTGCTGGTAACGTAACAGATTACAGATACCATTTGTTTTTGGTAATCCATTACATGTAAGAGATCACATGTAATCTGTTACTCCCCAACCCTGAAGATAATACCTGTGTTTTCGTGGCTACTTTCAATGGCCCGAAAAAATGACAACCTATATACACATCGCCCCCTGCTGTGTCAACATGTCAGTACACCCTATCAACTCATCCTAATTCCCCCTCCCTGCTGTGTCAACATGTCAGTACACCTTATCAACTCATCCTAATTCCCCCCCACCCCTACCCCATCCCTACCTCCACACCTCATGCATCTCTACACACTCTGTATTGAACCTATCATCTGTGTCAAATAAAAGCATATTTAATGGGTTCTCTGTTCTGTCCTGTGTTTCAGGTAGATCACCTGAGAGCCAGCGGTAACAGAAGAACAAGGTTCATATTTCCAAGGTACATATTTGACTCATGTCTCAGCATCAATACTCATGTCTCAGCCTGCTCATCTCTCTCTCTGGTCTCAGCCTGCTCCTCTCTCTCTCTGGTCTCAGCCTGCTCCTCTCTCTCTCTATGGTCTCAGCCTGCTCCTCTCTCTCTCTATGGTCTCAGCCTGCTCGTCTCTCTCTCTATGGTCTCAGCCTGCTCCTCTCTCTCTCTCTATGGTCTCAGCCTGCTCCTCTCTCTCTCTGGTCTCAGCCTGCTCCTCTCTCTCTCTATGGTCTCAGCCTGCTCCTCTCTCTCTCTATGGTCTCAGCCTGCTCGTCTCTCTCTCTATGGTCTCAGCCTGCTCCTCTCTCTCTCTCTATGGTCTCAGCCTGCTCCTCTCTCTCTCTGGTCTCAGCCTGCTCCTCTCTCTCTCTATGGTCTCAGCCTGCTCCTCTCTCTCTCTGGTCTCAGCCTGCTCCTCTCTCTCTCTGGTCTCAGCCTGCTCCTCTCTCTCTCTGGTCTCAGCCTGCTCCTCTCTCTCTGGTCTCAGCCTGCTCCTCTCTCTCTCTGGTCTCAGCCTGCTCCTCTCTCTCTCTGGTCTCAGCCTGCTCCTCTCTCTCTCTATGGTCTCAGCCTGCTCCTCTCTCTCTCTATGGTCTCATCCTGCTCCTCTCTCTCTCTATGGTCTCAGCCTGCTCCTCTCTCTCTCTGGTCTCAGCCTGCTCCTCTCTCTCTCTGGTCTCAGCCTGCTCCTCTCTCTCTCTGGTCTCAGCCTGCTCCTCTCTCTGTGGTCTCAGCCTGCTCCTCTCTCTCTCTGGTCTCAGCCTGCTCCTCTCTCTCTCTATGGTCTCAGCCTGCTCCTCTCTCTCTCTGGTCTCAGCCTGCTCCTCTCTCTCTCTGGTCTCAGCCTGCTCCTCTCTCTGTGGTCTCAGCCTGCTCCTCTCTCTCTCTGGTCTCAGCCTGCTCCTCTCTCTCTCTCTGGTCTCAGCCTGCTCCTCTCTCTCTCTGGTCTCAGCCTGCTCCTCTCTCTCTGGTCTCAGCCTGCTCCTCTCTCTCTCTGGTCTCAGCCTGCTCCTCTCTCTCTGGTCTCAGCCTGCTCCTCTCTCTCTCTGGTCTCAGCCTGCTCCTCTCTCTCTCTGGTCTCAGCCTGCTCCTCTCTCTCTCTATGGTCTCAGCCTGCTCCTCTCTCTCTCTGGTCTCAGCCTGCTCCTCTCCCTCTCTGGTCTCAGCCTGCTCCTCTCTCTCTGGTCTCAGCCTGCTCCTCTCTCTCTAAGGTCTCAGCCTGCTCCTCTCTCTCTCTGGTCTCAGCCTGCTCCTCTCTCTCTCTCTGGTCTCAGCCTGCTCCTCTCTCTCTCTGGTCTCAGTCTGCTCCTCTCTCTCTCTGGTCTCAGCCTGCTCCTCTCTCTCTATGGTCTCAGCCTGCCCCTCTCTCTCTCTGGTCTCAGCCTGCTCCTCTCTCTCTCTGGTCTCAGCCTGCTCCTCTCTCTCTCTAAGGTCTCAGCCTGCTCCTCTTTCTCTCTGGTCTCAGCCTGCTCCTCTCTCTCTCTGGTCTCAGCCTGCTCCTCTCTCTCTGGTCTCAGCCTGCTCCTCTCTCTCTCTGGTCTCAGCCTGCTCCTCTCGCTCTCTGGTCTCAGCCTGCTCCTCTCTCTCTCTGGTCTCAGCCTGCTCCTCTCTCTCTCTGGTCTCAGCCTGCTCCTCTCTCTCTCTGGTCTCAGCCTGCTCCTCTCTCTCTGGTCTCAGCCTGCTCCTCTCTCTCTCTGGTCTCAGCCTGCTCCTCTCTCTCTCTCTATGGTCTCAGCCTGCTCCTCTCTCTCTCTCTATGGTCTCAGCCTGCTCCTCTCTCTCTCTGGTCTCAGCCTGCTCCTCTCTCTCTCTGGTCTCAGCCTGCTCCTCTCTCTCTGGTCTCAGCCTGCTCCTCTCTCTCTAAGGTCTCAGCCTGCTCCTCTCTCTCTCTGGTCTCAGCCTGCTCCTCTCTCTCTGGTCTCAGCCTGCTCCTCTCTCTCTCTGGTCTCAGCATGCTCCTCTCTCTCTCTCTGGTCTCTGCCTGCTCCTCTCTCTCTCTGGTCTCAGCCTGCTCCTCTCTCTCTAAGGTCTCAGCCTGCTCCTCTCTCTCTGATCTCAGCCTGCACCTCTCTCTCTCTGGTCTCAGCCTGCTCCTCTCTCTCTATGGTCTCAGCCTGCTACTCTCTCTCTCTCTGGTCTCTGCCTGCTCCTCTCTCTCTCTGGTCTCAGCCTGCTCCTCTCTCTCTAAGGTCTCAGCCTGCTCCTCTCTCTCTGGTCTCAGCCTGCACCTCTCTCTCTCTGGTCTCTGCCTGCTACTCTCTCTCTCTGGTCTCTGCCTGCTACTCTCTCTCTCTGGTCTCTGCCTGCTCCTCTCTCTCTCTGGTCTCAGCCTGCTCCTCTCTCTCTAAGGTCTCAGCCTGCTCCTCTCTCTCTGGTCTCAGCCTGCACCTCTCTCTCTCTGGTCTCAGCCTGCTCCTCTCTCTCTCTGGTCTCAGCCTGCTCCTCTCTCTCTCTGGTCTCAGTATGCTCCTGTCTCTCTCTGGTCTCAGCCTGCTCCTCTCTCTCTGGTCTCAGCCTGCACCTCTCTCTCTCTGGTCTCTGCCTGCTACTCTCTCTCTCTGGTCTCTGCCTGCTACTCTCTCTCTCTCTGGTCTCTGCCTGCTCCTCTCTCTCTCTGGTCTCAGCCTGCTCCTCTCTCTCTAAGGTCTCAGCCTGCTCCTCTCTCTCTGGTCTCAGCCTGCTCCTCTCTCTCTGGTCTCAGCCTGCTCCTCTCTCTCTCTGGTCTCAGCCTGCTCCTCTCTCTCTGGTCTCAGCCTGCTCCTCTCTCTCTCTGGTCTCAGCCTGCTCCTCTCTCTCTCTGGTCTCAGCCTGCTCCTCTCTCTCTCTATGGTCTCAGCCTGCTCCTCTCTCTCTCTGGTCTCAGCCTGCTCCTCTCCCTCTCTGGTCTCAGCCTGCTCCTCTCTCTCTGGTCTCAGCCTGCTCCTCTCTCTCTAAGGTCTCAGCCTGCTCCTCTCTCTCTCTGGTCTCAGCCTGCTCCTCTCTCTCTCTGGTCTCAGCCTGCTCCTCTCTCTGTGGTCTCAGCCTGCTCCTCTCTCTCTCTGGTCTCAGCCTGCTCCTCTCTCTCTCTCTGGTCTCAGCCTGCTCCTCTCTCTCTCTGGTCTCAGCCTGCTCCTCTCTCTCTGGTCTCAGCCTGCTCCTCTCTCTCTCTGGTCTCAGCCTGCTCCTCTCTCTCTGGTCTCAGCCTGCTCCTCTCTCTCTCTGGTCTCAGCCTGCTCCTCTCTCTCTCTCTGGTCTCAGCCTGCTCCTCTCTCTCTCTGGTCTCAGTCTGCTCCTCTCTCTCTCTGGTCTCAGCCTGCTCCTCTCTCTCTATGGTCTCAGCCTGCCCCTCTCTCTCTCTGGTCTCAGCCTGCTCCTCTCTCTCTCTGGTCTCAGCCTGCTCCTCTCTCTCTCTAAGGTCTCAGCCTGCTCCTCTTTCTCTCTGGTCTCAGCCTGCTCCTCTCTCTCTCTGGTCTCAGCCTGCTCCTCTCTCTCTGGTCTCAGCCTGCTCCTCTCTCTCTCTGGTCTCAGCCTGCTCCTCTCTCTCTCTGGTCTCAGCCTGCTCCTCTCTCTCTCTGGTCTCAGCCTGCTCCTCTCTCTCTCTGGTCTCAGCCTGCTCCTCTCTCTCTCTGGTCTCAGCCTGCTCCTCTCTCTCTGGTCTCAGCCTGCTCCTCTCTCTCTCTGGTCTCAGCCTGCTCCTCTCTCTCTCTCTATGGTCTCAGCCTGCTCCTCTCTCTCTCTCTATGGTCTCAGCCTGCTCCTCTCTCTCTCTGGTCTCAGCCTGCTCCTCTCTCTCTCTGGTCTCAGCCTGCTCCTCTCTCTCTGGTCTCAGCCTGCTCCTCTCTCTCTAAGGTCTCAGCCTGCTCCTCTCTCTCTCTGGTCTCAGCCTGCTCCTCTCTCTCTGGTCTCAGCCTGCTCCTCTCTCTCTCTGGTCTCAGCATGCTCCTCTCTCTCTCTCTGGTCTCTGCCTGCTCCTCTCTCTCTCTGGTCTCAGCCTGCTCCTCTCTCTCTAAGGTCTCAGCCTGCTCCTCTCTCTCTGATCTCAGCCTGCACCTCTCTCTCTCTGGTCTCAGCCTGCTCCTCTCTCTCTTTGGTCTCAGCCTGCTCCTCTCTCTCTCTGGTCTCTGCCTGCTACTCTCTCTCTCTCTGGTCTCTGCCTGCTCCTCTCTCTCTCTGGTCTCAGCCTGCTCCTCTCTCTCTAAGGTCTCAGCCTGCTCCTCTCTCTCTGGTCTCAGCCTGCACCTCTCTCTCTCTGGTCTCTGCCTGCTACTCTCTCTCTCTGGTCTCTGCCTGCTACTCTCTCTCTCTCTGGTCTCTGCCTGCTCCTCTCTCTCTCTGGTCTCAGCCTGCTCCTCTCTCTCTAAGGTCTCAGCCTGCTCCTCTCTCTCTGGTCTCAGCCTGCACCTCTCTCTCTCTGGTCTCAGCCTGCTCCTCTCTCTCTCTGGTCTCAGCCTGCTCCTGTCTCTCTCTGGTCTCAGCCTGCTCCTGTCTCTCTCTGGTCTCAGCCTGCTCCTGTCTCTCTCTGGTCTCAGTATGCTCCTGTCTCTCTCTGGTCTCAGCCTGCTCCTCTCTCTCTCTGGTCTCAGTATGCTCCTAGTTCTCTGGCCTGAAGGACTGAAATAAAATGGACGTGTGCTGGCTACACTGCTTTCCCTGGCTTCACCGGCTCACTCCTTAGTGAATTGATAGAGGCTTTCCAAACTGCTGGGCGTTGTAGCACTATCCAATCCACTGATGTGGATGGATGGATCATACCACCATGGTGACATCAGAAGGGGTAGAAATAACAGGAAGTGATTCAGACTCACTGGTTGTTTGAACATTTGCCCTGTCAGAGTACACGGTCATCTTGTATCATGACTGTAACCAATCCTGGGTTGGGACAAGGATACCATATCACCTGATCACACAGAATGAGACCAGTCAGTCAGACACTACCTATAGATCTACAGTAAGGCCCTAAGCATTACTGTACTTAGCTTGGGTCAGGAGTCTTTCCTGACGATGTGACCTGTCTAGGGAAAACTCTGGGCCCTTGTTATAAGCTATAACTTCCCTTCCAAATTGTCACGATCGTCGGGAACAGAGGACCAAGGCGCAGCGTTGAAGGCGAACATACTTTTTATTTAATGATTACACAAACAAAAACAACAAACGATAACGTGACGTCCTCGGTCTAACACAAACCACACTGGAACAAGATCCCACACCATACTGTGGGAAAACTGGCTGCTTAAGTATGATTCCCAATCAGAGACAACAAGCAACAGCTGATTCACGTTGCCTCTGATTGAGAACCACACTGGCCAACATAGAAACACAATACTAGAACGAACACAAATGAAAACTCACACCCTGGCTCAACATACTAGAGTGCCCAGAGCCAGGGCGTGACACAAATCTCCTTAAGCCCACAGAAATGATTAGGAATGAAAAGAACTAGAGCAAATACCTGAGGCATGTATTCACATCAGTTAGAGCTAAAAACGCATCAATACTTCTGTACAGTTTTTACCATTAAATATGCAGACAACAGCTGTAAAAATCCCCCCAAAATTAATCCCACCCAAATTCCCCTTGGCTCTACTGTGGCATGTTTACTGGTTTAATAGCAGTTGTTGAACAGGCTTACGCATTGAATCATCAGTGGTCCAGTTTAAGACAAATGACACCAAGGCCAGTGTGTGTGTGTGTGTGTGTGTGTCTGTGTGTGTGTGTGTATTTGAGTGTGTGTATTTGAGTGTGTGTATGTGAGTGTGTGTGAGTGTGAGTGTGAGTGTGAGTGTGAGTGTGAGTGTGAGTGTGTGTGTGTGTGTGTGTGTGTGTGTGTGTGTGTGTGTGTGCGGCGGGCAGGGGGCTTCCAGTCTATTCTGAGCAGAGCAGATGGGGTCCAGTTAGCAGTATGTCCATCTACACAGGATCCACTCCACTATCCTATAGACATCCACATCTTTCCCTGTCCACCCTGCAGCTTGCTACCTATAGCCAGTCTACACACTGACACATCCTGAACTGAGTTATTCCAATGACAGCAGCTGCCTATATTTGTGGTCCCTATAGTTTATTTATTTAACCAGGTAAATTGACTGAGAACACATTGTGATTTACATCAACGACCTGGAGAATAGTTACAGGGGAGAGGAGGGGGGACGAATGAGCCAATTGGAAGCTGGGGTTTATAAGGTGGCTGTGATGGCATGAGGGCCAGGTTGAGAATGTAGCCGGGGCATTGGGGTTAACACCTCTACTCTTACCATAAGTGCCATGGGATCATTAGTGACCACGGAGAGTCAGGACACCCGTTTAACGTCCCATCCGAAAAGATGGCACCCTACACAGGGCAATGTCCCCAATCACAGCCCTGGGGCATTGGAATATATATATTTTTTTAGTCCGGAGTAAAGAGTGCCTCCTACTGGCCCTCCAACACCACTTCCAACCCCTATATAACCTTACAGTATATAACCTGGCAGAGGAGAGACCTGCGCTTCATTTCAAATGACAACCCATAATGCACTTCTTTTGACCAGAGCCCTATGGGGGAAATACATTAGCGACAGGCTACGAGCAGCGTAACAGGGATATTCTCCGAATGCTGTGGTGCTGTGAGTGTATTACTGCATGGAGGAACGCAACCAACACTAAGAAACAATACACAACGTTTCTGCTCTACCTTTGTAACTAACAGGTTAATAATGAAAAGTTTGTATAAGTTGTCCCTCCAGGTAGTGTTCATCCAATGTGCACTGCATATTAATATGAAAATCAAAAACATCCTCTTCTTAATTACATTTCTCAATGAGATTTTCTCCATCCAGCTAAAAAAAAAAAAGAATGCCTTGGGTTCAACTATACTGTAAAAGCAAGTATTTAGGATGTGAACACATTACTCAACTATTTTCTGTAACACTTTTTAAACAGCGTCAAGGCATTTAGAATTTCAATGACAACACGTTACAGCGTTTAGATTGTAAACACGAGAACTGTAACACTTTTTAAATACATGAACACGTTTATTCAGCACAAGGCATCTAGGGTTTAAACATTAAACACTGTTGTTTTAAAACTGTAGGGTTTAAAGCCGTATTTGCATATTTCCAAGCATGCCTTTCGAGTGAATGTGATTGATACCCACCTATGACTGTGTTTGTTAGTGACAGACATGGTTGTTTCATTCAATAATTTATATTCCTGAAGCCTTCACCAAGTGACTGCCTAAGTGAATGTGTTTCAGGTAAAAGTAAACCCTTTACGACCACATGTTAGACATTTTATAAGGCCTTTAGTTATGGCATAGATATCCTCGGCCTTCAGTTACGGTCAAGCTATCCTTAACATTGTGGTCTGAAAATTCTGCCTCATTGGCCACATCAGACCTGCAAGTCACAATACGCTGGTTTGTGAAGTGATTATTAATTCCTATCGGAATCCAGCCAGAGGGAGAACATCCAATAACTTGTATATTTTATGACCCTGCACTTAAATAGGCTGCTATGGTGAAGGATTTAAAATACAAGACTACCTAAACCATCTAAACTGGAACAGCCATCTCAGCAACGGGTGCTGTCCAACCCCTTACAGATTGGATTCGTTTAGAAAAGTGTACGTTTTTTTATCTTTGTATAGTATAAGATCAATTAATCAATCAATGTGCATTAGGAAACATAGATATCAAAACAAACTATTCTAAAAATCAACCTGCAACAAAGCATGCTGGGAAATATGATAATGAGGCCCCTCCCACATCTTTTTCACTCTGGGAGAGTTAATGGAAATGAACTCAACACAGTCGAGTAACAACAACACCACACGATTGAAAATATTAATTGAATCAAATGTCCTGTTCAGTTGTGCTCTAAATGTCCTGGACTGAATAAAAGGCATGGAAAGTCGCATCAATTTCTAATGACTAAATGCACTCTAAACATGACGATGGGAAAGTTAACACTAGTGTTTACAATCTGAACACTTAGAGGAGATATACACTGAGTGTACAAAACATTAAGAATACCAATATTGAGTTGGCTGGATTCACCGGGTCAGTCCATGTCATGGAAACAGCAGGTGTGGGTGTGTAGGTGTTCTCCTGGTTGGAAACTATCATATTTAATCTCGCGTTCTAAATGCCTGTGTTTAATATGAGAACACTTTGGCAAATCTAAATGCCTAATGTTTAAGTTTTAAACACTGATGTTTAGGTTATAACCATGTCACATGTTTCATGGTTTTACAGTGTAGGACAAAGACTAAAGTCTTTGTTGTGAGGAACAGGTCGAAGTGTGAATGTCCTCTCGTTAAAGCGGAGCTGGAAGATAATATCAATTCAGTGGTTCTGAACAGGCCTGGCTCTATTATGTGTCTGCTACACAGGTTAACACGTTTACAGGTTTGCCTTGGGTACCCTGACAACAAAGGAGAGTCTCTGGGTTCCATGCCAACACACAACAACAACATACCAAAGTTTGAGGGAATACCCCAAATCACTATAAAGTTCGGTCTTAAAATGAGTTGTTTCCTTTCCTCTAACAGTATTTAGATTCATTCAGTAGATTTTAACCACCAGGCTAATGCCGCTCAGCCCAGTCCTGAACAGAAACACCTGTTCTAGGCTAGCTAGTTCCCCCTCTTCCCTCATAGCCCAGGCCCGAAACATAACGAGGTGTCATATGAAACACAATATAACCAGAGGTCAAAGTTTAACCCCCTGGAACAAAGACTGGAGCCCGTAAACAGATGATGTCATTGTTTCAGCGCTACTGTGTGATGTAGCCGCGAGGATGCTAGCTCACTGAAAGGCTGTTTGCTGCAGCTCTCTCTTTCATGGCCTTGAGGGCAGCTGTCAATGGAAGGGGCACCTTGGGTTGTTCTAGAAGGTTTTCGACTGCTACTCTACTCACACAGGATAGAAACCTCACATGGAACACACAACAATGAATGCACTGTTACGCTAAACACACGTGACCGACAGGCCCTGCGAGCACAAGGAGATTGACTGCTGTAGTTGTTTTGCTAGCTGCTAGCGGTCTTATGAGCCATCAAAGCAGAAGGATTAAGTGTGGACTTAGAGGGTCATGTGATGTGTGTGTGGATGGCCAAAGCCAGGACTCCATCTCTGTTTTGCTCTCTCATGAGAAATGAGACATGATTGGACCTCAGAGTGTGAGAAAACCACTCCATAACCCGCAGCCTCCGTCCTTCCTCATTCCCCCTCAGTGATAAACAAAGCGATGGACTGTTCTCTACTGAGGACACAAGAGGAGACTCTTCAGAAGAGAGGAGAGGAGACCAGAGCAGAGCAGAGGACGGCAGAGGAGAGCAGAGAAGAGGAGAGAAGCGCAGAGGAGGTGAGAGGAGAGGAGAGTAAAGGAGGGAAGTGCAGAGGAGGGCAGAGTAGATGGAAGAGGAGAGGAGAGGAGAGGTGATGGAAGAGGAGAGGAGAGGAGATGGAAGAGGAGAGGAGAGGAGAGGAGAGGAGAGGAGAGGAGAGGAGAGGAGAGGAGAGGAGAGGAGATGGGAGAGGAGATGGGAGAGGAGAGAAGAGGAGAGGAGATGGGAAAGGAGAGGAGAGGAGAGGAGAGGAGAGGAGAGGAGAGGAGAGAAGAGGAGAGGAGATGGGAAAGGAGAACACATGGCCTAGTTTAGTTACTTAGAGACATATGCACACACGTGCATACGCGCACACACAAACACACATGTTCATGGGCCATGTGTTGGTCCAGCGCGTTGGGTAACCACCCACATGTTCATGGGCCATGTGTTGGTCCAGCGCGTTGGGTAACCACCCACATGTTCATGGGCCATGTGTTGGTCCAGCGCGTTGGGTAACCACCCACATGTTCATGGGCCATGTGTTGGTCCAGCGCGTTGGGTAACCACCCACATGTTCATGGGCCATGTGTTGGTCCAGCGCGTTGGGTAACCACCCACATGTTCATGGGCCATGTGTTGGTCCAGCGCGTTGGGTAACCACCCACATGTTCATGGGCCATGTGTTGGTCCAGCGCGTTGGGTAACCACCCACATGTTCATGGGCCATGTGTTGGTCCAGCGCGTTGGGTAACCACCCACATGTTCATGGGCCATGTGTTGGTCCAGCGCGTTGGGTAACCACCCACATGTTCATGGGCCATGTGTTGGTCCAGCGCGTTGGGTAACCACCCACATGCAGTTGTAAACCTTGACGCTGTGTTTATACTCCAGACATTAAACACTGAACAACAAGAAGCACTTTCAAATGTTGGAAACATTTTGTTTTACAGGCAAGAGGAGCTCCACACAGTCTAACTCCAACTAACAACAACGAGGGAGAGCCTTGTATTGACCTTGTGTTAAAGAGTTCTTCTTGTCTTTTCCAGGAACAAAAGTACCTTTCCAATCATAACAGTGCAGTGAGAAGCCGCCGCCAGTACCAGGTTACCTTGTTATGACCAAATGAAACCAAGACGATCAAAGTTGTGCAGAATCTGAAGTTCAATACTAATGCAGCACCGTACATGCCACACACACACACACACACACACACACACACACACACACACACACACACACACACACACACACACACACACACACACACACACACACACACACACACACACACACACACACACACACACACACACACACACACACACACACACACACACACACACACACACACACACACACACACTGTGAGGGGTACAGGAGGAGACAAATCTAAAATCTAACTCTAACTGTCCTAGAGAACACAGAGAATGTTCCCTCTCTATCTCTCTCAATTAAATGTCCATTAAATTTCAATTTAAGGGTTTAATTGGCATGGGAAACGTATGTTAACATTGCCAAAGCAAGTGAAATCGATGATAAACAAAAGTGAATTAAATAATAAATATTAACAGTAAACATTACACTCAGAAGTTCCAAAAGAATAAAGCCATTTCAAATGTCATATTATGTATATATACAGTGTTGTAACAATGTTAAAGTACAAATGGGGAAATAAATAAACGTAAATATGGGTTGTATTTACAATGGTGTTTGTTCTTCACTGGTTGCCCTTTTCTTGAGCAACAGGTCACAAATATTGCTGCTGTGATGGCACACTGTGGTAATTCCCCCAATAGATATGGGAGTTTATCCAAATTGGATTTGTTCTTGAATTCTTTGTGGGTCTGTGTAATCTGAGGGAAGTACGTGTCTCTAATATGGTCATACATTTGGCAGGAAGTTAGGAAGTGCAGCTCAGTTTCCACCTCATTTGTGTGCACATAGCCTGTCTTGTCTTGAGAGCCAGGTCTGCCTACGGCGGCCTTTCTCGATAGCAAGGCTATGCTCACCGAGTCTGTACATAGTCAAAGCTTTCCTTAAGTTTGGGTCAGTCACAGTGGTCAGGTATTCTTCCACTGTGTACTCTCTGTTTAGGGCCAAATAGCATTCCAGTTTGCTCAGTTTTTTTGTAAATTCTTTCGAATGTGTCAAGTAATTATCTTTTTGTTTTCTCATGATTTGGTTGGGTCTAATTGTGTTGCTGTCCTGGGGCTCTGTGGGGTCTGTTTGTGATTCTGAACAGAGCACCAGGACCAGCTTGCTTAGCGGACTCTTCTCCAGGTTCATCTCTTTGTAGGTGATGACTTTGTTATGGAAGGTTTGGGAATCACTTCCTTTTAGGTGGTTGTAGAATTAAACAGCTCTTTTCTGGATTTGGATAATTAGCGGGTATCGGCCTAATTCTGCTCTGCATGCATTATTTGGTGTTTTACGTTGTACACTGAGGATATTTTTGCAGAATTCTGCATGCAGTATCAATTTGGTGTTTGTCCCATTTTGTGAATTCTTGGTTTGTGAACGGACCCCAGACCTCACAACCATAAAGGGCAATGGGTTCTATAACTGATTCAAGTATTTTTAGCCAGATCCTAATTGGTATGTCGAATTTTGTGTTCTTTTGATGGCATAGAAGGCCCTTCTTTCCTGGTCTCTCAGATCGTTCACAGCTTTGTGGAAGTTACCTGTGGCGCTGATGTTTAGGCCAAGGTACAGTGGGGAAACAAAGTATTTAGTCAGCCACCAATGGTCCAAGTTCTCCCACTTAAAAAGATGAGAGAGGCCTGTAATTTTCATCATAGGTACAAGTCAACTAGGACAGACAAAATGAGAAAAAATAATCCAGAAAATCACATTGTAGGATTTTTAATGAATTTATTTGCAAATTATGGTGGAAAATAAGTATTTGGTCAATAACAAAAGTTTCTCAATACTTTGTTATATACCCTTTGTTGGCAATGACACAGGTCAAACGTTTTCTGTAAGTCTTCACAAGGTTTTCACACACTGTTGCTGGTATTTTTGGCCCATTCCTCCATGCAGATCTCCTCTAGAGCAGTGATGTTTTGGGGCTGTCGCTGGGCAACACGGACTTTCAACTCCCTCCAAAGATTTTATATGTGGTTGAGATCTGGAGACTGGCTAGGCCACTCCAGGACCTTGAAATGCTTCTTACGAAGCCACTCCTTCGTTGCCCGGGCAGTGTGTTTGGGATCATTGTCATGCTGAAAGACCCAGCCATGTTTCATCTTCAATGTCCTTGCTGATGGAAGGAGGTTTTCACTCAAAATCTCACGATACATGGCCCCATTCATTCTTTCCTTTACACGGATCAGTCGTCCTGGTCCCTTTGCAGAAAAACAGCCCCAAAGCATGATGTTTCCACCCCCATGCTTCACAGTAGGTATGGTGTTCTTTGGTTGCAACTCAGCATTCTTTGTCCTCCAAACACGACGAGTTGAGTTTTTACCAAAAAGTTATATTTTGGTTTCATCTGACCATATGACATTCTCCCAATCCTCTTCTGGATCATCCAAATGCACTCTAGCAAACTTCAGACGGGCCTGGACATGTACTGGCTTAAGCAGGGGGACACGTCTGGCACTTCAGGATTTGAGTCCCTGGCGGCTTAGTGTGTTACTGATGGTAGGCTTTGTTACTTTGGTCCCAGCTCTCTGCAGGTCATTCACTAGGTCCCCCCGTGTGGTTCTGGGATTTTTGCTCACCGTTCTTGTGATCATTTTGACCCCACGGGGTGAGATCTTGCGTGCAGCCCCAGATCGAGGGAGATTATCAGTGGTCTTGTATGTCTTCCATTTCCTAATAATTGCTCCCACAGTTGATTTCTTCAAACCAAGCTGCTTACCTATTGCAGATTCAGTCTTCCCAGCCTGGTGCAGGTCTACAATTTTGTTTCTGGTGTCCTTTGACAGCTCTTTGGTCTTGGCCATAGTGGAGTTTGGAGTGTGACTGTTTGAGGTTGTGGACAGGTGTCTTTTATACTGATAACAAGTTCAAACAGGTGCCATTAATACAGGTAAGAGTGGAGGACAGAGGAGCCTCTTAAAGAAGAAGTTACAGGTCTGTGAGAGCCAGAAATCTTGCTTGTTTGTAGGTGACCAAATACTTATTTTCCACCATAATTTGCAAATAAATTCATTAAAAATCCTACAATGTGATTTTCTGGAATTTGTTTCTCGCATTTTGTCTGTCATAGTTGATGTGTACCTATGATGAAAATTACAGGCCTCTCTCATCTTTTTAAGTGGGAGAACTTGCACAATTGGTGGCTGACTAAATACTTTTTTTCCCCACTGTATGTATCGTTTTTTGTGTGCTCTAGGGCAACGGTGTCTAGATGGAATTTGTATATGTGGTCCAGGCGACTGGATCTTTTTGGAACACCATTATTTTTTGTCTTACTGAGATTTACTGTCAGGGCCCAGGTCTGACAGAATCTGTGCAGAAGATCTAGGTGCTGCTGTAGGCCCTCCTTGGTTGGGGACAGAAGCACCAGATCATCAGCAAACAGTAGACATTTGACTTCAGATTCTAGTAGGTTGAGGCCGGGTGCTGCAGACTGTTCTAGTGCCCTCGCCAATTCGTTGATATATATGTTGAAGAGGGTGGGGCTTAAGCTGTATCCCTGTCTCACCCCACGTTCCTGTGGAAAGAAATGTGTGTGTGTTTTTTTTAAACACATTTTTACCGCACACTTGTTGTTTGTGTACATGGATTTTATAATGTCATATGTTTTTCCCCCAACACCACTTTCCATCAATTTGTATAGCAGACCCTCATGCCAAATTGAGTCAAAAGCTTTTTTGAAATCAACAAAGCATGAGAAGAATTTGCCTTTGTTCTGGTTTGTTTGTTTGTCAATTAGGGTGTGCAGGGTGAATAAGTGGTCTGTTGTATGGTAATTTGGTAAAAAGCCAATCACTCTCTCTCCGTCCCTCTCTCTCTGTCTCTCTCCCTCCCTCTCTCTCTCCGTCCCTCTCTCTCTCTCTCTGTCCTTCTCTCTCTCTCCTTTCTCCCTCCTCTCTCCCTCCTCCTCCTCCTCTCTCCCTCCTCTCTCCCTCCTCTCACCCTCCCTCTCTCCCTCCTCTCACCCTCCCTCTCTCCTCTCTCCTCTCTCCCTCCTCTCTCCCTCCTCCTCCTCCTCCTCTCTCCCTCCTCTCACCCTCCCTCTCTCCCTCCTCTCACCCTCCCTCCCTCTCTCCCTCCTCTCTCCCTCCTCTCACCCTCCCTCTCTCCCTCCTCTCACCCTCCCTCTCTCTCTCCCTCTCTCCTCATCTCTCTGAAAGGTCCTGGCCCTCAGCATCTCCACGGTAACCCAGTCTAACGGAAGAAATCCACTCCTTCATTTGCATCACAAGTAAGAGGTCCTGAGGGGCCTGGGGCCATGCCTCATGATACAGGGTGGGGACAGGGTGATACATGGTGGGGACAGGGTGATACATGGTGGGGACAGGGTGATACAGGGTGGGGACAGGGTGATACAGGGTGGGGACAGGGTGGGGACAGGGTGATACAGGGTGGGGACAGGGTGATACATGGTGGGGACAGGGTGATACAGGGTGGGGACAGGGTGATACAGGGTGGGAACAGGGTGGGGACAGGGTGATACAGGGTGGGGACAGGGTGATACAGGGTGGGGACAGGGTGAGACAGGGTGGGGACAGGGTGATACAGGGTGGGGACAGGGTGATGACAGGGTGGGGACAGGGTGATACAGGGTGGGGACAGGGTGGGGACAGGGTGATGACAGGGTGGGGACAGGGTGATACAGGGTGGGGACAGGGTGAGACAGGGTGGGGACAGGGTGATGACAGGGTGGGGACAGGGTGATACAGGGTGGGGACAGGGTGAGACAGGGTGGGGACAGGGTGATACAGGGTGGGGACAGGGTGAGACAGGGTGGGGACAGGGTGATGACAGTGAACTGTGTCAAACTCACTCATTCTTTCTTTTTGTTTTATTTATTTATTTATTTCGCTCTCTCTATTTCTGACGCTCGAACGCACGCACGCACACACAGCCATCCTCCACATGTCCGTAGTTGGGAGGCCAGAGAAACTTAATGACCAGTCATAGAAAGAGAGAAACCACAGAACCAGAAAAAGGAGTCACTCAGTACAACCATCGTTCTGCTTCCCTCTCTCTGCTTCCCTCTCTCTGCTTCCCTCTCTCTGCTTCCCTCTCTCTGCTTCCCTCTCTCTGCCTCTGAATCTCTGAGTCTGTCTCTCTCTGCCTCTGACTCTGTCCATCTCTGTCTCTTTACATTTTAGGCATTTAGCAGACGCTATTAACCAGAGCGACTTACAGCAGTGAGTGCATATATTTTCATTCGTACTGGACCCCATGGGAATCGAACCCACAACCCTGGCGTTGCAAGTGCCATGCTCTACCAATTGGTAAGGAATACTTTCCAGAGGAATTTTCTTTGGCTTCCTCCTCAGCCCTTGGTCCGGCCACCGCTCCTTCTGACTGGAACATCAATGAAAAGTATTGGATGTGGAGAACATGTCTCTCTAACCCTCTACACCTCTCTACATTTCACCTCAGAGTAGAGAGATGGGGGAGAGCCCAGGTGAACATATGGGAAGGTACATCCTGTTCCCCCCACCCTCTAAACAGACACGCACGCATGCGCACACACACACACACACCTACACACACACACACACCTACACACACACACACACACACACACACCTAAACACACCTAAACACACACACCTACACACACACACACACACTAGTGGTGTGCAGGTCAGCTGTTTATTCACCCGCAGCCGCCCGCAAATGCTAATAACCTTTCTGCAACCGCTCGACTACATGTGATAAAGTGAAAATCTGAGGCCCACACCCGACCCTAACCCGCTCATATAGAACATGTGCTGTAGGTTTCAGTCAGAGACGGCGGAATGGTTTTGTTCACAACTAAAATTAGATACATGCAGCTTCTCTTCTGTCATTATATGTTGCCCCGGAAGACGAAATAAACCAGAATAACGTCACAAATCAATAGAATGAATGCTTCAATCTAGTTGACATCGGTAAAGTTTTTCTGTCTCTGCAAAGACGTTTGGGGACCGGGGAGAAAATGCAATAACTCAACAACAACAACAACAAAAATGGGAAAGATTTTCTGTGCAAAATGTTCAAATGACTCAAGTTTGACCGGTTGTAAGGAAATAGAAAGCTGTGAAAACGACCCAACGTGTTTCTGATAAGATTTCAGTTCGGCTTGGATGCATATTTTATGTGACTGAAATACTATCAGCTTTTGAGATGCTGATAAAGATAGCACCTCTACAGACTGTCGAATTTGTATAGCGCCTCGCAAATCACCACACATAACATAGCCTGCACTGCTGTCATCCTCATTCTTTATGTTCAACTCTCCATTTCGCAGCCTTTCTCTTATTGAATTAAACTAAGACATTTTCCTTTTTGCCACAGTGGATCGGATCACTTTTTCTGCCTGTTCCCAAAAGCATTTGGTGATTGTAGTCTATTTGGCACATGTCCAGTTAGGTCCTAAAGCTCAGGCTTACACACTATACGGTCCCACCAAATGACTATTTATAAAAAATAAATGTGTTGTTGGTTAAGGGCTGTCAGGAAGCATTTCACGGTAATGTCTACACCTGTTATATTCGGCGCATGTGACAAATAAAATTTGATTTGATTTGATTTGATTCATAAGGTTCAAACTTTGCCGAAAAATGCTACAGTTTCAAAAGTTTCCTTCCACCTACATAACACCAATCTAAAAATGTATATTGTCCTCATCTAGAAGACCCAAGCTGTGTTTGAATACCCATACTAACATACTGTATACTACATACTTAGTATGAGTATTCGAACACACCTCCAGGTGTCTGCTGGGAACAGAGGGAGAAAGAGACAGCCTCAAACACCACCAAGCGTTTCCATGGTGACAGAGTACCAACTGCCTGGCTCAAAATCCATGGTGACAGAGAACCAACCCCCTTGCTCAAGATCCATGGTGAGAGAGAACCAACCCCCTTGCTCAAGATCCATGGTGAGAGAGAACCAACCCCTTGGCTCAAGATCCATGGTGAGAGAGAACCAACCCCCTGGCTCAAGATCCATGGTGAGAGAGAACCAACCCCCTGGCTCAAGATCCATGGTGAGAGAGAACCAACCCCCTGGCTCAAGATCCATGGTGAGAGAGAACCAACCCCCTGGCTCAAGATCCATGGTGAGAGAGAACCAACCCCCTGGCTCAAGATCCATGGTGAGAGAGAACCAACCCCCTGGCTCAAGATCCATGGTGAGAGAGAACCAACCCCCTGGCTCAAGCCAAATATCAGGTTCACTGTACTCTCTTCAGACTAAACACATTTCAATGAACACTGCTTTCTACCATACATACCCCTGAAGAATAGAGCTGAACCACAGGAGGTTGGTGGGACCTTAATTGGGGAGGACGTGCTCGTGGTAATGGCTGGAGCGGAGTCAGCGGAATGGTATCAAATACATCAAATATTTGGTTTCCATGTGTTTGAACCATTCCATTTACTCTGTTTCAGCCATTATTATGAGCCACCCTCCCCTCAGAAGCCTCCCCTGATCTGAACACTGTTTTCATACCCCAGAAGAATAGATTCCAATCAAAGGGAATTGGGACAAACAACCACCACCTGTCCTGCACGCCCTGTTTCAGACAGCTGAGGTAAATCCCAGGTTGGAAGGTTTACTGATGTTGGAAGGTGTATCGAGGTTGGAAGGTTTACTGATGTTGGAAGGTTTACTGATGTTGGAAGGTTTACTGATGTTGGAAGGTGTATTGAGGTTGAAAAGTGTACTGAGGTTTAAAGGTGTATTAAGGTTTAAAGGTGTACTGAGGTTTAAAGGCGTATTGAGGTTTAAAGGTGTATTGAGGTTTAAAGGTGTATTGAGGTTTAAAGGTGTATTGAGGTTTAAAGGTGTACTGAGGTTTAAAGGTGTATTGAGGTTTAAAGGTGTACTGAGGTTTAAAGGTGTACTGAGGTTTAAAGGTGTATTAAGGTTTAAAGGTGTACTGATAATGTGTACTGAGGTTTAAAGGTGTACTGAGGTTTAAAGGCGTATTGAGGTTTAAAGGTGTATTGAGGTTTAAAGGTGTACTGAGGTTTAAAGGTGTACTGAGGTTTAAAGGTGTATTAAGGTTTAAAGGTGTACTGAGGTTTAAAGGTGAACTGAGGTTTAAAGGTGTACTGAGGTTTAATTGTGTATTGAGGTTTAAAGGCGTACTGATAATGTGTACTGAGGTTTAAAGGTGTACTGAGGTTTAATTGTGTATTGAGGTTTAAAGGTGTATTGAGGTTTAAAGGTGTACTGAGGTTTAATTGTGTATTGAGGTTTAAAGGTGTATTGAGGTTTAAAGGTGTACTGAGGTTTAAAGGTGTACTGAGGTTTAAAGGTGTACTGATAATGTGTACTGAGGTTTAAAGGTGTATTGAGGTTTAAAGGTGTATTGAGGTTTAAAGGCGTATTGAGGTTTAAAGGCGTACTGATAATGTGTACTGAGGTTTAAAGGTGTATTGAGGTTTAAAGGTGTATTGAGGTTTAAAGGCGTATTGAGGTTTAAAGGCGTACTGATAATGTGTACTGAGGTTTAAAGGTGTATTGAGGTTTAAAGGTGTATTGAGGATTAAAGGTGTATTGAGGTTTAAAGGTGTACTGATAATGTGTATTGAGGTTTAAAGGCGTACTGAGGTTTAAAGGTGTATTGAGGTTTAAAGGCGTACTGAGGATTAAATGTGTATTGAGGTTTAAAGGCGTACTGAGGATTAAAGGTGTACTGTACCCGGGGCTGGGTTTGGACCAGGGTAAAGAGATCCAGTTTATATAAGTATGATATCTCATTACCTGCACATGAAAGGTTGAAAGGGGCTAGCACAGAGGAGGCTGGTGGGAGGAGCTATAAGAGGACGGGTTCATTGTAATGGCTGGAATGGAATCAATGGAACGGAGTCAAACATGCGGTTTCCATGTTTGATACCATTCCATTAATTCCATTACAGTCTTTACAATGAGCCATCCTCCTATAGCTCCTCCCACCAGCCTCCTCTGGGCTAGCTAGGTAATGAAAGGCTAGGTGCAGCTTCCATCTATTTGCTCCCTAGCTAACACGGAAAGAGGCAGGGAATATCCCAACCACTCTTACTGTAGGAGGGAGGTTAAGATATCTAAGCTGCTATGCTAAAGACAGAAACACAACGGACCAATGCCGTACAGTGCACTTCAAATGTTCCACTACATCCAGCTATATCCTGCACCCCTTGTCGACCTGTCCAGTCCCCTCCCACTTACCTATAGGCCTAGGGGATGTGATCAAGCCCAGTCCGGTGGGTGACCCTGTCCAGTCCCCTCCTACTCCCCTCTAGGCCTAGGGGATGTAACCAAGCCCAGTCCGGTTGGTGACCCTGTCCAGTCCCCTCCTACTCCCCCCTAGGCCTAGGGGATGTGACCAAGCCCAGTCCGGTGGGTGACCCTGTCCAGTCCCCTCCCACTCCCCCCTAGGCCTAGGGGATGTGACCAAGCCCAGTCCGGTGGGTGACCCTGTCCAGTCCCCTCCCACTCCCCCCTAGGCCTAGGGGATGTGACCAAGCCCAGTCCGGTGGGTGACCCTGTCCAGTCCCCTCCTACTCTCCCCTAGGCCTAGGGGATGTGACCAAGCCCAGTCCGGTGGGTGACCCTGTCCAGTCCCCTCCCACTCCCCCCTAGGCCTAGGGGATGTGACCAAGCCCAGTCCGGTGGGTGACCCTGTCCAGTCCCCTCCCACTCCCCCCTAGGCCTAGGGGATGTGACCAAGCCCAGTCCGGTGGGTGACCCTGTCCAGTCCCCTCCCACTCCCCCCTAGGCCTAGGGGATGTGACCAAGCCCAGTCCGGTTGGTGACCCTGTCCAGTCCCCTCCTACTCCCCCCTAGGCCTAGGGGATGTGACCAAGCCCAGTCCGGTGGGTGACCCTGTCCAGTCCCCTCCTACTCCCCCCTAGGCCTAGGGGATGTGACCAAGCCCAGTCCGGTGGGTGACCCTGTCCAGTCCCCTCCTACTCCCCCCTAGGCCTAGGGGATGTGACCAAGCCCAGTCCGGTTGGTGACCCTGTCCAGTCCCCTCCTACTCCCCCCTAGGCCTAGGGGATGTGACCAAGCCCAGTCCGGTTGGTGACCCTGTCCAGTCCCCTCCTACTCCCCCCTAGGCCTAGGGGATGTGACCAAGCCCAGTCCGGTGGGTGACCCTGTCCAGTCCCCTCCTACTCCCCCCTAGGCCTAGGGGATGTGACCAAGCCCAGTCCGGTGGGTGACCCTGTCCAGTCCCCTCCTACTCCCCCCTAGGCCTAGGGGATGTGACCAAGCCCAGTCCGGTGGGTGACCCTGTCCAGTCCCCTCCTACTCCCCCCTAGGCCTAGGGGATGTGACCAAGCCCAGTCCGGTGGGTGACCCTGTCCAGTCCCCTCCTACTCCCCCCTAGGCCTAGGGGATGTGACCAAGCCCAGTCCGGTGGGTGACCCTGTCCAGTCCCCTCCTACTCCCCCCTAGGCCTAGGGGATGTGACCAAGCCCAGTCCGGTGGGTGACCCTGTCTAGTCCCCTCCTACTCCCCCCTAGGCCTAGGGGATGTGACCAAGCCCAGTCCGGTGGGTGACCCTGTCCAGTCCCCTCCTACTCCCCCCTAGGCCTAGGGGACGTGACCAAGCCCAGTCCGGTGGGTGACCCTGTCCAGTCCCCTCCTACTCCCCCCTAGGCCTAGGGGACGTGACCAAGCCCAGTCCGGTGGGTGACCCTGTCCAGTCCCCTCCTACTCCCCCCTAGGCCTAGGGGATGTGACCCTGTCCAGTCCCCACCTACTCCCCCCTAGGCCTAGGGGATGTGACCAAGCCCAGTCCGGTGGGTGACCCTGTCCAGTCCCCTCCTACTCCCCCCTAGGCCTAGGGGATGTGACCAAGCCCAGTCCGGTGGGTGACCCTGTCTAGTCCCCTCCTACTCCCCCCTAGGCCTAGGGGATGTGACCAAGCCCAGTCCGGTGGGTGACCCTGTCCAGTCCCCTCCTACTCCCCCCTAGGCCTAGGGGACGTGACCAAGCCCAGTCCGGTGGGTGACCCTGTCCAGTCCCCTCCTACTCCCCCCTAGGCCTAGGGGACGTGACCAAGCCCAGTCCGGTGGGTGACCCTGTCCAGTCCCCTCCTACTCCCCCCTAGGCCTAGGGGATGTGACCAAGCCCAGTCCCCTCCCACTCCCCCCTAGGCCTAGGGGATGTGACCAAGCCCAGTCCGGTGGGTGACCCTGTCCAGTCCCCTCCTACTCCCCCCTAGGCCTAGGGGATGTGACCAAGCCCAGTCCGGTGGGTGACCCTGTCCAGTCCCCTCCTACTCCCCCCTAGGCCTAGGGGATGTGACCAAGCCCAGTCCGGTTGATGACCCTGTCCAGTCCCCTCCTACTCCCCCCTAGGCCTAGGGGATGTGACCAAGCCCAGTCCGGTTGGTGACCCTGTCCAGTCCCCTCCTACTCTCCCCTAACCCTAGGGGATGTGACCAAGCCCAGTCCGGTTGGTGACCCTGTCCAGTCCCCTCCTACTCCCCCCTAGGCCTAGGGGATGTGACCAAGCCCAGTCCGGTGGGTGACCCTGTCCAGTCCCCTCCTACTCCCCCCTAGGCCTAGGGGATGTGACCAAGCCCAGTCCGGTTGGTGACCCTGTCCAGTCCCCTCCTACTCTCCCCTAACCCTAGGGGATGTGACCAAGCCCAGTCCGGTTGGTGACCCTGTCCAGTCCCCTCCTACTCCCCCCTAGGCCTAGGGGATGTGACCAAGCCCAGTCCGGTGGGTGACCCTGTCCAGTCCCCTCCTACTCCCCCCTAGGCCTAGGGGATGTGACCAAGCCCAGTCCGGTTGGTGACCCTGTCCAGTCCCCTCCTACTCCCCCCTAGGCCTAGGGGATGTGACCAAGCCCAGTCCGGTTGGTGACCCTGTCCAGTCCCCTCCTACTCCCCCCTAGGCCTAGGGGACGTGACCAAGCCCAGTCCGGTGGGTGACCCTGTCCAGTCCCCTCCTACTCCCCCCTAGGCCTAGGGGACGTGACCAAGCCCAGTCCGGTGGGTGACCCTGTCCAGTCCCCTCCTACTCCCCCCTAGGCCTAGGGGATGTGACCAAGCCCAGTCCCCTCCCACTCCCCCCCCTAGGCCTAGGGGATGTGACCAAGCCCAGTCCGGTGGGTGACCCTGTCCAGTCCCCTCCTACTCCCCCCTAGGCCTAGGGGATGTGACCAAACCCAGTCCGGTGGGTGACCCTGTCCAGTCCCCTCCTACTCCCCCCTAGGCCTAGGGGATGTGACCAAGCCCAGTCCGGTTGGTGACCCTGTCCAGTCCCCTCCCACTCCCCCCTAGGCCTAGGGGATGTGACCAAGCCCAGTCCGGTTGGTGACCCTGTCCAGTCCCCTCCCACTCCCCCCTAGGCCTAGGGGATGTGACCAAGCCCAGTCCGGTGGGTGACCCTGTCCAGTCCCCTCCTACTCCCCCCTAGGCCTAGGGGATGTGACCAAGCCCAGTCCCCTCCCACTCCCCCCTAGGCCTAGGGGATGTGACCAAGCCCAGTCCGGTTGGTGACCCTGTCCAGTCCCCTCCTACTCCCCCCTAGGACTAGGGGATGTGACCCTGTCCAGTCCCCTCCTACTCCCCCCTAGGCCTAGGGGATGTGACCCTGTCCAGTCCCCTCCTACTCCCCCCTAATCCTAGGGGATGTGACCAAGCCCAGCCGGTTGGTGACCCTGTCCAGTCGCCTCCTACTCCCCCCTAGGCCTAGGGGATGTGACCAAGCCCAGTCCGGTGGGTGACCCTGTCCAGTCCCCTCCTACTCCCCCTTAGGCCTAGGGGATGTGACCAAGGCCAGTCCGGTTGGTGACCCTCTCCAGTCCCCTCCTACTCCCCCCTAGGCCTAGGGGATGTGACCAAGCCCAGTCCGGTTGGTGATCCTGTCCAGTCCCCTCCTACTCCCCCCTAGGCCTAGGGGATGTGACCAAGCCCAGTCCGGTTGGTGACCCTGTCCAGTCCCCTCCTACTCCCCCCTAGGCCTAGGGGATGTGACCAAGCCCAGTCCGGTTGGTGACCCTGTCCAGTCCTACTCTCCCCCTAACCCTAGGGGATGTGACCAAGCCCAGTCCGGTTGGTGACCCTGTCCAATCCCCTCCTACTCCCCCCTAGGCCTAGGGGATGTGACCAAGCCCAGTCCGGTGGGTGACCCTGTCCAGTCCCCTCCTACTCCCCCCTAGGCCTAGGGGATGTGACCAAGCCCAGTCCGGTTGGTGACCCTGTCCAGTCCCCTCCTACTCCCCCCTAGGCCTAGGGGATGTGACCAAGCCCAGTCCGGTTGGTGACCCTGTCCAGTCCCCTCCTACTCCCCCCTAGGCCTAGGGGATGTGACCCTGTCCAGTCCCCACCTACTCCCCCCTAGGCCTAGGGGATGTGACCCTGTCCAGTCCCCTCCTACTCCCCCCTAGGCCTAGGGGATGTGACCCTGTCCAGTCCCCTCCTACTCCCCCCTAGGCCTAGGGGATGTGACCAAGCCCAGTCCGGTTGGTGACCCTGTCCAGTCCCCTCCTACTCCCCCCTAGGCCTAGGGGATGTGACCAAGCCCAGTCCGGTTGGTGACCCTGGCCCTCCAGTCACCACTGGAGTGACACTACTCATCCCTGCTCTCTGCTCCAGCTGGGACCCTGCTCTCTGGGTTAAATATACACTAGCTGGAAATCCCTGAATGACTGACAGCAGCTATGAAAGGAAGATATGAGGGTACAGTATGTCTGTGTCTGTGTGTGTGTGTGCTTGCGTGTGTGTGTGTGTGTGTGTGTGTGTGTGTGTGTGTGTGTGTGTGTCGAGCTAAAGCGAGAGCTGTATTGTCAGTCAGAAAATAACTTCACACTGTGGTACGTCCTGTACAGTTCCATTAGCCCACCACCATCCAGCCATACACAGCAGGCCTGAAATAGTAAGGAGGTAAAATAATAACAAAGAGTTTGGAGGGCAGGCCGAGCCCAGGGCCTGGGTAGCTCAGTGACTGGAGGGCAGGCCGAGCCCAGGGCCTGGGTAGCCCAGTGACTGGAGGGCAGGCCGAGCCCAGGGCCTGGGTAGCCCAGTGACTGGAGGGCAGGCCGAGCCCAGGGCCTGGGTAGCCCAGTGACTGGAGGGCAGGCCGAGCCCAGGGCCTGGGTAGCCCAGTGACTGGAGGGCAGGCCGAGCCCAGGGCATGGGTAGTCCAGTGACTGGAGGGCAGGCCGAGCCCAGGGCCTGGGTAGCCCAGTGACTGGAGGGCAGGCCGAGCCAAGGGCCTGGGTAGCCCAGTGACTGGAGGGCAGGCCGAGCCCAGGGCCTGGGTAGCCCAGTGACTGGAGGGCAGGCCGAGCCCAGGGCATGGGTAGTCCAGTGACTGGAGGGCAGGCCGAGCCCAGGGCCTGGGTAGTCCAGTGACTGGAGGGCAGGCCGAGCCCAGGGCCTGGGTAGCCCAGTGACTGGAGGGCAGGCCGAGCCCAGGGCCTGGGTAGCCCAGTGACTGGAGGGCAGGCCGAGCCCAGGGCCTGGGTAGCCCAGTGATTGGAGGGCAGGCCGAGCCCAGGGCCTGGGTAGCCCAGTGTTTGGAGGGCAGGCCGAGCCCAGGGCCTGGGTAGCCCAGTGTTTGGAGGGCAGGCCGAGCCCAGGGCCTGGGTAGCCCAGTGACTGGAGGGCAGGCCGAGCCCAGGGTCTGGGTAGCCCAGTGACTGGAGGGCAGGCCGAGCCCAGGGCCTGGGTAGCCCAGTGACTGGAGGGCAGGCCGAGCCCAGGGCCTGGGTAGCCCAGTGACTGTAGGGTTAGTGTGGTCTGTCTACCCTAACCTCTGACCCCTGAGGGCTGGTGTTATTTGAGCTGGAGAGGCCTGGTAGACAGCAGCTCTACTATGAGTGCTTCAGGAGAGTGTAGAGGGAGGAAGCAGAGGAGACCAGACCACTGCTACTGCTATAGCTCATATCTCTTCGCTAACACCTACCTGTCACAACTCTCTACTGAGGGCTACAGTGTGTGTTAGTATCAGACCATGCGTGACCAGGCACCTGTTTTGGGTGGGTTATGTCCTTGACCCCCTGGTTCCGTCTCTGTGTCTCCCATTCCTGCAGTGCTCGTGTCATTCTCAACATGTGTGTGTTTGTGTGTGCGCGTGTGTGTGTGTGTGTGTGTGTGAGGATGAAGATTGTAAAGCATGTAGTTAGACCTGACTTCTTGCACTATGTCTGCTCTGTGCCTGGTCACCTTTGACCCCCATGCCCCAAAACCCTGACATGGGGTGAAAGGTCAAAATGATTCCTCCAGGTTATTTTGAGTTCTTTGCCATGATGACCACTCAACTCCACAGAGAGAAATGAAGACAGAAGACACCCCAGATAACCTACTCCACAGCTGGGCCTGGTATGGATGTAAACCCTGACCCTCCCCTGCACGCCAGGGTTCTCGCTCCCTCCCTCCCTCCCTCCCTGTTGACAGCTCTACAATGCTGTGCTGACCGTTAGTGAACCCCGGTGCGGTGATGTCATACATGGTCAGGCCGTTTCTGACCGTGCCATCTCCATGAGGCCGCTTTCCGCGCCAGTGACTAAAGGGCTTGAGCACTGGACCACGCCATTAAAGGGGGGGGGGGGGGGTGGGGGGGGGGGGTGTGTGTGTGTGTGTGTGTACCATGCCTTCAGAGAGAAGATCAGCCTGCTCTGCCAAAGTCCATTATGTTAGCTCTTACTGGAACTCTAACTAAATGACATGGAAATATTTACTTTAACTTTGGTATTTTCTAAGCACAGGAAACCATAACGTTGTTTAATATCAGTATAATATACAGTGAGGGAAAAAATAATTTGATCCCCTGCTGATTTTGTACGTTTGCCCACTGACAAGAAATGATCAGTCTATAATTTTAATGGTAGGTTTATTTGAATAGTGAGAGACAGATTAACAACAAAAAAATATGTCAAAAATGTTATAAATTGATTTGCATTTTAATGAGGGAAATAAGTATTTGACCCCCTCTCAATCACAAAGATTTCTGGCTCCCAGGTGTCTTTTATACAGGTAACGAGCTGAGATTAGGAGCACACTCTTAAAGGGAGTGCTCCTAATCTCAGTTTGTTACCTGTATAAAAGACACCTGTCCACAGAAGCAATCAATCAATCAGATTCCAAACTCTCCACCATGGCCAAGACCAAAGAGCTCTCCAAGGATGTCAGGGACAAGATTGTAGACCTACACAAGGCTGGAATGGGCTACAAGACCATCGCTAAGCAGCTTGGTGAGAAGGTGACAACAGTTGGTGCGATTATTAGCAAATGGAAGAAACACAAAATAACTGTCAATCTCCCTTGGCCTGGGGCTCCATGCAAGATCTCACCTCGTGGAGTTGCAATGATCATGAGAACAGTGAGGAATCAGCCCAGAACTACACGGGAGGATCTTGTCAATGATCTCAAGGCAGCTGGGACCATATTCACCAAGAAAACAATTGGTAACACACTACGCCGTGAAGGACTGAAATCCTGCAGCGCCCGCAAGGTCCCCCTGCTCAAGAAAGCACATATACAGGCCCGTCTGAAGTTTGCCAATGAACATCTGAATGATTCAGAGGAGAACTGGGTGAAAGTGTTGTGGTCAGATGAGACCAAAATCGAGCTCTTTGGCATCAACTCAACTCGCCGTGTTTGAAGGAGGAGGAATGCTGCCTATGACCCCAAGAACACCATCCCCACCGTCAAACATGGAGGTGGAAACATTATGCTTTGGGGGTGTTTATCTGCTAAGGGGACAGGACAACCTCCTGCCCTCAGTCAGGGCATTGAAAATGGGTCGTGGATGGGTATTCCAGCATGACAATGACCCAAAACACACGGCCAAGGCAACAAAGGAGTGGCTCAAGAAGAAGCACATTAAGGTCCTGGAGTGGCCTAGCCTGTCTCCAGACCTTAATCCCATAGAACATCTGTGGAGGGAGCTGAAGGTTCGAGTTGCCAAACGTCAGCCTCGAAACCTTAATGACTTGGAGAAGATCTGCAAAGAGGAGTGGAACAAAATCCCTCCTGAGATGTGTGCAAACATGGTGGCCAACTACAAGAAACGTCTGACCTCTGTGATTGCCAACAAGGGTTTTGCCACCAAGTACTAAGTCATGTTTTGCAGAGGGGTCAAATACTTATTTCCCTCATTAAAATGCAAATCAATTTATAACATTTTTGACATGCGTTTTTCTGGATTTTTTTGTTGTTATTCTGTCTCTCACTGTTCAAATAAACCTACCATTAAAATTATAGACTGATCATGTCTTTGTCAGTGGGCAAACGTACAAAATCAGCAGGGGATCAAATACTTTCTTCCCTCACTGTAAACAGACAGTAACCTATACACTGAGAGAGTGACTTCAACCTGCAGCGCCTGGCCTTTAAGGACAGCATGTCCGTACAGACACAACACCATCTAAATATTCTGTTCACATGAACTTCACAACCTTACACACACACATACACATGCACACACACACACACACACACACACACACACACACACACACACAGACACATGCACACACACACACTAAAGCATGGAAAGCAGTGAAATGAGAAGATTCCTGGATATCTGCCTTGTGTCAACAGAGTATTAAAGCCCGGCCAACAGACCACCCCCTTGACCCTCTTGTATGAGAGGAATGCCAGAGGTTTACCTCTGGACTACGATTTAGTGATAACAGTGTGTGAGTGCATACAGAGTTCTCATAACATCACACACACACACACACACACACACACCCCACACACACACACTCAGAACAAGAATAAACATGTACATTTATAACATTCCACACACACAACGGAAACCAGTTGATATTAATATTAAGAAAGGTTTAAGTGAAGGTTTCTATGTAGATCCTCATAAGCGTTTTCTCCATGATATAATAGCAGTAGATGACAGGACCCAAAAGCCTGACTGACTTAGTAACGCATCCTGAGGTACGCAGCCACACAAAGCCCATGTCACCCCGGACCGCTTTAAACCATCACACTATGGCAATACTAATGACCTGGAACTAACCAAGTATTACATCACTCCAGCAGCTCCCTCTGTTCTCAGACGAATAGGGTTCACTAAATCCCCAACTAAACCCTTCTTTCCTTCTTTCCACAACTCTAAACAGTCCCTCCATTTTCCTGAGTTGAGTGAAGTCAGCTGTCCAGTGAAAGTGTTCTCACCTGAGCCATAGTGATGCTGCTGTGGCATTCTCTGACAGCCAGCGAAGACACGGGGAAAACGTGACGCTAGGTGGCTACTAGCGAAGGGGGCTAGGCTAGCTGTGGAATTCCAACACACCCAAGCCGAAGCGTTAATTCCAGAATGTTAGACAGACAGTCCCTCTCACGGCACGGCAACACTACAGCTACAGACTGTTTTTTTTCTGTCCGGAGGCAGCGAGCCCAACCCAAGAGAAACACAAGAGAGGGAGGAGAGAGAGAGAGAGGAGGGAGGGTGGAGGCTGGCCAGCAGTTAAGTCGCTGAAAAAAAGCGGTTTGCAGGATCGTAGAGGGCCAGCTGGTTGTTTGTGTGAGACTATGTGGGTCAGTGTGTGTGTGTGTGTGTGGCATCCCTTCCAGCTAGCCTTTCTCACACAGGAAACGGGTCCAGGTGAGACTGTTAACATCCGTTAGTGGGATGCTCACACCAGGTGGATGGCTACAGAGGTGGATGGCTCCAGAGTTTACTTACTACCTTCCTCTAGAAGACTAAAATGGAGTGCCATCTCAGCCTGTCTACCAGGAAGCATGTGGAAATATCTGCCCTCATGAACCTTAACATAAAGGAAGAAATTGTTGGTATAGATATACACAGTTTTCCCACAAAAAGAATAAAGACATCCAAGGACCAAGACCTGCACCTGTTTTACCAATCAGGGCCATTGAATTTAAGGGCGCCTCCAGTAAGCTCGATCTCTATTGGTCAATTCAGTGTCCATTCAAGGTTGGTTGGCTCCGCAGAACAAGGGGCTTGATGTGGCTGGCTGACACAGAGGGTCTTAGACGTTAGCAGCTAGCCAAACACATAGAGCTCAAACTTTATCAAGAAGGGAGTCTGGAAGGAAGGTGAGAACAGTGTCATTCTACTGGGTAGAAAGGGAAGCTGTTGGCAGCAGAGTGTGAAGACTGAGTGGCCCAGTTGGTTGGCCTTCAGATGACTGGTTTCCCTCCTCTATTAATCATATTGCCTGGCAACACAAACCAAAATGGTTGATACAGCCATGTGAACAACAACTAACGTTACTGTTCAAGTTAAGATGTGTGGTGAACATTAGTGAAGAAAACCAATTCTGAAGGCAATTTAGCTAGAAAGTTTTGAAGGCAACGAAGGAGTTGCCTGAGGTTAGGATTGTAAATAGTTTCTAAGAATTAACAGCCATTGAAAGCCAGTGTTTGATCAGGTTTTAAGCTAGGCTACTTGGCTCAGATAAGAGAGACCTGTCTGTCAGTAAGAAATCTTTCTACAGAACCAAAGCAGAACCAAAGCCTAGCAGCCAACACTAAAAGGGTTCTTTGGCTGTCCCCTTAGGAGAACCCTTTGAAGAACCCTTTCTGGTTCCAGGTAGAACCCTTTTGGGTTCAATGTAGAACCCTTTCCACAGAGGGTTCTACATGGAACCCAAAAGAGTTCTACCTGGAACCAAAAAGGGTTCTACCTGGAACCAAAAATGGTTCTCCGATGGGGACAGCCGAAGAACCCTTTTGGAACCCTTTTTTCTAAGAGTGTACTGATGAATCACAAACATCATTGCTCAAGAAGTGACTGCTGGTGCTCTCATACTTTTCATTATATCAGAAAACATCAGAGAGCATTGTGGTGGAATTTAACCCCTAGTTATCCCCAGCAGCAGCTACCTCACTGGGTCATGACAGCGTAAATTACACAGGCTCCACCTTTCACCCAGAAAGGTCCTTTGAAAGTGTTCCACAGGCTTTGGTTTGCGTTGGCACGGTGAATCTATCTCCCTGGAAGACAGAGCGCGAGGGGACCGGGACGGCTGCCAATTTCCCTCCCTTGTACAGCACAGCTCAGCACACACACACACACAGGGATATACTCAGCATTTAGAAGGCATCAGACAAAGATCCAGCAAACATTAGGCAGGTAGAGAGAAAGAACACAGAAAGTCCTGGGGATCCAAACAGCTGAACAATCATTACAAACCTGGCTGTTATGACAGGTTCTGGCATCTGCTGACAATATGTCAAATCAAATCCCTTCAATCCAATTCTCTCGGAAGGATTTGTATGTATTGTTAGATATTACTGCACTGTGGAGCTAGGAACGTTTCGCTACACCCTCAATAACATCTGATAAATATGTGTACGTGACCAATACAATTTCATTTGATTTTAACAAAGTTCTGAAGAAACCTGTTCTTTCCTGGGTTGAAGTGAAATGGTGCGTGAAAAGGTATTGTGTGTGTGTGTGTGTGTGAGTGAGAGTGTGTGTGTGTGTGTGAGTGTGTGTGTGTGTTTTTGCCATGTTTCCATTCTTCCAGTTCAGTCGATACCACTTTAGTTAATTTAACACAGATATTTTATGACAAGACAAACAAACAAGCTAAAACTTGAACATGTAGACATCCCGACTTCCCATCCAATAAAACCAGAGTGTAGTTGATTGGAAGTCATCTATAAGAAGCCCTTCCCTTCAGACGTATTACAGTAGCTATCCAAACACGCCTCTGTTCTCTGAAGCAAAATATTCACCAGTATCTCAATGTTCCGATACCAGAGCTGTTCATATATTAGATGCCAACCTTATTAATAAAAAAAAGGTTTACATTGGATGCTTCCCAAATGACACCCTATTCCCTATATTACAGCAAGTAGCGCAATACTTTTGACCAGAGGCCTATGGTAAGATGTCCATGGATGTAAATGTCTATTAAACCAAATCGAATTAAGATTGTCTCCCCCTCACCTGTGGAGAGGCAGGCGTGCATCGCAGTCTCTGTGAAGAGGACAAGAGAACAGAACACTAGAGGTTGTGCACTGCCCAGTGATCCTCAGGTGTAGTTGTCTGTCTACAACAGCAACATGCAAATCAAGTCTTTGAGTGTGACGTTGGTACACTGACAGGACAGGCACCAGGCCTGTTAGCTATGGTGTCAACAACAACAACAAATATTTAAAATACAGCAGGCTAGCTCTGTTCTTTTAGTTAGCATCCCTGACCTTTCAGAAGTGCTAGAAGCGTGTAGCGTCATAAAATATTCAAGAGGAAACCCACAAACTGCACATAAACATAATCTCACTTCAGAAGACAAGCTAAGCTAACTGTAGCATATGGTGCGTTTACTGCCACTTTGATGCTGAGGGAAGCCTGTCTCAGTAAAACGGGCATGCGGTGTGACACAATGTGTGCGTCGCAAATGGCACCCAACTCCCTATATAGCGCACTACTTTTGACCAGGCCCTATATGGCTCTGGTAAAAAGTAGCACACTATATAGGGTATAGGGTGCCATTTGAGACGAATCAAATGAAGCAAGCTGAGTCGGGCTACACACAGTGCGTCGTAAAATGGCAGACACAACCTAACAAAAATATATTTCAGTCTGCCTAATGAAGATCAACTGAAAATACATCATGAGGACTGGATAGTAGCTTTTCCCAGGCAGCACAAGAGAGGCGCGCACGGGTACTGCAGCTGCTATTGCACGTTAAACCAGGAACCTCTGTGGTAGGGGGCAGACGTGTGTGTGTGTGTGTGTGTGTGTGTGTGTGTGTGTGTGTGTATAGGAAGAGGAAGTGTGTACCATAAGTCCCTCATTATGACACATATGACTTTCAGAGGTTGACATCAATACCCGTTGTTTCCACTGAACCGGGAACAAGCCTCATGAATCAAAGCTGATTATCAAGTCCTCGTTTCCTGACTGGTTGCTAACTCATTAAGTCTAAAAAGGTCAAAGGACAAACTAATGAAAAACAAGCATCACCTGACCAGGATATCAATCTTTTAAACTAACCCTGTAATGAGCATTGTTTTATGGGTTACTGCACTTCAAGTCACGTGACTATAAAAAAAATGCATGTGTGTTTTTGATCTACTTAGTGTGTGTGTGTGTGTGTGTGTGTGTGTGTGTGTGTGTCCTTGACTGACAGAGTTAATGAGAGCAGCAGACCTGAGGCGTCCGGGTAACACAGTTCTTGACCTCTGACCTCTCCCAGCTTTACGTCACAGAGGGCATGTCGTGGCCGTAGAATTAGGAATCAGAATACTACCAATAGTAACTGAATAGGATCTCTATGGTTGTGGAACTCAGATGTGTGACCCCGGGACCCACCACATCTCCTCCTAGACCGGGACCTGGAGCGGTTCTTTAAAACGTATTCCTCCCCTCTAGGTGCTCACACCAACACATTCCAGAACCATCTGGACCCATCCGGACCCATCCGGACCAGCCCTGACTGCAGCAGGGGCTTTTACCTCGGCACAGGGCAAGCAGGTATGCACAAAACACTTTACATGACATAACATGTACGTTATAAATATGTTATTACATCATTATAAACGACCTGCCCTGTATACATTTCAAACTATTTAAGTGATCAAACTGTTAATGTACACCTGTGATTCTGACAGGTTTACCGTGAATTAAGCGATGTGCAGTGCATACCTGCCCGATGATTACCATATCTCAAAGCCATAATGCCCTTACGAATTCAGGGAGGAGGCCGTTCAAAGTGAACTAAAGGGGTTTTATGTGATAAGAAGAGCTGAATCTGTGCATGAGTTGCGATGAGACTGGCTCTGAGGCTGGGCTCTGTGTGTGTGTGTGTGTGTGTGTTTTGCTGGGCTTGGTGTCCCTGTGGTTACTTCCTGCACAGTGTGGAATGTTCGAGGAGTTAAGAGGGAGCCCTAGGGAAACTTTGCTTGTCCTGACAGACAGACAGACAGACAGTCAGCACTACAGCGGTGGAATCTGGGGCGATATCCACAGTGACGTTAGTTACACCCAAGGAAAGAGAAGTGTTCCTCAGCTGACTCATAACGGGGTGTTTCGACGCTAACTGCTGTGTCGACCTGACGTGTCATGGATCTGTCAGACTCATACCTCTGAAACACTTTAGGAACCACTTCAGGGCTGATCACACAGCAAAAGTGGGAGGGCAGTGGGCAGCTGACAACTGTAACGAATGAGGAACCTGACTAACTAGATCCAAGACGCCCCCCCTGTCCCTGTGATCTTTAAATTACACGGGAAAACAGGAAATACATGTTCCACATCAACACTTTACAGAACGTACAGTACATGTTCCTATTATACTGACCGGTTTCCCAAATGGAGCACTCCTTCTGACCAGGACCTAATGGGGCTCTGGTCAACAGTAGCGCACTACATAGGGAACAGGGTGCCATTTGGGCCAGCCTACACATTCAAAGTACATGTCCCTGTCACGCTGATAACACGGACAAGCAGAGGCATCACACACTTTTCCATAACACCCAAATAGATTGATTACACTTCTGGGAAAGTGTGACTTTATTTGGATGAACCGAGGTGCTGTATGACTAAACCTACAGATTTATTCTACTGGGGGAGAACTGAGAGTCCAACACAGGACTTCTAATCAATGGGGTGTGTCTAATATGGGTTGCGATATCCTGATATCTTTACCCCTGGGTGAATGGGAGTGTGTGTTTATAAGGGTCTACTGTATATCCTGATATCTTTACCCCTGGGTGAATGGGAGTGTGTTTATAAGGGCCTATATCCTGATATCTTTACCCCTGGGTGAATGGGACTGTGTTTATAAGGGCCTATATCCTGATATCTTTACCCCTGGGTGAATGGGACTGTGTTTATAAGGGCCTATATCCTGATATCTTTAGCCCTGGGTGAATGGGACTGTGTTTATAAGGGCCTATATCCTGATATCTTTACCCCTGGGTGAATGGGACTGTGTTTATAAGGGCCTATATCCTGATATCTTTACCCCTGGGTGAATGGGAGTGTGTTTATAAGGGCCTATATCCTGATATCTTTACCCCTGGGTGAATGGGACTGTGTTTATAAGGGCCAATATCCTGATATCTTTACCCCTGGGTGAATGGGAGTGTGTTTATAAGGGCCTATATCCTGATATCTTTACCCCTGGGTGAATGGGAGTGTGTTTATAAGGGCCAATATCCTGATATCTTTACCCCTGGGTGAATGGGACTGTGTGTTTATAAGGGCCAATATCCTGATATCTTTACCCCTGGGTGAATGGGACTGTGTTTATAAGGGCCAATATCCTGATATCTTTACCCCTGGGTGAATGGGACTGTGTGTTTATAAGGGCCAATATCCTGATATCTTTACCCCTGGGTGAATGGGACGTGTGTTTATAAGGGCCAATATCCTGATATCTTTACCCCTGGGTGAATGGGAGTGTGTTTATAAGGGCCAATATCCTGATATCTTTACCCCTGGGTGAATGGGAGTGTGTTTATAAGGGCCAATATCCTGATATCTTTACCCCTGGGTGAATGGGAGTGTGTGTTTATAAAGGCCAATATCCTGATATCTTTACCCCTGGGTGAATGGGACGTGTGTTTATAAGGGCCAATATCCTGATATCTTTACCCCTGGGTGAATGGGACTGTGTGTTTATAAGGGCCAATATCCTGATATCTTTACCCCTGGGTGAATGGGACTGTGTGTTTATAAGGGCCAATATCCTGATATCTTTACCCCTGGGTGAATCGGAGTGTGTGTTTATAAGGGCCTATATCCTGATATCTTTACCCCTGGGTGAATGGGACTGTGTTTATAAGGGCCAATATCCTGATATCTTTACCCCTGGGTGAATGGGACTGTGTTTATAAGGGCCAATATCCTGATATCTTTACCCCTGGGTGAATGGGACTGTGTGTTTATAAGGGCCAATATCCTGATATCTTTACCCCTGGGTGAATGGGACTGTGTGTTTATAAGGGCCTATATCCTGATATCTTTACCCCTGGGTGAATGGGACTGTGTTTATAAGGGCCTATATCCTGATATCTTTACCCCTGGGTGAATGGGACTGTGTTTATAAGGGCCTATATCCTGATATCTTTACCCCTGGGTGAATGGGACTGTGTGTTTATAAGGGCCTATATCCTGATATCTTTACCCCTGGGTGAATGGGACTGTGTGTTTATAAGGGCCAATATCCTGATATCTTTACCCCTGGGTGAATGGGACTGTGTGTTTATAAGGGCCTATATCCTGATATCTTTACCCCTGGGTGAATGGGACTGTGTGTTTATAAGGGCCAATATCCTGATATCTTTACCCCTGGGTGAATGGGACTGTGTTTATAAGGGCCTATATCCTGATATCTTTACCCCTGGGTGAATGGGACTGTGTTTATAAGGGCCTATATCCTGATATCTTTACCCCTGGGTGAATGGGACTGTGTTTATAAGGGCCTATATCCTGATATCTTTACCCCTGGGTGAATGGGACTGTGTTTATAAGGGCCAATATCCTGATATCTTTACCCCTGGGTGAATGGGACTGTGTTTATAAGGGCCTATATCCTGATATCTTTACCCCTGGGTGAATGGGACTGTGTTTATAAGGGCCTATATCCTGATATCTTTACCCCTGGGTGAATGGGACTGTGTTTATAAGGGCCTATATCCTGATATCTTTACCCCTGGGTGAATGGGACTGTGTGTTTATAAGGGCCTATATCCTGATATCTTTACCCCTGGGTGAATGGGACTGTGTGTTTATAAGGGCCAATATCCTGATATCTTTACCCCTGGGTGAATGGGACTGTGTGTTTATAAGGGCCTATATCCTGATATCTTTACCCCTGGGTGAATGGGACTGTGTTTATAAGGGCCTATATCCTGATATCTTTACCCCTGGGTGAATGGGAGTGTGTGTTTATAAGGGCCTATATCCTGATATCTTTACCCCTGGGTGAATGGGACTGTGTTTATAAGGGCCTATATCCTGATATCTTTACCCCTGGGTGAATGGGACTGTGTTTATAAGGGCCTATATCCTGATATCTTTACCCCTGGGTGAATGGGACTGTGTTTATAAGGGCCTATATCCTGATATCTTTACCCCTGGGTGAATGGGACTGTGTTTATAAGGGCCTATATCCTGATATCTTTACCCCTGGGTGAATGGGACTGTGTTTATAAGGGCCTATATCCTGATATCTTTACCCCTGGGTGAATGGGACTGTGTTTATAAGGGCCAATATCCTGATATCTTTACCCCTGGGTGAATGGGACTGTGTTTATAAGGGCCTATATCCTGATATCTTTACCCCTGGGTGAATGGGACTGTGTGTTTATAAGGGCCAATATCCTGATATCTTTACCCCTGGGTGAATGGGACTGTGTGTTTATAAGGGCCAATATCCTGATATCTTTACCCCTGGGTGAATGGGACTGTGTGTTTATAAGGGCCTATATCCTGATATCTTTACCCCTGGGTGAATGGAACTGTGTGTTTATAAGGGCCAATATCCTGATATCTTTACCCCTGGGTGAATGGGACTGTGTTTATAAGGGCCTATATCCTGATATCTTTACCCCTGGGTGAATGGGACTGTGTGTTTATAAGGGCCTATATCCTGATATCTTTACCCCTGGGTGAATGGGACTGTGTGTTTATAAGGGCCTATATCCTGATATCTTTACCCCTGGGTGAATGGGACTGTGTTTATAAGGGCCTATATCCTGATATCTTTACCCCTGGGTGAATGGGACTGTGTGTTTATAAGGGCCTATATCCTGATATCTTTACCCCTGGGTGAATGGGACTGTGTTTATAAGGGCCTATATCCTGATATCTTTACCCCTGGGTGAATGGGACTGTGTGTTTATAAGGGCCTATATCCTGATATCTTTACCCCTGGGTGAATGGGACTGTGTTTATAAGGGCCTATATCCTGATATCTTTACCCCTGGGTGAATGGGACTGTGTGTTTATAAGGGCCTATATCCTGATATCTTTACCCCTGGGTGAATGGGACTGTGTGTTTATAAGGGCCTATATCCTGATATCTTTACCCCTGGGTGAATGGGACTGTGTTTATAAGGGCCTATATCCTGATATCTTTACCCCTGGGTGAATGGGACTGTGTTTATAAGGGCCTATATCCTGATATCTTTACCCCTGGGTGAATGGGACTGTGTTTATAAGGGCCTATATCCTGATATCTTTACCCCTGGGTGAATGGGACTGTGTTTATAAGGGCCTATATCCTGATATCTTTACCCCTGGGTGAATGGGACTGTGTGTTTATAAGGGCCAATATCCTGATATCTTTACCCCTGGGTGAATGGGACTGTGTTTATAAGGGCCTATATCCTGATATCTTTACCCCTGGGTGAATGGGACTGTGTTTATAAGGGCCTATATCCTGATATCTTTACCCCTGGGTGAATGGGACTGTGTTTATAAGGGCCTATATCCTGATATCTTTACCCCTGGGTGAATGGGACTGTGTTTATAAGGGCCTATATCCTGATATCTTTACCCCTGGGTGAATGGGACTGTGTGTTTATAAGGGCCTATATCCTGATATCTTTACCCCTGGGTGAATGGGACTGTGTGTTTATAAGGGCCTATATCCTGATATCTTTACCCCTGGGTGAATGGGACTGTGTTTATAAGGGCCTATATCCTGATATCTTTACCCCTGGGTGAATGGGACTGTGTGTTTATAAGGGCCAATATCCTGATATCTTTACCCCTGGGTGAATGGGACTGTGTTTATAAGGGCCTATATCCTGATATCTTTACCCCTGGGTGAATGGGACTGTGTGTTTATAAGGGCCTATATCCTGATATCTTTACCCCTGGGTGAATGGGACTGTGTTTATAAGGGCCTATATCCTGATATCTTTACCCCTGGGTGAATGGGACTGTGTTTATAAGGGCCAATATCCTGATATCTTTACCCCTGGGTGAATGGGACTGTGTTTATAAGGGCCAATATCCTGATATCTTTACCCCTGGGTGAATGGGACTGTGTTTATAAGGGCCAATATCCTGATATCTTTACCCCTGGGTGAATGGGACTGTGTTTATAAGGGCCAATATCCTGATATCTTTACCCCTGGGTGAATGGGACTGTGTGTTTATAAGGGCCAATATCCTGATATCTTTACCCCTGGGTGAATGGGACTGTGTGTTTATAAGGGCCTATATCCTGATATCTTTACCCCTGGGTGAATGGGACTGTGTTTATAAGGGCCTATATCCTGATATCTTTACCCCTGGGTGAATGGGACTGTGTTTATAAGGGCCTATATCCTGATATCTTTACCCCTGGGTGAATGGGACTGTGTTTATAAGGGCCTATATCCTGATATCTTTACCCCTGGGTGAATGGGACTGTGTTTATAAGGGCCTATATCCTGATATCTTTACCCCTGGGTGAATGGGACTGTGTTTATAAGGGCCTATATCCTGATATCTTTACCCCTGGGTGAATGGGACTGTGTGTTTATAAGGGCCAATATCCTGATATCTTTACCCCTGGGTGAATGGGACTGTGTTTATAAGGGCCTATATCCTGATATCTTTACCCCTGGGTGAATGGGACTGTGTTTATAAGGGCCTAATATCCTGATATCTTTACCCCTGGGTGAATGGGAGTGTGTTTATAAGGGCCAATATCCTGATATCTTTACCCCTGGGTGAATGGGAGTGTGTTTATAAGGGCCAATATCCTGATATCTTTACCCCTGGGTGAATGGGACTGTGTGTTTATAAGGGCCTATATCCTGATATCTTTACCCCTGGGTGAATGGGAGTGTGTGTTTATAAGGGCCAATATCCTGATATCTTTACCCCTGGGTGAATGGGACTGTGTTTATAAGGGCCAATATCCTGATATCTTTACCCCTGGGTGAATGGGACTGTGTTTATAAGGGCCAATATCCTGATATCTTTACCCCTGGGTGAATGGGACTGTGTTTATAAGGGCCAATATCCTGATATCTTTACCCCTGGGTGAATGGGACTGTGTTTATAAGGGCCAATATCCTGATATCTTTACCCCTGGGTGAATGGGACTGTGTTTATAAGGGCCTATATCCTGATATCTTTACCCCTGGGTGAATGGGACTGTGTGTTTATAAGGGCCTATATCCTGATATCTTTACCCCTGGGTGAATGGGACTGTGTTTATAAGGGCCAATATCCTGATATCTTTACCCCTGGGTGAATGGGACTGTGTTTATAAGGGCCAATATCCTGATATCTTTACCCCTGGGTGAATGGGACTGTGTTTATAAGGGCCTATATCCTGATATCTTTACCCCTGGGTGAATGGGACTGTGTTTATAAGGGCCAATATCCTGATATCTTTACCCCTGGGTGAATGGGACTGTGTTTATAAGGGCCTATATCCTGATATCTTTACCCCTGGGTGAATGGGACTGTGTGTTTATAAGGGCCAATATCCTGATATCTTTACCCCTGGGTGAATGGGACTGTGTGTTTATAAGGGCCAATATCCTGATATCTTTACCCCTGGGTGAATGGGACTGTGTTTATAAGGGCCAATATCCTGATATCTTTACCCCTGGGTGAATGGGACTGTGTTTATAAGGGCCAATATCCTGATATCTTTACCCCTGGGTGAATGGGACTGTGTGTTTATAAGGGCCAATATCCTGATATCTTTACCCCTGGGTGAATGGGACTGTGTTTATAAGGGCCTATATCCTGATATCTTTACCCCTGGGTGAATGGGACTGTGTGTTTATAAGGGCCTATATCCTGATATCTTTACCCCTGGGTGAATGGGACTGTGTGTTTATAAGGGCCTATATCCTGATATCTTTACCCCTGGGTGAATGGGACTGTGTTTATAAGGGCCTATATCCTGATATCTTTACCCCTGGGTGAATGGGACTGTGTTTATAAGGGCCTATATCCTGATATCTTTACCCCTGGGTGAATGGGACTGTGTTTATAAGGGCCTATATCCTGATATCTTTACCCCTGGGTGAATGGGACTGTGTTTATAAGGGCCTATATCCTGATATCTTTACCCCTGGGTGAATGGGACTGTGTTTATAAGGGCCTATATCCTGATATCTTTACCCCTGGGTGAATGGGACTGTGTTTATAAGGGCCTATATCCTGATATCTTTACCCCTGGGTGAATGGGACTGTGTGTTTATAAGGGCCTATATCCTGATATCTTTACCCCTGGGTGAATGGGACTGTGTTTATAAGGGCCTATATCCTGATATCTTTACCCCTGGGTGAATGGGACTGTGTTTATAAGGGCCTATATCCTGATATCTTTACCCCTGGGTGAATGGGACTGTGTTTATAAGGGCCAATATCCTGATATCTTTACCCCTGGGTGAATGGGACTGTGTTTATAAGGGCCAATATCCTGATATCTTTACCCCTGGGTGAATGGGACTGTGTTTATAAGGGCCAATATCCTGATATCTTTACCCCTGGGTGAATGGGACTGTGTTTATAAGGGCCAATATCCTGATATCTTTACCCCTGGGTGAATGGGACTGTGTTTATAAGGGCCAATATCCTGATATCTTTACCCCTGGGTGAATGGGACTGTGTGTTTATAAGGGCCAATATCCTGATATCTTTACCCCTGGGTGAATGGGACTGTGTTTATAAGGGCCAATATCCTGATATCTTTACCCCTGGGTGAATGGGACTGTGTTTATAAGGGCCAATATCCTGATATCTTTACCCCTGGGTGAATGGGACTGTGTTTATAAGGGCCAATATCCTGATATCTTTACCCCTGGGTGAATGGGACTGTGTTTATAAGGGCCAATATCCTGATATCTTTACCCCTGGGTGAATGGGACTGTGTTTATAAGGGCCTATATCCTGATATCTTTACCCCTGGGTGAATGGGACTGTGTTTATAAGGGCCTATATCCTGATATCTTTACCCCTGGGTGAATGGGACTGTGTTTATAAGGGCCAATATCCTGATATCTTTACCCCTGGGTGAATGGGACTGTGTTTATAAGGGCCTATATCCTGATATCTTTACCCCTGGGTGAATGGGACTGTGTTTATAAGGGCCAATATCCTGATATCTTTACCCCTGGGTGAATGGGACTGTGTTTATAAGGGCCTATATCCTGATATCTTTACCCCTGGGTGAATGGGACTGTGTGTTTATAAGGGCCAATATCCTGATATCTTTACCCCTGGGTGAATGGGACTGTGTTTATAAGGGCCAATATCCTGATATCTTTACCCCTGGGTGAATGGGACTGTGTTTATAAGGGCCAATATCCTGATATCTTTACCCCTGGGTGAATGGGACTGTGTTTATAAGGGCCTATATCCTGATATCTTTACCCCTGGGTGAATGGGACTGTGTTTATAAGGGCCTATATCCTGATATCTTTACCCCTGGGTGAATGGGACTGTGTTTATAAGGGCCAATATCCTGATATCTTTACCCCTGGGTGAATGGGACTGTGTTTATAAGGGCCTATATCCTGATATCTTTACCCCTGGGTGAATGGGACTGTGTTTATAAGGGCCTATATCCTGATATCTTTACCCCTGGGTGAATGGGACTGTGTTTATAAGGGCCTATATCCTGATATCTTTACCCCTGGGTGAATGGGACTGTGTTTATAAGGGCCTATATCCTGATATCTTTACCCCTGGGTGAATGGGACTGTGTGTTTATAAGGGCCTATATCCTGATATCTTTACCCCTGGGTGAATGGGACTGTGTTTATAAGGGCCTATATCCTGATATCTTTACCCCTGGGTGAATGGGACTGTGTGTTTATAAGGGCCTATATCCTGATATCTTTACCCCTGGGTGAATGGGACTGTGTTTATAAGGGCCAATATCCTGATATCTTTACCCCTGGGTGAATGGGACTGTGTGTTTATAAGGGCCTATATCCTGATATCTTTACCCCTGGGTGAATGGGACTGTGTTTATAAGGGCCAATATCCTGATATCTTTACCCCTGGGTGAATGGGACTGTGTTTATAAGGGCCAATATCCTGATATCTTTACCCCTGGGTGAATGGGACTGTGTTTATAAGGGCCTATATCCTGATATCTTTACCCCTGGGTGAATGGGACTGTGTGTTTATAAGGGCCTATATCCTGATATCTTTACCCCTGGGTGAATGGGACTGTGTTTATAAGGGCCTATATCCTGATATCTTTACCCCTGGGTGAATGGGACTGTGTTTATAAGGGCCTATATCCTGATATCTTTACCCCTGGGTGAATGGGACTGTGTTTATAAGGGCCAATATCCTGATATCTTTACCCCTGGGTGAATGGGACTGTGTTTATAAGGGCCTATATCCTGATATCTTTACCCCTGGGTGAATGGGACTGTGTGTTTATAAGGGCCTATATCCTGATATCTTTACCCCTGGGTGAATGGGACTGTGTTTATAAGGGCCTATATCCTGATATCTTTACCCCTGGGTGAATGGGACTGTGTTTATAAGGGCCAATATCCTGATATCTTTACCCCTGGGTGAATGGGACTGTGTTTATAAGGGCCTATATCCTGATATCTTTACCCCTGGGTGAATGGGACTGTGTGTTTATAAGGGCCTATATCCTGATATCTTTACCCCTGGGTGAATGGGACTGTGTTTATAAGGGCCTATATCCTGATATCTTTACCCCTGGGTGAATGGGACTGTGTTTATAAGGGCCTATATCCTGATATCTTTACCCCTGGGTGAATGGGACTGTGTGTTTATAAGGGCCAATATCCTGATATCTTTACCCCTGGGTGAATGGGACGTGTGTTTATAAGGGCCTATATCCTGATATCTTTACCCCTGGGTGAATGGGACTGTGTTTATAAGGGCCTATATCCTGATATCTTTACCCCTGGGTGAATGGGACTGTGTTTATAAGGGCCTATATCCTGATATCTTTACCCCTGGGTGAATGGGACTGTGTTTATAAGGGCCAATATCCTGATATCTTTACCCCTGGGTGAATGGGACTGTGTTTATAAGGGCCTATATCCTGATATCTTTACCCCTGGGTGAATGGGACTGTGTTTATAAGGGCCTATATCCTGATATCTTTACCCCTGGGTGAATGGGACTGTGTTTATAAGGGCCTATATCCTGATATCTTTACCCCTGGGTGAATGGGACTGTGTTTATAAGGGCCTATATCCTGATATCTTTACCCCTGGGTGAATGGGACTGTGTTTATAAGGGCCAATATCCTGATATCTTTACCCCTGGGTGAATGGGACTGTGTTTATAAGGGCCAATATCCTGATATCTTTACCCCTGGGTGAATGGGACTGTGTTTATAAGGGCCAATATCCTGATATCTTTACCCCTGGGTGAATGGGACTGTGTTTATAAGGGCCAATATCCTGATATCTTTACCCCTGGGTGAATGGGACTGTGTTTATAAGGGCCAATATCCTGATATCTTTACCCCTGGGTGAATGGGACTGTGTTTATAAGGGCCAATATCCTGATATCTTTACCCCTGGGTGAATGGGACTGTGTTTATAAGGGCCAATATCCTGATATCTTTACCCCTGGGTGAATGGGACTGTGTGTTTATAAGGGCCAATATCCTGATATCTTTACCCCTGGGTGAATGGGACTGTGTTTATAAGGGCCAATATCCTGATATCTTTACCCCTGGGTGAATGGGACTGTGTTTATAAGGGCCAATATCCTGATATCTTTACCCCTGGGTGAATGGGACTGTGTTTATAAGGGCCTATATCCTGATATCTTTACCCCTGGGTGAATGGGACTGTGTTTATAAGGGCCTATATCCTGATATCTTTACCCCTGGGTGAATGGGACTGTGTTTATAAGGGCCAATATCCTGATATCTTTACCCCTGGGTGAATGGGACTGTGTTTATAAGGGCCAATATCCTGATATCTTTACCCCTGGGTGAATGGGACTGTGTTTATAAGGGCCAATATCCTGATATCTTTACCCCTGGGTGAATGGGACTGTGTTTATAAGGGCCTATATCCTGATATCTTTACCCCTGGGTGAATGGGACTGTGTTTATAAGGGCCTATATCCTGATATCTTTACCCCTGGGTGAATGGGACTGTGTTTATAAGGGCCAATATCCTGATATCTTTACCCCTGGGTGAATGGGACTGTGTTTATAAGGGCCTATATCCTGATATCTTTACCCCTGGGTGAATGGGACTGTGTTTATAAGGGCCTATATCCTGATATCTTTACCCCTGGGTGAATGGGACTGTGTTTATAAGGGCCTATATCCTGATATCTTTACCCCTGGGTGAATGGGACTGTGTTTATAAGGGCCTATATCCTGATATCTTTACCCCTGGGTGAATGGGACTGTGTTTATAAGGGCCTATATCCTGATATCTTTACCCCTGGGTGAATGGGACTGTGTTTATAAGGGCCTATATCCTGATATCTTTACCCCTGGGTGAATGGGACTGTGTTTATAAGGGCCTATATCCTGATATCTTTACCCCTGGGTGAATGGGACTGTGTTTATAAGGGCCTATATCCTGATATCTTTACCCCTGGGTGAATGGGACTGTGTTTATAAGGGCCTATATCCTGATATCTTTACCCCTGGGTGAATGGGACTGTGTTTATAAGGGCCTATATCCTGATATCTTTACCCCTGGGTGAATGGGACTGTGTTTATAAGGGCCTATATCCTGATATCTTTACCCCTGGGTGAATGGGACTGTGTTTATAAGGGCCTATATCCTGATATCTTTACCCCTGGGTGAATGGGACTGTGTTTATAAGGGCCTATATCCTGATATCTTTACCCCTGGGTGAATGGGACTGTGTTTATAAGGGCCTATATCCTGATATCTTTACCCCTGGGTGAATGGGACTGTGTTTATAAGGGCCTATATCCTGATATCTTTACCCCTGGGTGAATGGGACTGTGTTTATAAGGGCCTATATCCTGATATCTTTACCCCTGGGTGAATGGGAGTGTGTTTATAAGGGCCTATATCCTGATATCTTTACCCCTGGGTGAATGGGACTGTGTTTATAAGGGCCTATATCCTGATATCTTTACCCCTGGGTGAATGGGACTGTGTTTATAAGGGCCAATATCCTGATATCTTTACCCCTGGGTGAATGGGACTGTGTTTATAAGGGCCTATATCCTGATATCTTTACCCCTGGGTGAATGGGACTGTGTTTATAAGGGCCAATATCCTGATATCTTTACCCCTGGGTGAATGGGACTGTGTTTATAAGGGCCTATATCCTGATATCTTTACCCCTGGGTGAATGGGACTGTGTTTATAAGGGCCAATATCCTGATATCTTTACCCCTGGGTGAATGGGACTGTGTTTATAAGGGCCTATATCCTGATATCTTTACCCCTGGGTGAATGGGACGTGTGTTTATAAGGGCCAATATCCTGATATCTTTACCCCTGGGTGAATGGGACTGTGTTTATAAGGGCCAATATCCTGATATCTTTACCCCTGGGTGAATGGGACTGTGTTTATAAGGGCCTATATCCTGATATCTTTACCCCTGGGTGAATGGGACTGTGTTTATAAGGGCCTATATCCTGATATCTTTACCCCTGGGTGAATGGGACTGTGTTTATAAGGGCCTATATCCTGATATCTTTACCCCTGGGTGAATGGGACTGTGTGTTTATAAGGGCCTATATCCTGATATCTTTACCCCTGGGTGAATGGGACTGTGTTTATAAGGGCCTATATCCTGATATCTTTACCCCTGGGTGAATGGGACTGTGTTTATAAGGGCCTATATCCTGATATCTTTACCCCTGGGTGAATGGGACTGTGTTTATAAGGGCCAATATCCTGATATCTTTACCCCTGGGTGAATGGGACTGTGTTTATAAGGGCCTATATCCTGATATCTTTACCCCTGGGTGAATGGGACTGTGTTTATAAGGGCCAATATCCTGATATCTTTACCCCTGGGTGAATGGGACTGTGTTTATAAGGGCCTATATCCTGATATCTTTACCCCTGGGTGAATGGGACTGTGTGTTTATAAGGGCCAATATCCTGATATCTTTACCCCTGGGTGAATGGGACTGTGTGTTTATAAGGGCCAATATCCTGATATCTTTACCCCTGGGTGAATGGGACTGTGTTTATAAGGGCCAATATCCTGATATCTTTACCCCTGGGTGAATGGGACTGTGTTTATAAGGGCCTATATCCTGATATCTTTACCCCTGGGTGAATGGGACTGTGTTTATAAGGGCCTATATCCTGATATCTTTACCCCTGGGTGAATGGGACTGTGTTTATAAGGGCCTATATCCTGATATCTTTACCCCTGGGTGAATGGGACTGTGTTTATAAGGGCCTATATCCTGATATCTTTACCCCTGGGTGAATGGGACTGTGTTTATAAGGGCCAATATCCTGATATCTTTACCCCTGGGTGAATGGGACTGTGTTTATAAGGGCCAATATCCTGATATCTTTACCCCTGGGTGAATGGGACGTGTGTTTATAAGGGCCTATATCCTGATATCTTTACCCCTGGGTGAATGGGACTGTGTTTATAAGGGCCTATATCCTGATATCTTTACCCCTGGGTGAATGGGACTGTGTTTATAAGGGCCTATATCCTGATATCTTTACCCCTGGGTGAATGGGACTGTGTTTATAAGGGCCAATATCCTGATATCTTTACCCCTGGGTGAATGGGACTGTGTTTATAAGGGCCAATATCCTGATATCTTTACCCCTGGGTGAATGGGACTGTGTTTATAAGGGCCAATATCCTGATATCTTTACCCCTGGGTGAATGGGACTGTGTTTATAAGGGCCTATATCCTGATATCTTTACCCCTGGGTGAATGGGACTGTGTTTATAAGGGCCTATATCCTGATATCTTTACCCCTGGGTGAATGGGACTGTGTTTATAAGGGCCTATATCCTGATATCTTTACCCCTGGGTGAATGGGACTGTGTTTATAAGGGCCTATATCCTGATATCTTTACCCCTGGGTGAATGGGACTGTGTGTTTATAAGGGCCAATATCCTGATATCTTTACCCCTGGGTGAATGGGACTGTGTTTATAAGGGCCTATATCCTGATATCTTTACCCCTGGGTGAATGGGACGTGTGTTTATAAGGGCCTATATCCTGATATCTTTACCCCTGGGTGAATGGGACGTGTGTTTATAAGGGCCAATATCCTGATATCTTTACCCCTGGGTGAATGGGACTGTGTTTATAAGGGCCTATATCCTGATATCTTTACCCCTGGGTGAATGGGACTGTGTGTTTATAAGGGCCTATATCCTGATATCTTTACCCCTGGGTGAATGGGACTGTGTTTATAAGGGCCTATATCCTGATATCTTTACCCCTGGGTGAATGGGACTGTGTTTATAAGGGCCTATATCCTGATATCTTTACCCCTGGGTGAATGGGACGTGTGTTTATAAGGGCCTATATCCTGATATCTTTACCCCTGGGTGAATGGGACTGTGTGTTTATAAGGGCCAATATCCTGATATCTTTACCCCTGGGTGAATGGGACTGTGTTTATAAGGGCCTATATCCTGATATCTTTACCCCTGGGTGAATGGGACTGTGTTTATAAGGGCCTATATCCTGATATCTTTACCCCTGGGTGAATGGGACTGTGTTTATAAGGGCCAATATCCTGATATCTTTACCCCTGGGTGAATGGGACGTGTGTTTATAAGGGCCAATATCCTGATATCTTTACCCCTGGGTGAATGGGACTGTGTTTATAAGGGCCAATATCCTGATATCTTTACCCCTGGGTGAATGGGACTGTGTGTTTATAAGGGCCAATATCCTGATATCTTTACCCCTGGGTGAATGGGACTGTGTTTATAAGGGCCAATATCCTGATATCTTTACCCCTGGGTGAATGGGACTGTGTTTATAAGGGCCAATATCCTGATATCTTTACCCCTGGGTGAATGGGACTGTGTTTATAAGGGCCAATATCCTGATATCTTTACCCCTGGGTGAATGGGACTGTGTTTATAAGGGCCAATATCCTGATATCTTTACCCCTGGGTGAATGGGACTGTGTTTATAAGGGCCTATATCCTGATATCTTTACCCCTGGGTGAATGGGACTGTGTTTATAAGGGCCAATATCCTGATATCTTTACCCCTGGGTGAATGGGACTGTGTTTATAAGGGCCTATATCCTGATATCTTTACCCCTGGGTGAATGGGACGTGTGTTTATAAGGGCCTATATCCTGATATCTTTACCCCTGGGTGAATGGGACTGTGTTTATAAGGGCCTATATCCTGATATCTTTACCCCTGGGTGAATGGGACTGTGTGTTTATAAGGGCCTATATCCTGATATCTTTACCCCTGGGTGAATGGGACTGTGTTTATAAGGGCCTATATCCTGATATCTTTACCCCTGGGTGAATGGGACTGTGTTTATAAGGGCCTATATCCTGATATCTTTACCCCTGGGTGAATGGGACTGTGTTTATAAGGGCCAATATCCTGATATCTTTACCCCTGGGTGAATGGGACTGTGTGTTTATAAGGGCCTATATCCTGATATCTTTACCCCTGGGTGAATGGGAGCTGTGTTTATAAGGGCCAATATCCTGATATCTTTACCCCTGGGTGAATGGGACTGTGTTTATAAGGGCCTATATCCTGATATCTTTACCCCTGGGTGAATGGGACTGTGTGTTTATAAGGGCCTATATCCTGATATCTTTACCCCTGGGTGAATGGGACTGTGTTTATAAGGGCCTATATCCTGATATCTTTACCCCTGGGTGAATGGGACTGTGTTTATAAGGGCCTATATCCTGATATCTTTACCCCTGGGTGAATGGGACTGTGTTTATAAGGGCCTATATCCTGATATCTTTACCCCTGGGTGAATGGGACTGTGTTTATAAGGGCCTATATCCTGATATCTTTACCCCTGGGTGAATGGGACTGTGTTTATAAGGGCCAATATCCTGATATCTTTACCCCTGGGTGAATGGGACTGTGTTTATAAGGGCCTATATCCTGATATCTTTACCCCTGGGTGAATGGGACTGTGTTTATAAGGGCCAATATCCTGATATCTTTACCCCTGGGTGAATGGGACTGTGTTTATAAGGGCCAATATCCTGATATCTTTACCCCTGGGTGAATGGGACTGTGTTTATAAGGGCCAATATCCTGATATCTTTACCCCTGGGTGAATGGGACTGTGTGTTTATAAGGGCCAATATCCTGATATCTTTACCCCTGGGTGAATGGGAGTGTGTTTATAAGGGCCAATATCCTGATATCTTTACCCCTGGGTGAATGGGACTGTGTGTTTATAAGGGCCTATATCCTGATATCTTTACCCCTGGGTGAATGGGACTGTGTTTATAAGGGCCTATATCCTGATATCTTTACCCCTGGGTGAATGGGACTGTGTTTATAAGGGCCTATATCCTGATATCTTTACCCCTGGGTGAATGGGACTGTGTTTATAAGGGCCAATATCCTGATATCTTTACCCCTGGGTGAATGGGACTGTGTGTTTATAAGGGCCAATATCCTGATATCTTTACCCCTGGGTGAATGGGACTGTGTGTTTATAAGGGCCAATATCCTGATATCTTTACCCCTGGGTGAATGGGACTGTGTTTATAAGGGCCTATATCCTGATATCTTTACCCCTGGGTGAATGGGACTGTGTTTATAAGGGCCTATATCCTGATATCTTTACCCCTGGGTGAATGGGACTGTGTGTTTATAAGGGCCAATATCCTGATATCTTTACCCCTGGGTGAATGGGACTGTGTTTATAAGGGCCAATATCCTGATATCTTTACCCCTGGGTGAATGGGACTGTGTTTATAAGGGCCAATATCCTGATATCTTTACCCCTGGGTGAATGGGACTGTGTTTATAAGGGCCAATATCCTGATATCTTTACCCCTGGGTGAATGGGACTGTGTTTATAAGGGCCTATATCCTGATATCTTTACCCCTGGGTGAATGGGACTGTGTTTATAAGGGCCTATATCCTGATATCTTTACCCCTGGGTGAATGGGACGTGTGTTTATAAGGGCCTATATCCTGATATCTTTACCCCTGGGTGAATGGGACTGTGTTTATAAGGGCCTATATCCTGATATCTTTACCCCTGGGTGAATGGGACTGTGTTTATAAGGGCCAATATCCTGATATCTTTACCCCTGGGTGAATGGGACTGTGTGTTTATAAGGGCCAATATCCTGATATCTTTACCCCTGGGTGAATGGGACTGTGTGTTTATAAGGGCCTATATCCTGATATCTTTACCCCTGGGTGAATGGGACTGTGTTTATAAGGGCCTATATCCTGATATCTTTACCCCTGGGTGAATGGGACTGTGTGTTTATAAGGGCCAATATCCTGATATCTTTACCCCTGGGTGAATGGGACTGTGTTTATAAGGGCCTATATCCTGATATCTTTACCCCTGGGTGAATGGGACTGTGTTTATAAGGGCCAATATCCTGATATCTTTACCCCTGGGTGAATGGGACTGTGTTTATAAGGGCCAATATCCTGATATCTTTACCCCTGGGTGAATGGGACTGTGTTTATAAGGGCCTATATCCTGATATCTTTACCCCTGGGTGAATGGGACTGTGTGTTTATAAGGGCCAATATCCTGATATCTTTACCCCTGGGTGAATGGGACTGTGTTTATAAGGGCCTATATCCTGATATCTTTACCCCTGGGTGAATGGGACTGTGTTTATAAGGGCCAATATCCTGATATCTTTACCCCTGGGTGAATGGGACTGTGTGTTTATAAGGGCCAATATCCTGATATCTTTACCCCTGGGTGAATGGGACTGTGTTTATAAGGGCCAATATCCTGATATCTTTACCCCTGGGTGAATGGGACTGTGTTTATAAGGGCCAATATCCTGATATCTTTACCCCTGGGTGAATGGGACTGTGTTTATAAGGGCCAATATCCTGATATCTTTACCCCTGGGTGAATGGGACTGTGTTTATAAGGGCCTATATCCTGATATCTTTACCCCTGGGTGAATGGGACTGTGTTTATAAGGGCCTATATCCTGATATCTTTACCCCTGGGTGAATGGGACTGTGTTTATAAGGGCCTATATCCTGATATCTTTACCCCTGGGTGAATGGGACTGTGTTTATAAGGGCCTATATCCTGATATCTTTACCCCTGGGTGAATGGGACTGTGTTTATAAGGGCCTATATCCTGATATCTTTACCCCTGGGTGAATGGGACTGTGTTTATAAGGGCCTATATCCTGATATCTTTACCCCTGGGTGAATGGGACTGTGTTTATAAGGGCCAATATCCTGATATCTTTACCCCTGGGTGAATGGGACTGTGTGTTTATAAGGGCCTATATCCTGATATCTTTACCCCTGGGTGAATGGGACTGTGTTTATAAGGGCCAATATCCTGATATCTTTACCCCTGGGTGAATGGGACTGTGTTTATAAGGGCCTATATCCTGATATCTTTACCCCTGGGTGAATGGGACTGTGTTTATAAGGGCCAATATCCTGATATCTTTACCCCTGGGTGAATGGGACTGTGTTTATAAGGGCCAATATCCTGATATCTTTACCCCTGGGTGAATGGGACTGTGTTTATAAGGGCCTATATCCTGATATCTTTACCCCTGGGTGAATGGGACTGTGTTTATAAGGGCCAATATCCTGATATCTTTACCCCTGGGTGAATGGGACTGTGTTTATAAGGGCCAATATCCTGATATCTTTACCCCTGGGTGAATGGGACTGTGTTTATAAGGGCCAATATCCTGATATCTTTACCCCTGGGTGAATGGGACTGTGTTTATAAGGGCCTATATCCTGATATCTTTACCCCTGGGTGAATGGGACTGTGTGTTTATAAGGGCCTATATCCTGATATCTTTACCCCTGGGTGAATGGGACTGTGTTTATAAGGGCCAATATCCTGATATCTTTACCCCTGGGTGAATGGGACTGTGTTTATAAGGGCCTATATCCTGATATCTTTACCCCTGGGTGAATGGGACTGTGTTTATAAGGGCCAATATCCTGATATCTTTACCCCTGGGTGAATGGGACTGTGTGTTTATAAGGGCCAATATCCTGATATCTTTACCCCTGGGTGAATGGGACTGTGTTTATAAGGGCCTATATCCTGATATCTTTACCCCTGGGTGAATGGGACTGTGTTTATAAGGGCCTATATCCTGATATCTTTACCCCTGGGTGAATGGGACTGTGTTTATAAGGGCCTATATCCTGATATCTTTACCCCTGGGTGAATGGGACTGTGTTTATAAGGGCCAATATCCTGATATCTTTACCCCTGGGTGAATGGGACTGTGTTTATAAGGGCCTATATCCTGATATCTTTACCCCTGGGTGAATGGGACTGTGTTTATAAGGGCCAATATCCTGATATCTTTACCCCTGGGTGAATGGGACTGTGTTTATAAGGGCCTATATCCTGATATCTTTACCCCTGGGTGAATGGGACTGTGTGTTTATAAGGGCCTATATCCTGATATCTTTACCCCTGGGTGAATGGGACTGTGTTTATAAGGGCCTATATCCTGATATCTTTACCCCTGGGTGAATGGGACTGTGTTTATAAGGGCCAATATCCTGATATCTTTACCCCTGGGTGAATGGGACTGTGTGTTTATAAGGGCCTATATCCTGATATCTTTACCCCTGGGTGAATGGGACTGTGTTTATAAGGGCCTATATCCTGATATCTTTACCCCTGGGTGAATGGGACTGTGTTTATAAGGGCCAATATCCTGATATCTTTACCCCTGGGTGAATGGGACTGTGTTTATAAGGGCCTATATCCTGATATCTTTACCCCTGGGTGAATGGGAGTGTGTTTATAAGGGCCTATATCCTGATATCTTTACCCCTGGGTGAATGGGACGTGTGTTTATAAGGGCCTATATCCTGATATCTTTACCCCTGGGTGAATGGGACTGTGTTTATAAGGGCCTATATCCTGATATCTTTACCCCTGGGTGAATGGGACTGTGTGTTTATAAGGGCCTATATCCTGATATCTTTACCCCTGGGTGAATGGGACTGTGTTTATAAGGGCCAATATCCTGATATCTTTACCCCTGGGTGAATGGGACTGTGTTTATAAGGGCCAATATCCTGATATCTTTACCCCTGGGTGAATGGGACTGTGTGTTTATAAGGGCCAATATCCTGATATCTTTACCCCTGGGTGAATGGGACTGTGTTTATAAGGGCCAATATCCTGATATCTTTACCCCTGGGTGAATGGGACTGTGTTTATAAGGGCCTATATCCTGATATCTTTACCCCTGGGTGAATGGGACTGTGTGTTTATAAGGGCCTATATCCTGATATCTTTACCCCTGGGTGAATGGGACTGTGTTTATAAGGGCCTATATCCTGATATCTTTACCCCTGGGTGAATGGGACTGTGTTTATAAGGGCCAATATCCTGATATCTTTACCCCTGGGTGAATGGGACTGTGTTTATAAGGGCCTATATCCTGATATCTTTACCCCTGGGTGAATGGGACTGTGTGTTTATAAGGGCCTATATCCTGATATCTTTACCCCTGGGTGAATGGGACTGTGTTTATAAGGGCCTATATCCTGATATCTTTACCCCTGGGTGAATGGGACTGTGTTTATAAGGGCCTATATCCTGATATCTTTACCCCTGGGTGAATGGGACTGTGTGTTTATAAGGGCCAATATCCTGATATCTTTACCCCTGGGTGAATGGGAGTGTGTTTATAAGGGCCTATATCCTGATATCTTTACCCCTGGGTGAATGGAACTGTGTGTTTATAAGGGCCTATATCCTGATATCTTTACCCCTGGGTGAATGGGACTGTGTTTATAAGGGCCTATATCCTGATATCTTTACCCCTGGGTGAATGGGACTGTGTGTTTATAAGGGCCTATATCCTGATATCTTTACCCCTGGGTGAATGGGACTGTGTTTATAAGGGCCTATATCCTGATATCTTTACCCCTGGGTGAATGGGACTGTGTTTATAAGGGCCTATATCCTGATATCTTTACCCCTGGGTGAATGGGACTGTGTTTATAAGGGCCAATATCCTGATATCTTTACCCCTGGGTGAATGGGACTGTGTTTATAAGGGCCAATATCCTGATATCTTTACCCCTGGGTGAATGGGACTGTGTTTATAAGGGCCAATATCCTGATATCTTTACCCCTGGGTGAATGGGACTGTGTTTATAAGGGCCAATATCCTGATATCTTTACCCCTGGGTGAATGGGACTGTGTTTATAAGGGCCAATATCCTGATATCTTTACCCCTGGGTGAATGGGACTGTGTTTATAAGGGCCTATATCCTGATATCTTTACCCCTGGGTGAATGGGACTGTGTTTATAAGGGCCAATATCCTGATATCTTTACCCCTGGGTGAATGGGACTGTGTTTATAAGGGCCTATATCCTGATATCTTTACCCCTGGGTGAATGGGACTGTGTTTATAAGGGCCAATATCCTGATATCTTTACCCCTGGGTGAATGGGACGTGTGTTTATAAGGGCCAATATCCTGATATCTTTACCCCTGGGTGAATGGGACTGTGTTTATAAGGGCCAATATCCTGATATCTTTACCCCTGGGTGAATGGGACTGTGTTTATAAGGGCCAATATCCTGATATCTTTACCCCTGGGTGAATGGGACTGTGTGTTTATAAGGGCCTATATCCTGATATCTTTACCCCTGGGTGAATGGGACTGTGTTTATAAGGGCCAATATCCTGATATCTTTACCCCTGGGTGAATGGGAGTGTGTGTTTATAAGGGCCTATATCCTGATATCTTTACCCCTGGGTGAATGGGACTGTGTGTTTATAAGGGCCAATATCCTGATATCTTTACCCCTGGGTGAATGGGACTGTGTTTATAAGGGCCAATATCCTGATATCTTTACCCCTGGGTGAATGGGACTGTGTTTATAAGGGCCTATATCCTGATATCTTTACCCCTGGGTGAATGGGACTGTGTGTTTATAAGGGCCAATATCCTGATATCTTTACCCCTGGGTGAATGGGACTGTGTTTATAAGGGCCTATATCCTGATATCTTTACCCCTGGGTGAATGGGACTGTGTTTATAAGGGCCAATATCCTGATATCTTTACCCCTGGGTGAATGGGACTGTGTTTATAAGGGCCAATATCCTGATATCTTTACCCCTGGGTGAATGGGACTGTGTTTATAAGGGCCTATATCCTGATATCTTTACCCCTGGGTGAATGGGACTGTGTGTTTATAAGGGCCTATATCCTGATATCTTTACCCCTGGGTGAATGGGACTGTGTTTATAAGGGCCTATATCCTGATATCTTTACCCCTGGGTGAATGGGACTGTGTTTATAAGGGCCAATATCCTGATATCTTTACCCCTGGGTGAATGGGACTGTGTTTATAAGGGCCTATATCCTGATATCTTTACCCCTGGGTGAATGGGACTGTGTTTATAAGGGCCAATATCCTGATATCTTTACCCCTGGGTGAATGGGACTGTGTGTTTATAAGGGCCTATATCCTGATATCTTTACCCCTGGGTGAATGGGACTGTGTGTTTATAAGGGCCAATATCCTGATATCTTTACCCCTGGGTGAATGGGACTGTGTGTTTATAAGGGCCTATATCCTGATATCTTTACCCCTGGGTGAATGGGACTGTGTTTATAAGGGCCTATATCCTGATATCTTTACCCCTGGGTGAATGGGACTGTGTTTATAAGGGCCTATATCCTGATATCTTTACCCCTGGGTGAATGGGACTGTGTGTTTATAAGGGCCAATATCCTGATATCTTTACCCCTGGGTGAATGGGACGTGTGTTTATAAGGGCCTATATCCTGATATCTTTACCCCTGGGTGAATGGGACTGTGTTTATAAGGGCCTATATCCTGATATCTTTACCCCTGGGTGAATGGGACTGTGTTTATAAGGGCCAATATCCTGATATCTTTACCCCTGGGTGAATGGGACTGTGTTTATAAGGGCCTATATCCTGATATCTTTACCCCTGGGTGAATGGGACTGTGTTTATAAGGGCCAATATCCTGATATCTTTACCCCTGGGTGAATGGGACTGTGTTTATAAGGGCCAATATCCTGATATCTTTACCCCTGGGTGAATGGGACTGTGTGTTTATAAGGGCCAATATCCTGATATCTTTACCCCTGGGTGAATGGGACTGTGTTTATAAGGGCCAATATCCTGATATCTTTACCCCTGGGTGAATGGGACTGTGTTTATAAGGGCCAATATCCTGATATCTTTACCCCTGGGTGAATGGGACTGTGTTTATAAGGGCCTATATCCTGATATCTTTACCCCTGGGTGAATGGGACTGTGTGTTTATAAGGGCCAATATCCTGATATCTTTACCCCTGGGTGAATGGGACTGTGTTTATAAGGGCCAATATCCTGATATCTTTACCCCTGGGTGAATGGGACTGTGTGTTTATAAGGGCCAATATCCTGATATCTTTACCCCTGGGTGAATGGGACTGTGTTTATAAGGGCCAATATCCTGATATCTTTACCCCTGGGTGAATGGGACTGTGTTTATAAGGGCCAATATCCTGATATCTTTACCCCTGGGTGAATGGGACTGTGTTTATAAGGGCCTATATCCTGATATCTTTACCCCTGGGTGAATGGGAGTGTGTTTATAAGGGCCAATATCCTGATATCTTTACCCCTGGGTGAATGGGAGTGTGTTTATAAGGGCCTATATCCTGATATCTTTACCCCTGGGTGAATGGGACTGTGTTTATAAGGGCCTATATCCTGATATCTTTACCCCTGGGTGAATGGGACTGTGTTTATAAGGGCCTATATCCTGATATCTTTACCCCTGGGTGAATGGGACTGTGTGTTTATAAGGGCCTATATCCTGATATCTTTACCCCTGGGTGAATGGGACTGTGTTTATAAGGGCCTATATCCTGATATCTTTACCCCTGGGTGAATGGGACTGTGTGTTTATAAGGGCCAATATCCTGATATCTTTACCCCTGGGTGAATGGGACTGTGTTTATAAGGGCCAATATCCTGATATCTTTACCCCTGGGTGAATGGGACGTGTGTTTATAAGGGCCAATATCCTGATATCTTTACCCCTGGGTGAATGGGACGTGTGTTTATAAGGGCCAATATCCTGATATCTTTACCCCTGGGTGAATGGGACTGTGTGTTTATAAAGGCCAATATCCTGATATCTTTACCCCTGGGTGAATGGGACTGTGTTTATAAGGGCCAATATCCTGATATCTTTACCCCTGGGTGAATGGGACTGTGTTTATAAGGGCCTATATCCTGATATCTTTACCCCTGGGTGAATGGGACTGTGTTTATAAGGGCCTATATCCTGATATCTTTACCCCTGGGTGAATGGGACTGTGTTTATAAGGGCCAATATCCTGATATCTTTACCCCTGGGTGAATGGGACTGTGTTTATAAGGGCCAATATCCTGATATCTTTACCCCTGGGTGAATGGGACGTGTGTTTATAAGGGCCAATATCCTGATATCTTTACCCCTGGGTGAATGGGACTGTGTGTTTATAAGGGCCAATATCCTGATATCTTTACCCCTGGGTGAATGGGACTGTGTTTATAAGGGCCAATATCCTGATATCTTTACCCCTGGGTGAATGGGACTGTGTTTATAAGGGCCAATATCCTGATATCTTTACCCCTGGGTGAATGGGACTGTGTGTTTATAAGGGCCAATATCCTGATATCTTTACCCCTGGGTGAATGGGACTGTGTTTATAAGGGCCAATATCCTGATATCTTTACCCCTGGGTGAATGGGACTGTGTTTATAAGGGCCAATATCCTGATATCTTTACCCCTGGGTGAATGGGACTGTGTGTTTATAAGGGCCAATATCCTGATATCTTTACCCCTGGGTGAATGGGACTGTGTTTATAAGGGCCAATATCCTGATATCTTTACCCCTGGGTGAATGGGACTGTGTGTTTATAAGGGCCAATATCCTGATATCTTTACCCCTGGGTGAATGGGACTGTGTGTTTATAAGGGCCTATATCCTGATATCTTTACCCCTGGGTGAATGGGACTGTGTTTATAAGGGCCTATATCCTGATATCTTTACCCCTGGGTGAATGGGACTGTGTGTTTATAAGGGCCTATATCCTGATATCTTTACCCCTGGGTGAATGGGACTGTGTTTATAAGGGCCTATATCCTGATATCTTTACCCCTGGGTGAATGGGACTGTGTGTTTATAAGGGCCAATATCCTGATATCTTTACCCCTGGGTGAATGGGACTGTGTGTTTATAAGGGCCAATATCCTGATATCTTTACCCCTGGGTGAATGGGACTGTGTGTTTATAAGGGCCAATATCCTGATATCTTTACCCCTGGGTGAATGGGACTGTGTGTTTATAAGGGCCAATATCCTGATATCTTTACCCCTGGGTGAATGGGACTGTGTTTATAAGGGCCAATATCCTGATATCTTTACCCCTGGGTGAATGGGACTGTGTTTATAAGGGCCTATATCCTGATATCTTTACCCCTGGGTGAATGGGACTGTGTTTATAAGGGCCAATATCCTGATATCTTTACCCCTGGGTGAATGGGACGTGTGTTTATAAGGGCCAATATCCTGATATCTTTACCCCTGGGTGAATGGGACGTGTGTTTATAAGGGCCAATATCCTGATATCTTTACCCCTGGGTGAATGGGACTGTGTGTTTATAAGGGCCAATATCCTGATATCTTTACCCCTGGGTGAATGGGACTGTGTTTATAAGGGCCAATATCCTGATATCTTTACCCCTGGGTGAATGGGACTGTGTTTATAAGGGCCTATATCCTGATATCTTTACCCCTGGGTGAATGGGACTGTGTGTTTATAAGGGCCTATATCCTGATATCTTTACCCCTGGGTGAATGGGACTGTGTTTATAAGGGCCAATATCCTGATATCTTTACCCCTGGGTGAATGGGAGTGTGTTTATAAGGGCCAATATCCTGATATCTTTACCCCTGGGTGAATGGGACTGTGTTTATAAGGGCCAATATCCTGATATCTTTACCCCTGGGTGAATGGGACTGTGTTTATAAGGGCCAATATCCTGATATCTTTACCCCTGGGTGAATGGGACTGTGTTTATAAGGGCCTATATCCTGATATCTTTACCCCTGGGTGAATGGGACTGTGTTTATAAGGGCCTATATCCTGATATCTTTACCCCTGGGTGAATGGGACTGTGTGTTTATAAGGGCCTATATCCTGATATCTTTACCCCTGGGTGAATGGGACTGTGTTTATAAGGGCCTATATCCTGATATCTTTACCCCTGGGTGAATGGGACTGTGTGTTTATAAGGGCCAATATCCTGATATCTTTACCCCTGGGTGAATGGGACTGTGTTTATAAGGGCCTATATCCTGATATCTTTACCCCTGGGTGAATGGGACTGTGTGTTTATAAGGGCCTATATCCTGATATCTTTACCCCTGGGTGAATGGGACTGTGTTTATAAGGGCCAATATCCTGATATCTTTACCCCTGGGTGAATGGGACTGTGTTTATAAGGGCCAATATCCTGATATCTTTACCCCTGGGTGAATGGGACTGTGTTTATAAGGGCCTATATCCTGATATCTTTACCCCTGGGTGAATGGGACTGTGTTTATAAGGGCCAATATCCTGATATCTTTACCCCTGGGTGAATGGGACTGTGTTTATAAGGGCCTATATCCTGATATCTTTACCCCTGGGTGAATGGGACTGTGTTTATAAGGGCCAATATCCTGATATCTTTACCCCTGGGTGAATGGGACTGTGTTTATAAGGGCCTATATCCTGATATCTTTACCCCTGGGTGAATGGGACTGTGTTTATAAGGGCCTATATCCTGATATCTTTACCCCTGGGTGAATGGGACGTGTGTTTATAAGGGCCAATATCCTGATATCTTTACCCCTGGGTGAATGGGACTGTGTGTTTATAAGGGCCTATATCCTGATATCTTTACCCCTGGGTGAATGGGACTGTGTTTATAAGGGCCTATATCCTGATATCTTTACCCCTGGGTGAATGGGACTGTGTGTTTATAAGGGCCAATATCCTGATATCTTTACCCCTGGGTGAATGGGACTGTGTTTATAAGGGCCTATATCCTGATATCTTTACCCCTGGGTGAATGGGACTGTGTTTATAAGGGCCAATATCCTGATATCTTTACCCCTGGGTGAATGGGACTGTGTGTTTATAAGGGCCAATATCCTGATATCTTTACCCCTGGGTGAATGGGACTGTGTTTATAAGGGCCAATATCCTGATATCTTTACCCCTGGGTGAATGGGACTGTGTTTATAAGGGCCTATATCCTGATATCTTTACCCCTGGGTGAATGGGACTGTGTGTTTATAAGGGCCAATATCCTGATATCTTTACCCCTGGGTGAATGGGACTGTGTTTATAAGGGCCTATATCCTGATATCTTTACCCCTGGGTGAATGGGACTGTGTTTATAAGGGCCAATATCCTGATATCTTTACCCCTGGGTGAATGGGACTGTGTTTATAAGGGCCTATATCCTGATATCTTTACCCCTGGGTGAATGGGACTGTGTTTATAAGGGCCTATATCCTGATATCTTTACCCCTGGGTGAATGGGACTGTGTGTTTATAAGGGCCTATATCCTGATATCTTTACCCCTGGGTGAATGGGACGTGTGTTTATAAGGGCCTATATCCTGATATCTTTACCCCTGGGTGAATGGGACTGTGTTTATAAGGGCCTATATCCTGATATCTTTACCCCTGGGTGAATGGGACTGTGTTTATAAGGGCCTATATCCTGATATCTTTACCCCTGGGTGAATGGGACTGTGTGTTTATAAGGGCCAATATCCTGATATCTTTACCCCTGGGTGAATGGGACTGTGTGTTTATAAGGGCCAATATCCTGATATCTTTACCCCTGGGTGAATGGGACTGTGTTTATAAGGGCCAATATCCTGATATCTTTACCCCTGGGTGAATGGGACTGTGTTTATAAGGGCCAATATCCTGATATCTTTACCCCTGGGTGAATGGGACTGTGTTTATAAGGGCCAATATCCTGATATCTTTACCCCTGGGTGAATGGGACTGTGTGTTTATAAGGGCCAATATCCTGATATCTTTACCCCTGGGTGAATGGGACTGTGTTTATAAGGGCCAATATCCTGATATCTTTACCCCTGGGTGAATGGGACTGTGTGTTTATAAGGGCCAATATCCTGATATCTTTACCCCTGGGTGAATGGGACTGTGTTTATAAGGGCCTATATCCTGATATCTTTACCCCTGGGTGAATGGGACTGTGTTTATAAGGGCCTATATCCTGATATCTTTACCCCTGGGTGAATGGGACTGTGTGTTTATAAGGGCCTATATCCTGATATCTTTACCCCTGGGTGAATGGGACTGTGTTTATAAGGGCCTATATCCTGATATCTTTACCCCTGGGTGAATGGGACTGTGTTTATAAGGGCCTATATCCTGATATCTTTACCCCTGGGTGAATGGGACTGTGTTTATAAGGGCCTATATCCTGATATCTTTACCCCTGGGTGAATGGGACGTGTGTTTATAAGGGCCAATATCCTGATATCTTTACCCCTGGGTGAATGGGACTGTGTGTTTATAAGGGCCAATATCCTGATATCTTTACCCCTGGGTGAATGGGACTGTGTGTTTATAAGGGCCAATATCCTGATATCTTTACCCCTGGGTGAATGGGACTGTGTTTATAAGGGCCAATATCCTGATATCTTTACCCCTGGGTGAATGGGACTGTGTTTATAAGGGCCAATATCCTGATATCTTTACCCCTGGGTGAATGGGACTGTGTTTATAAGGGCCAATATCCTGATATCTTTACCCCTGGGTGAATGGGAGTGTGTGTTTATAAGGGCCTATATCCTGATATCTTTACCCCTGGGTGAATGGGACTGTGTTTATAAGGGCCAATATCCTGATATCTTTACCCCTGGGTGAATGGGACTGTGTTTATAAGGGCCTATATCCTGATATCTTTACCCCTGGGTGAATGGGACTGTGTGTTTATAAGGGCCTATATCCTGATATCTTTACCCCTGGGTGAATGGGACTGTGTTTATAAGGGCCAATATCCTGATATCTTTACCCCTGGGTGAATGGGACTGTGTTTATAAGGGCCTATATCCTGATATCTTTACCCCTGGGTGAATGGGACTGTGTGTTTATAAGGGCCAATATCCTGATATCTTTACCCCTGGGTGAATGGGACTGTGTTTATAAGGGCCAATATCCTGATATCTTTACCCCTGGGTGAATGGGACTGTGTGTTTATAAGGGCCAATATCCTGATATCTTTACCCCTGGGTGAATGGGACTGTGTTTATAAGGGCCTATATCCTGATATCTTTACCCCTGGGTGAATGGGACTGTGTTTATAAGGGCCTATATCCTGATATCTTTACCCCTGGGTGAATGGGACTGTGTTTATAAGGGCCAATATCCTGATATCTTTACCCCTGGGTGAATGGGACTGTGTGTTTATAAGGGCCTATATCCTGATATCTTTACCCCTGGGTGAATGGGACTGTGTTTATAAGGGCCTATATCCTGATATCTTTACCCCTGGGTGAATGGGACTGTGTTTATAAGGGCCTATATCCTGATATCTTTACCCCTGGGTGAATGGGACTGTGTGTTTATAAGGGCCTATATCCTGATATCTTTACCCCTGGGTGAATGGGACTGTGTTTATAAGGGCCTATATCCTGATATCTTTACCCCTGGGTGAATGGGACTGTGTTTATAAGGGCCAATATCCTGATATCTTTACCCCTGGGTGAATGGGACTGTGTTTATAAGGGCCAATATCCTGATATCTTTACCCCTGGGTGAATGGGACTGTGTGTTTATAAGGGCCAATATCCTGATATCTTTACCCCTGGGTGAATGGGACGTGTGTTTATAAGGGCCAATATCCTGATATCTTTACCCCTGGGTGAATGGGACTGTGTGTTTATAAGGGCCAATATCCTGATATCTTTACCCCTGGGTGAATGGGACTGTGTGTTTATAAGGGCCAATATCCTGATATCTTTACCCCTGGGTGAATGGGACTGTGTTTATAAGGGCCAATATCCTGATATCTTTACCCCTGGGTGAATGGGACTGTGTGTTTATAAGGGCCAATATCCTGATATCTTTACCCCTGGGTGAATGGGACTGTGTTTATAAGGGCCTATATCCTGATATCTTTACCCCTGGGTGAATGGGACTGTGTTTATAAGGGCCAATATCCTGATATCTTTACCCCTGGGTGAATGGGACTGTGTTTATAAGGGCCAATATCCTGATATCTTTACCCCTGGGTGAATGGGACTGTGTTTATAAGGGCCTATATCCTGATATCTTTACCCCTGGGTGAATGGGAGTGTGTTTATAAGGGCCAATATCCTGATATCTTTACCCCTGGGTGAATGGGACTGTGTGTTTATAAGGGCCTATATCCTGATATCTTTACCCCTGGGTGAATGGGACTGTGTGTTTATAAGGGCCAATATCCTGATATCTTTACCCCTGGGTGAATGGGACTGTGTTTATAAGGGCCTATATCCTGATATCTTTACCCCTGGGTGAATGGGACTGTGTTTATAAGGGCCAATATCCTGATATCTTTACCCCTGGGTGAATGGGACTGTGTTTATAAGGGCCTATATCCTGATATCTTTACCCCTGGGTGAATGGGACTGTGTTTATAAGGGCCTATATCCTGATATCTTTACCCCTGGGTGAATGGGACTGTGTGTTTATAAGGGCCAATATCCTGATATCTTTACCCCTGGGTGAATGGGAGTGTGTGTTTATAAAGGCCTATATCCTGATATCTTTACCCCTGGGTGAATGGGACTGTGTGTTTATAAGGGCCAATATCCTGATATCTTTACCCCTGGGTGAATGGGACTGTGTTTATAAGGGCCAATATCCTGATATCTTTACCCCTGGGTGAATGGGACTGTGTGTTTATAAGGGCCAATATCCTGATATCTTTACCCCTGGGTGAATGGGAGTGTGTGTTTATAAGGGCCAATATAATAATATCTTTACCCCTGGGTGAATGGGACTGTGTGTTTATAAGGGCCAATATCCTGATATCTTTACCCCTGGGTGAATGGGACTGTGTGTTTATAAAGGCCAATATCCTGATATCTTTACCCCTGGGTGAATGGGAGTGTGTGTTTATAAAGGCCTATATCCTGATATCTTTACCCCTGGGTGAATGGGACTGTGTGTTTATAAAGGCTAATATCCTGATATCTTTACCCCTGGGTGAATGGGACTGTGTTTATAAGGGCCAATATCCTGATATCTTTACCCCTGGGTGAATGGGACTGTGTTTATAAGGGCCAATATCCTGATATCTTTACCCCTGGGTGAATGGGACTGTGTTTATAAGGGCCAATATCCTGATATCTTTACCCCTGGGTGAATGGGAGTGTGTGTTTATAAGGGCCTATATCCTGATATCTTTACCCCTGGGTGAATGGGACTGTGTTTATAAGGGCCAATATCCTGATATCTTTACCCCTGGGTGAATGGGACTGTGTTTATAAGGGCCTATATCCTGATATCTTTACCCCTGGGTGAATGGGACTGTGTTTATAAGGGCCAATATCCTGATATCTTTACCCCTGGGTGAATGGGACTGTGTGTTTATAAGGGCCTATATCCTGATATCTTTACCCCTGGGTGAATGGGACTGTGTGTTTATAAGGGCCTATATCCTGATATCTTTACCCCTGGGTGAATGGGACTGTGTGTTTATAAGGGCCAATATCCTGATATCTTTACCCCTGGGTGAATGGGACTGTGTGTTTATAAGGGCCAATATCCTGATATCTTTACCCCTGGGTGAATGGGACTGTGTGTTTATAAGGGCCAATATCCTGATATCTTTACCCCTGGGTGAATGGGACTGTGTTTATAAGGGCCTATATCCTGATATCTTTACCCCTGGGTGAATGGGACTGTGTGTTTATAAGGGCCAATATCCTGATATCTTTACCCCTGGGTGAATGGGACTGTGTTTATAAGGGCCTATATCCTGATATCTTTACCCCTGGGTGAATGGGACGTGTGTTTATAAGGGCCAATATCCTGATATCTTTACCCCTGGGTGAATGGGACTGTGTGTTTATAAGGGCCAATATCCTGATATCTTTACCCCTGGGTGAATGGGACTGTGTTTATAAGGGCCAATATCCTGATATCTTTACCCCTGGGTGAATGGGACTGTGTGTTTATAAGGGCCAATATCCTGATATCTTTACCCCTGGGTGAATGGGACTGTGTGTTTATAAGGGCCTATATCCTGATATCTTTACCCCTGGGTGAATGGGACTGTGTGTTTATAAGGGCCAATATCCTGATATCTTTACCCCTGGGTGAATGGGACTGTGTTTATAAGGGCCAATATCCTGATATCTTTACCCCTGTGTGAATGGGACTGTGTTTATAAGGGCCTATATCCTGATATCTTTACCCCTGGGTGAATGGGACGTGTGTTTATAAGGGCCAATATCCTGATATCTTTACCCCTGGGTGAATGGGACTGTGTGTTTATAAGGGCCTATATCCTGATATCTTTACCCCTGGGTGAATGGGACTGTGTGTTTATAAGGGCCAATATCCTGATATCTTTACCCCTGGGTGAATGGGACTGTGTTTATAAGGGCCTATATCCTGATATCTTTACCCCTGGGTGAATGGGACTGTGTGTTTATAAGGGCCTATATCCTGATATCTTTACCCCTGGGTGAATGGGACTGTGTTTATAAGGGCCTATATCCTGATATCTTTACCCCTGGGTGAATGGGACTGTGTTTATAAGGGCCAATATCCTGATATCTTTACCCCTGGGTGAATGGGACTGTGTGTTTATAAGGGCCAATATCCTGATATCTTTACCCCTGGGTGAATGGGACTGTGTTTATAAGGGCCAATATCCTGATATCTTTACCCCTGGGTGAATGGGACTGTGTGTTTATAAGGGCCTATATCCTGATATCTTTACCCCTGGGTGAATGGGACTGTGTGTTTATAAGGGCCAATATCCTGATATCTTTACCCCTGGGTGAATGGGACTGTGTTTATAAGGGCCAATATCCTGATATCTTTACCCCTGGGTGAATGGGACGTGTGTTTATAAGGGCCAATATCCTGATATCTTTACCCCTGGGTGAATGGGAGTGTTTATAAGGGCCAATATCCTGATATCTTTACCCCTGGGTGAATGGGACTGTGTGTTTATAAGGGCCAATATCCTGATATCTTTACCCCTGGGTGAATGGGACTGTGTGTTTATAAGGGCCAATATCCTGATATCTTTACCCCTGGGTGAATGGGACTGTGTTTATAAGGGCCTATATCCTGATATCTTTACCCCTGGGTGAATGGGACTGTGTTTATAAGGGCCAATATCCTGATATCTTTACCCCTGGGTGAATGGGACGTGTGTTTATAAGGGCCAATATCCTGATATCTTTACCCCTGGGTGAATGGGACGTGTGTTTATAAGGGCCTATATCCTGATATCTTTACCCCTGGGTGAATGGGACTGTGTGTTTATAAGGGCCAATATCCTGATATCTTTACCCCTGGGTGAATGGGACGTGTGTTTATAAGGGCCAATATCCTGATATCTTTACCCCTGGGTGAATGGGACTGTGTTTATAAGGGCCAATATCCTGATATCTTTACCCCTGGGTGAATGGGACTGTGTGTTTATAAGGGCCAATATCCTGATATCTTTACCCCTGGGTGAATGGGACTGTGTTTATAAGGGCCAATATCCTGATATCTTTACCCCTGGGTGAATGGGACTGTGTTTATAAGGGCCTATATCCTGATATCTTTACCCCTGGGTGAATGGGACTGTGTTTATAAGGGCCTATATCCTGATATCTTTACCCCTGGGTGAATGGGACTGTGTTTATAAGGGCCAATATCCTGATATCTTTACCCCTGGGTGAATGGGACTGTGTTTATAAGGGCCTATATCCTGATATCTTTACCCCTGGGTGAATGGGACTGTGTTTATAAGGGCCAATATCCTGATATCTTTACCCCTGGGTGAATGGGACGTGTGTTTATAAGGGCCTATATCCTGATATCTTTACCCCTGGGTGAATGGGACTGTGTTTATAAGGGCCAATATCCTGATATCTTTACCCCTGGGTGAATGGGACTGTGTTTATAAGGGCCTATATCCTGATATCTTTACCCCTGGGTGAATGGGACTGTGTTTATAAGGGCCTATATCCTGATATCTTTACCCCTGGGTGAATGGGACTGTGTTTATAAGGGCCAATATCCTGATATCTTTACCCCTGGGTGAATGGGACTGTGTTTATAAGGGCCAATATCCTGATATCTTTACCCCTGGGTGAATGGGACTGTGTGTTTATAAGGGCCAATATCCTGATATCTTTACCCCTGGGTGAATGGGACTGTGTTTATAAGGGCCAATATCCTGATATCTTTACCCCTGGGTGAATGGGACTGTGTTTATAAGGGCCAATATCCTGATATCTTTACCCCTGGGTGAATGGGACTGTGTTTATAAGGGCCAATATCCTGATATCTTTACCCCTGGGTGAATGGGACTGTGTTTATAAGGGCCAATATCCTGATATCTTTACCCCTGGGTGAATGGGACTGTGTTTATAAGGGCCTATATCCTGATATCTTTACCCCTGGGTGAATGGGACTGTGTTTATAAGGGCCAATATCCTGATATCTTTACCCCTGGGTGAATGGGACTGTGTTTATAAGGGCCTATATCCTGATATCTTTACCCCTGGGTGAATGGGACTGTGTTTATAAGGGCCAATATCCTGATATCTTTACCCCTGGGTGAATGGGACTGTGTTTATAAGGGCCAATATCCTGATATCTTTACCCCTGGGTGAATGGGACTGTGTTTATAAGGGCCTATATCCTGATATCTTTACCCCTGGGTGAATGGGACTGTGTGTTTATAAGGGCCTATATCCTGATATCTTTACCCCTGGGTGAATGGGACTGTGTGTTTATAAGGGCCAATATCCTGATATCTTTACCCCTGGGTGAATGGGACTGTGTTTATAAGGGCCAATATCCTGATATCTTTACCCCTGGGTGAATGGGACTGTGTGTTTATAAGGGCCAATATCCTGATATCTTTACCCCTGGGTGAATGGGACTGTGTTTATAAGGGCCAATATCCTGATATCTTTACCCCTGGGTGAATGGGACTGTGTTTATAAGGGCCTATATCCTGATATCTTTACCCCTGGGTGAATGGGACTGTGTTTATAAGGGCCAATATCCTGATATCTTTACCCCTGGGTGAATGGGACTGTGTTTATAAGGGCCTATATCCTGATATCTTTACCCCTGGGTGAATGGGACTGTGTGTTTATAAGGGCCAATATCCTGATATCTTTACCCCTGGGTGAATGGGAGTGTGTTTATAAGGGCCAATATCCTGATATCTTTACCCCTGGGTGAATGGGAGTGTGTGTTTATAAGGGCCAATATCCTGATATCTTTACCCCTGGGTGAATGGGACTGTGTTTATAAGGGCCTATATCCTGATATCTTTACCCCTGGGTGAATGGGAGTGTGTTTATAAGGGCCAATATCCTGATATCTTTACCCCTGGGTGAATGGGACTGTGTGTTTATAAGGGCCTATATCCTGATATCTTTACCCCTGGGTGAATGGGAGTGTGTTTATAAGGGCCAATATCCTGATATCTTTACCCCTGGGTGAATGGGACTGTGTGTTTATAAGGGCCAATATCCTGATATCTTTACCCCTGGGTGAATGGGACTGTGTGTTTATAAGGGCCAATATCCTGATATCTTTACCCCTGGGTGAATGGGACTGTGTGTTTATAAGGGCCAATATCCTGATATCTTTACCCCTGGGTGAATGGGACTGTGTTTATAAGGGCCTATATCCTGATATCTTTACCCCTGGGTGAATGGGACTGTGTTTATAAGGGCCTATATCCTGATATCTTTACCCCTGGGTGAATGGGACTGTGTTTATAAGGGCCTATATCCTGATATCTTTACCCCTGGGTGAATGGGACTGTGTTTATAAGGGCCAATATCCTGATATCTTTACCCCTGGGTGAATGGGACTGTGTTTATAAGGGCCTATATCCTGATATCTTTACCCCTGGGTGAATGGGACTGTGTGTTTATAAGGGCCAATATCCTGATATCTTTACCCCTGGGTGAATGGGACTGTGTGTTTATAAGGGCCTATATCCTGATATCTTTACCCCTGGGTGAATGGGACTGTGTGTTTATAAGGGCCAATATCCTGATATCTTTACCCCTGGGTGAATGGGACTGTGTGTTTATAAGGGCCAATATCCTGATATCTTTACCCCTGGGTGAATGGGACTGTGTGTTTATAAGGGCCAATATCCTGATATCTTTACCCCTGGGTGAATGGGACTGTGTGTTTATAAGGGCCAATATCCTGATATCTTTACCCCTGGGTGAATGGGACTGTGTGTTTATAAGGGCCAATATCCTGATATCTTTACCCCTGGGTGAATGGGACTGTGTGTTTATAAGGGCCAATATCCTGATATCTTTACCCCTGGGTGAATGGGACTGTGTTTATAAGGGCCAATATCCTGATATCTTTACCCCTGGGTGAATGGGACTGTGTTTATAAGGGCCAATATCCTGATATCTTTACCCCTGGGTGAATGGGACTGTGTGTTTATAAGGGCCAATATCCTGATATCTTTACCCCTGGGTGAATGGGACTGTGTGTTTATAAGGGCCTATATCCTGATATCTTTACCCCTGGGTGAATGGGAGTGTGTTTATAAGGGCCAATATCCTGATATCTTTACCCCTGGGTGAATGGGACTGTGTTTATAAGGGCCAATATCCTGATATCTTTACCCCTGGGTGAATGGGACTGTGTGTTTATAAGGGCCTATATCCTGATATCTTTACCCCTGGGTGAATGGGACTGTGTTTATAAGGGCCAATATCCTGATATCTTTACCCCTGGGTGAATGGGACTGTGTGTTTATAAGGGCCAATATCCTGATATCTTTACCCCTGGGTGAATGGGACTGTGTGTTTATAAGGGCCAATATCCTGATATCTTTACCCCTGGGTGAATGGGACTGTGTTTATAAGGGCCTATATCCTGATATCTTTACCCCTGGGTGAATGGGACTGTGTTTATAAGGGCCAATATCCTGATATCTTTACCCCTGGGTGAATGGGACTGTGTGTTTATAAGGGCCTATATCCTGATATCTTTACCCCTGGGTGAATGGGAGTGTGTGTTTATAAGGGCCAATATCCTGATATCTTTACCCCTGGGTGAATGGGACTGTGTTTATAAGGGCCTATATCCTGATATCTTTACCCCTGGGTGAATGGGACTGTGTTTATAAGGGCCTATATCCTGATATCTTTACCCCTGGGTGAATGGGACTGTGTTTATAAGGGCCAATATCCTGATATCTTTACCCCTGGGTGAATGGGACTGTGTTTATAAGGGCCAATATCCTGATATCTTTACCCCTGGGTGAATGGGACTGTGTGTTTATAAGGGCCAATATCCTGATATCTTTACCCCTGGGTGAATGGGACTGTGTTTATAAGGGCCAATATCCTGATATCTTTACCCCTGGGTGAATGGGACTGTGTGTTTATAAGGGCCAATATCCTGATATCTTTACCCCTGGGTGAATGGGACTGTGTGTTTATAAGGGCCAATATCCTGATATCTTTACCCCTGGGTGAATGGGACTGTGTTTATAAGGGCCAATATCCTGATATCTTTACCCCTGGGTGAATGGGACTGTGTGTTTATAAGGGCCAATATCCTGATATCTTTACCCCTGGGTGAATGGGACTGTGTTTATAAGGGCCTATATCCTGATATCTTTACCCCTGGGTGAATGGGACTGTGTTTATAAGGGCCTATATCCTGATATCTTTACCCCTGGGTGAATGGGACTGTGTGTTTATAAGGGCCAATATCCTGATATCTTTACCCCTGGGTGAATGGGACTGTGTTTATAAGGGCCTATATCCTGATATCTTTACCCCTGGGTGAATGGGACTGTGTGTTTATAAGGGCCTATATCCTGATATCTTTACCCCTGGGTGAATGGGACTGTGTTTATAAGGGCCAATATCCTGATATCTTTACCCCTGGGTGAATGGGACTGTGTTTATAAGGGCCTATATCCTGATATCTTTACCCCTGGGTGAATGGGACTGTGTGTTTATAAGGGCCAATATCCTGATATCTTTACCCCTGGGTGAATGGGACTGTGTGTTTAAGGGCCTATATCCTGATATCTTTACCCCTGGGTGAATGGGACTGTGTTTATAAGGGCCAATATCCTGATATCTTTACCCCTGGGTGAATGGGACTGTGTTTATAAGGGCCTATATCCTGATATCTTTACCCCTGGGTGAATGGGACTGTGTGTTTATAAGGGCCAATATCCTGATATCTTTACCCCTGGGTGAATGGGACTGTGTTTATAAGGGCCAATATCCTGATATCTTTACCCCTGGGTGAATGGGACTGTGTTTATAAGGGCCAATATCCTGATATCTTTACCCCTGGGTGAATGGGACTGTGTGTTTATAAGGGCCAATATCCTGATATCTTTACCCCTGGGTGAATGGGACTGTGTGTTTATAAGGGCCAATATCCTGATATCTTTACCCCTGGGTGAATGGGACTGTGTGTTTATAAGGGCCAATATCCTGATATCTTTACCCCTGGGTGAATGGGACTGTGTGTTTATAAGGGCCAATATCCTGATATCTTTACCCCTGGGTGAATGGGACTGTGTGTTTATAAGGGCCAATATCCTGATATCTTTACCCCTGGGTGAATGGGACTGTGTTTATAAGGGCCTATATCCTGATATCTTTACCCCTGGGTGAATGGGACTGTGTGTTTATAAGGGCCAATATCCTGATATCTTTACCCCTGGGTGAATGGGACTGTGTTTATAAGGGCCAATATCCTGATATCTTTACCCCTGGGTGAATGGGACTGTGTGTTTATAAGGGCCAATATCCTGATATCTTTACCCCTGGGTGAATGGGACTGTGTGTTTATAAGGGCCTATATCCTGATATCTTTACCCCTGGGTGAATGGGACTGTGTGTTTATAAGGGCCAATATCCTGATATCTTTACCCCTGGGTGAATGGGACTGTGTGTTTATAAGGGCCAATATCCTGATATCTTTACCCCTGGGTGAATGGGACTGTGTTTATAAGGGCCAATATACTGATATCTTTACCCCTGGGTGAATGGGACTGTGTGTTTATAAGGGCCAATATCCTGATATCTTTACCCCTGGGTGAATGGGACTGTGTGTTTATAAGGGCCAATATCCTGATATCTTTACCCCTGGGTGAATGGGACTGTGTGTTTATAAGGGCCAATATCCTGATATCTTTACCCCTGGGTGAATGGGACTGTGTGTTTATAAGGGCCAATATCCTGATATCTTTACCCCTGGGTGAATGGGACTGTGTGTTTATAAGGGCCAATATCCTGATATCTTTACCCCTGGGTGAATGGGACTGTGTTTATAAGGGCCTATATCCTGATATCTTTACCCCTGGGTGAATGGGACTGTGTTTATAAGGGCCTATATCCTGATATCTTTACCCCTGGGTGAATGGGACTGTGTGTTTATAAGGGCCTATATCCTGATATCTTTACCCCTGGGTGAATGGGACTGTGTTTATAAGGGCCTATATCCTGATATCTTTACCCCTGGGTGAATGGGACTGTGTTTATAAGGGCCAATATCCTGATATCTTTACCCCTGGGTGAATGGGACTGTGTGTTTATAAGGGCCAATATCCTGATATCTTTACCCCTGGGTGAATGGGACTGTGTGTTTATAAGGGCCAATATCCTGATATCTTTACCCCTGGGTGAATGGGACTGTGTTTATAAGGGCCAATATCCTGATATCTTTACCCCTGGGTGAATGGGACTGTGTGTTTATAAGGGCCAATATCCTGATATCTTTACCCCTGGGTGAATGGGACTGTGTTTATAAGGGCCTATATCCTGATATCTTTACCCCTGGGTGAATGGGACTGTGTGTTTATAAGGGCCTATATCCTGATATCTTTACCCCTGGGTGAATGGGACGTGTGTTTATAAGGGCCAATATCCTGATATCTTTACCCCTGGGTGAATGGGACTGTGTTTATAAGGGCCTATATCCTGATATCTTTACCCCTGGGTGAATGGGACTGTGTGTTTATAAGGGCCAATATCCTGATATCTTTACCCCTGGGTGAATGGGACTGTGTGTTTATAAGGGCCAATATCCTGATATCTTTACCCCTGGGTGAATGGGACTGTGTGTTTATAAGGGCCAATATCCTGATATCTTTACCCCTGGGTGAATGGAACTGTGTGTTTATAAGGGCCAATATCCTGATATCTTTACCCCTGGGTGAATGGGACTGTGTGTTTATAAGGGCCAATATCCTGATATCTTTACCCCTGGGTGAATGGGACTGTGTGTTTATAAGGGCCTATATCCTGATATCTTTACCCCTGGGTGAATGGGACTGTGTTTATAAGGGCCAATATCCTGATATCTTTACCCCTGGGTGAATGGGACTGTGTTTATAAGGGCCTATATCCTGATATCTTTACCCCTGGGTGAATGGGACTGTGTGTTTATAAGGGCCTATATCCTGATATCTTTACCCCTGGGTGAATGGGACTGTGTTTATAAGGGCCTATATCCTGATATCTTTACCCCTGGGTGAATGGGACTGTGTTTATAAGGGCCAATATCCTGATATCTTTACCCCTGGGTGAATGGGACTGTGTGTTTATAAGGGCCAATATCCTGATATCTTTACCCCTGGGTGAATGGGACTGTGTGTTTATAAGGGCCAATATCCTGATATCTTTACCCCTGGGTGAATGGGACTGTGTTTATAAGGGCCTATATCCTGATATCTTTACCCCTGGGTGAATGGGACTGTGTGTTTATAAGGGCCAATATCCTGATATCTTTACCCCTGGGTGAATGGGACTGTGTGTTTATAAGGGCCTATATCCTGATATCTTTACCCCTGGGTGAATGGGACTGTGTTTATAAGGGCCTATATCCTGATATCTTTACCCCTGGGTGAATGGGACTGTGTTTATAAGGGCCAATATCCTGATATCTTTACCCCTGGGTGAATGGGACTGTGTGTTTATAAGGGCCAATATCCTGATATCTTTACCCCTGGGTGAATGGGACTGTGTTTATAAGGGCCAATATCCTGATATCTTTACCCCTGGGTGAATGGGACTGTGTGTTTATAAGGGCCAATATCCTGATATCTTTACCCCTGGGTGAATGGGACTGTGTTTATAAGGGCCTATATCCTGATATCTTTACCCCTGGGTGAATGGGAGTGTGTGTTTATAAGGGCCAATATCCTGATATCTTTACCCCTGGGTGAATGGGACTGTGTGTTTATAAGGGCCTATATCCTGATATCTTTACCCCTGGGTGAATGGGAGTGTGTTTATAAGGGCCAATATCCTGATATCTTTACCCCTGGGTGAATGGGACTGTGTGTTTATAAGGGCCAATATCCTGATATCTTTACCCCTGGGTGAATGGGACTGTGTTTATAAGGGCCAATATCCTGATATCTTTACCCCTGGGTGAATGGGACTGTGTGTTATAAGGGCCTATATCCTGATATCTTTACCCCTGGGTGAATGGGACTGTGTTTATAAGGGCCTATATCCTGATATCTTTACCCCTGGGTGAATGGGACTGTGTGTTTATAAGGGCCAATATCCTGATATCTTTACCCCTGGGTGAATGGGACTGTGTTTATAAGGGCCTATATCCTGATATCTTTACCCCTGGGTGAATGGGACTGTGTGTTTATAAGGGCCAATATCCTGATATCTTTACCCCTGGGTGAATGGGACGTGTGTTTATAAGGGCCAATATCCTGATATCTTTACCCCTGGGTGAATGGGACTGTGTTTATAAGGGCCTATATCCTGATATCTTTACCCCTGGGTGAATGGGACTGTGTGTTTATAAGGGCCAATATCCTGATATCTTTACCCCTGGGTGAATGGGACTGTGTGTTTATAAAGGCCTATATCCTGATATCTTTACCCCTGGGTGAATGGGACTGTGTGTTTATAAAGGCCAATATCCTGATATCTTTACCCCTGGGTGAATGGGACTGTGTTTATAAGGGCCAATATCCTGATATCTTTACCCCTGGGTGAATGGGACTGTGTGTTTATAAGGGCCAATATCCTGATATCTTTACCCCTGGGTGAATGGGACTGTGTGTTTATAAGGGCCAATATCCTGATATCTTTACCCCTGGGTGAATGGGACTGTGTTTATAAGGGCCTATATCCTGATATCTTTACCCCTGGGTGAATGGGACTGTGTGTTTATAAGGGCCTATATCCTGATATCTTTACCCCTGGGTGAATGGGACTGTGTGTTTATAAGGGCCAATATCCTGATATCTTTACCCCTGGGTGAATGGGACTGTGTGTTTATAAGGGCCAATATCCTGATATCTTTACCCCTGGGTGAATGGGACTGTGTGTTTATAAGGGCCAATATCCTGATATCTTTACCCCTGGGTGAATGGGACTGTGTTTATAAGGGCCTATATCCTGATATCTTTACCCCTGGGTGAATGGGACTGTGTTTATAAGGGCCAATATCCTGATATCTTTACCCCTGGGTGAATGGGACTGTGTTTATAAGGGCCTATATCCTGATATCTTTACCCCTGGGTGAATGGGACTGTGTGTTTATAAGGGCCAATATCCTGATATCTTTACCCCTGGGTGAATGGGACTGTGTGTTTATAAGGGCCTATATCCTGATATCTTTACCCCTGGGTGAATGGGACTGTGTGTTTATAAGGGCCAATATCCTGATATCTTTACCCCTGGGTGAATGGGACTGTGTTTATAAGGGCCTATATCCTGATATCTTTACCCCTGGGTGAATGGGACTGTGTTTATAAGGGCCTATATCCTGATATCTTTACCCCTGGGTGAATGGGACTGTGTGTTTATAAGGGCCTATATCCTGATATCTTTACCCCTGGGTGAATGGGACTGTGTTTATAAGGGCCTATATCCTGATATCTTTACCCCTGGGTGAATGGGACTGTGTTTATAAGGGCCTATATCCTGATATCTTTACCCCTGGGTGAATGGGACTGTGTTTATAAGGGCCTATATCCTGATATCTTTACCCCTGGGTGAATGGGAGTGTGTTTATAAGGGCCAATATCCTGATATCTTTACCCCTGGGTGAATGGGACTGTGTGTTTATAAGGGCCAATATCCTGATATCTTTACCCCTGGGTGAATGGGACTGTGTGTTTATAAGGGCCAATATCCTGATATCTTTACCCCTGGGTGAATGGGACTGTGTTTATAAGGGCCTATATCCTGATATCTTTACCCCTGGGTGAATGGGACTGTGTTTATAAGGGCCAATATCCTGATATCTTTACCCCTGGGTGAATGGGACTGTGTGTTTATAAGGGCCTATATCCTGATATCTTTACCCCTGGGTGAATGGGAGTGTGTTTATAAGGGCCAATATCCTGATATCTTTACCCCTGGGTGAATGGGACTGTGTTTATAAGGGCCAATATCCTGATATCTTTACCCCTGGGTGAATGGGAGTGTGTTTATAAGGGCCAATATCCTGATATCTTTACCCCTGGGTGAATGGGACTGTGTGTTTATAAGGGCCAATATCCTGATATCTTTACCCCTGGGTGAATGGGACTGTGTGTTTATAAGGGCCAATATCCTGATATCTTTACCCCTGGGTGAATGGGACTGTGTGTTTATAAGGGCCTATATCCTGATATCTTTACCCCTGGGTGAATGGGACTGTGTGTTTATAAGGGCCTATATCCTGATATCTTTACCCCTGGGTGAATGGGACTGTGTTTATAAGGGCCTATATCCTGATATCTTTACCCCTGGGTGAATGGGACTGTGTTTATAAGGGCCTATATCCTGATATCTTTACCCCTGGGTGAATGGGACGTGTGTTTATAAGGGCCAATATCCTGATATCTTTACCCCTGGGTGAATGGGACTGTGTGTTTATAAGGGCCTATATCCTGATATCTTTACCCCTGGGTGAATGGGACTGTGTGTTTATAAGGGCCAATATCCTGATATCTTTACCCCTGGGTGAATGGGACTGTGTGTTTATAAGGGCCAATATCCTGATATCTTTACCCCTGGGTGAATGGGACTGTGTTTATAAGGGCCTATATCCTGATATCTTTACCCCTGGGTGAATGGGACTGTGTTTATAAGGGCCAATATCCTGATATCTTTACCCCTGGGTGAATGGGACGTGTGTTTATAAGGGCCAATATCCTGATATCTTTACCCCTGGGTGAATGGGACTGTGTTTATAAGGGCCTATATCCTGATATCTTTACCCCTGGGTGAATGGGACTGTGTGTTTATAAGGGCCAATATCCTGATATCTTTACCCCTGGGTGAATGGGACTGTGTGTTTATAAGGGCCAATATCCTGATATCTTTACCCCTGGGTGAATGGGACTGTGTGTTTATAAGGGCCAATATCCTGATATCTTTACCCCTGGGTGAATGGGACTGTGTTTATAAGGGCCTATATCCTGATATCTTTACCCCTGGGTGAATGGGACTGTGTTTATAAGGGCCTATATCCTGATATCTTTACCCCTGGGTGAATGGGACTGTGTTTATAAGGGCCAATATCCTGATATCTTTACCCCTGGGTGAATGGGACTGTGTTTATAAAGGCCTATATCCTGATATTTTTACCCCTGGGTGAATGGGAGTGTGTGTTTATAAGGGCCAATATCCTGATATCTTTACCCCTGGGTGAATGGGAGTGTGTTTATAAGGGCTCTGTATATCCTGATATCTTTACCCCTGGGTGAATGGGACTGTGTGTTTATAAGGGCCTATATCCTGATATCTTTACCCCTGGGTGAATGGGACTGTGTGTTTATAAGGGCCAATATCCTGATATCTTTACCCCCTGGGTGAATGGGAGTGTGTTTATAAGGGCCAATATCCTGATATCTTTACCCCTGGGTGAATGGGACTGTGTGTTTATAAGGGCCAATATCCTGATATCTTTACCCCTGGGTGAATGGGACTGTGTGTTTATAAGGGCCAATATCCTGATATCTTTACCCCTGGGTGAATGGGACTGTGTTTATAAGGGCCAATATCCTGATATCTTTACCCCTGGGTGAATGGACTGTGTTTATAAGGGCCTATATCCTGATATCTTTACCCCTGGGTGAATGGGACTGTGTGTTTATAAGGGCCTATATCCTGATATCTTTACCCCTGGGTGAATGGGACTGTGTTTATAAGGGCCTATATCCTGATATCTTTACCCCTGGGTGAATGGGACTGTGTTTATAAGGGCCTATATCCTGATATCTTTACCCCTGGGTGAATGGGACTGTGTGTTTATAAGGGCCTATATCCTGATATCTTTACCCCTGGGTGAATGGGACTGTGTTTATAAGGGCCTATATCCTGATATCTTTACCCCTGGGTGAATGGGAGTGTGTTTATAAGGGCCTATATCCTGATATCTTTACCCCTGGGTGAATGGGAGTGTGTGTTTATAAGGGCCAATATCCTGATATCTTTACCCCTGGGTGAATGGGAGTGTGTGTTTATAAGGGCCTATATCCTGATATCTTTACCCCTGGGTGAATGGGAGTGTGTTTATAAGGGCCAATATCCTGATATCTTTACCCCTGGGTGAATGGGACTGTGTTTATAAGGGCCTATATCCTGATATCTTTACCCCTGGGTGAATGGGACTGTGTTTATAAGGGCCTATATCCTGATATCTTTACCCTGGGTGAATGGGACTGTGTGTTTATAAGGGCCAATATCCTGATATCTTTACCCCTGGGTGAATGGGAAGTGTGTTTATAAGGGCCAATATCCTGATATCTTTACCCCTGGGTGAATGGAACTGTGTTTATAAGGGCCAATATCCTGATATCTTTACCCCTGGGTGAATGGGAGTGTGTTTATAAGGGCCAATATCCTGATATCTTTACCCCTGGGTGAATGGGAGTGTGTTTATAAGGGCCAATATCCTGATATCTTTACCCCTGGGTGAATGGGACGTGTGTTTATAAGGGCCTATATCCTGATATCTTTACCCCTGGGTGAATGGGAGTGTGTTTATAAGGGCCAATATCCTGATATCTTTACCCCTGGGTGAATGGGACTGTGTGTTTATAAGGGCCTATATCCTGATATCTTTACCCCTGGGTGAATGGGACTGTGTGTTTATAAGGGCCAATATCCTGATATCTTTACCCCTGGGTGAATGGGAGTGTGTGTTTATAAGGGGCCAATATCCTGATATCTTTACCCCTGGGTGAATGGGACTGTGTGTTATAAGGGCCAATATCCTGATATCTTTACCCCTGGGTGAATGGGACTGTGTGTTTATAAGGGCCAATATCCTGATATCTTTACCCCTGGGTGAATGGGACTGTGTTTATAAGGGCCAATATCCTGATATCTTTACCCCTGGGTGAATGGGACTGTGTGTTTATAAGGGCCAATATCCTGATATCTTTACCCCTGGGTGAATGGGACTGTGTTTATAAGGGCCTATATCCTGATATCTTTACCCCTGGGTGAATGGGAGTGTGTGTTTATAAAGGGGCCAATATCCTGATACATCTTTACCGCTGGGGTGAATGGGGTGTGTGTTTATAAGGGCCAATATCCTGATATCTTTACCTTGGGAATGGCGACTGTGTGGTTTATAAGGGCCAATATCTGATATCTTTACCCTGGTGAATGGGACTGTGTTTATAAGGCCTATTTCCTGAATCTTTTACCCTGGGTGAATGGGACTGTGTTTATAAGGGCCTATATCCTGATATCTTTACCCTGGACGTGAATGGGACTGTGTTTATAAGGGCCAATATCCTGATATCTTTACCCCTGGTTGTGAAATGGTGAGTGTGTGTTTATAAGGGCCCAATATCCTGTTATCTTTACCCCTGGGTGAAGGGGAGTGTGTTATAAGGGTTCTACTTGGTTTTTTTATATTCCCTGATATCTTTTCCCCTGGTCGTGAATGGGACTGTGTGTTTTATAAGGCCCAATATCCTAGATATCTTTACCCCTGGTCGTGAATTGGAGTGTGTGTTATAAGGGCCTATATCCTGATATCTTTACCCCTGGGTGAATGGGACTGTGTGTTTATAAGGGCCAATATCCTGATATCTTTACCCCTGGGTGAATGGGACTGTGTTTATAAGGGCCAATATCCTGATATCTTTACCCCTGGGTGAATGGGACTGTGTTTATAAGGGCCTATATCCTGATATCTTTACCCCTGGGTGAATGGGACTGTGTTTATAAGGGCCAATATCCTGATATCTTTACCCCTGGGTGAATGGGACTGTGTTTATAAGGGCCTATATCCTGATATCTTTACCCCTGGGTGAATGGGACTGTGTGTTTATAAGGGCCCTATATCCTGATATCTTTACCGCCTGGGTGAATGGGGAGTGTGTGTTTATAAGGGGCCTATATCCTGATATCTTTACCCCTGGGTGAATGGGACTGTGTTTATAAGGGCCAATATCCTGATATCTTTACCCCTGGGTGAATGGGACTGTGTGTTTATAAGGGCCTATATCCTTATATATCTTTACCCCTGGGTGAATGGGACCTGTCGTGTTTAAAAAGGGCTATGTATATCCTGATATCTTTCCCCCAGGGGGGTGAATGGGACTGTTACATCTGTGTTTATAAGGGCCAATATCCTGATAATCTTTACCCCTGGTGAATGGGACTGTGTTTATAAAGGGCCTATATCGGCTGATATCTTTTTTTACTGGGTGAATGGGACTTTGTGTTTATAAGGGCCAATATCCTGATATCTTTACCCTGGTGAATGGGAGTGTGTTTATAAGGGCCACTGTTAATCCTGATTTAATCTTTACCTGGGTGAATGGGGACTGTGTGTGTTATAAAGGGCCCAATAAATTTCTGATATCTTTACCCCTGGGTGAATGGACTTGTGTTGTAAATAAGGGCCACAATATCCTGATTATCTTTACCCCTGGGTGAGATTTAATTGGGGACTGTGTTTATAAGGGGGGCCAATAGCTCTGATATCTTTACCTGGTTGTGAATGGGACTGTGTTTATAAAAGGGAAAAATATCTGATATCTTTACCCTGGGTGAATGGGACTGTGTGTTATATAAGGGCCATATACCTGATATTCTTTACTGGGTGCATGGGGAGTGTTTTATCTAAGGGCCAATAATCTGATATCTTTACCTCTGGGTGAATGGGACGTGTGTGTGTTATAAGGGCCAATATCTGATATCTTTTACCCCCTGGGTGAATGGGACTGTGTGTTTTTATAAGGGGGGGGGGCCAATATCCTGATATCTTTTTACCCTGGGAGAATGGACTGTGTGTTTATAAGGGGGCCTATATCCTTTGATATCTTTAAACCCCTGGGTGAATGGGGTAGTCTGATTGTTTATAAGGGCCTATATCTGATATCTTTACCTGGGTTTGAAATGGGACTGTGTTTATAAGGCCTATATCTGATATCTTTACCCCTGGGTGAATGGCGGACTGTGTTTAATAAACGGCCTATATCCTGATATCTTTACCCCTGGGTGAATGGGAGCTGTGTGTTTCTAAGGGCCTATATCCTAGATATCTTTACCCCCTGGGTGAATGGGAGTGTGTTTATAAGGGCCAATATCCTGATATCGTTACCCCTGGGTGAATGGATGTGTTTATAAGGGTCTACTGTATATCCTGATATCTTTACCCCTGGGTGAATGGGACCTGTGTTTATAAGGGCCTATATCCTGATATCTTTACCCCTGGGTGAATGGACTCGGTGTTTATAAGGGCCTATATCCTGATATCTTTAGCCCCTGGGTGAATGGGACTGTGTTTATAAGGGCCAATATCCTGATATCTTTTACCCCTGGGTGACTGGGAGTGTGTTTATAAGGGCCAATATCCTGATATCTTTACCCCTGGGTGAATGGGAGCTGTGTGTTATAAGGGCCAATGTCCTGATATCTTTACCCCTGGGGTGAATGGGGACTGTGTGTTTATCTTAAGGGCCTATATCCTGTAATCTTTACCCCCCCTGGGTGAATGGGAATGTGTGTGTTTATAAGGGCTCTATATCCTGGATATCTTTACTGGGTGAATGGGACTGTGTGTTTTAAGGGCCTATATCTGATATTTCTTTACCCTGGGTGAATGGGAAACTGTGTTTATAAGGGCAATATCTGATATCTTTAACACCCCTGGGTGACTGGAGTGTGTGTTTATAAGGGTCAATATCTGATATCTTTACCCTGGGTGAATGGGGGGGGCGGGGCTAGGTGTGTGTTTATAAGGGCCCCCCAATAAATCTTCTGATATTATTTACCCCTGGGTGAATGGACTGTGTTTATGAGGGTCAACATGTCTATCTGATATCTTTACCCCTGGGTGAATGGGGGACTGTGTTAATATAGAAGGGCCTTTATCTCTGATATCTTTACCCCCTGGTTTTGATGGGAGGGTCGGGAGTGACTGTGTTTATAAGGGCCCAATATCCTGATATCTTTACCCCTGGGTGAATGGGACCTGTGTGTTTATAAGGGCCAATATCCTGATATCTTTACCACCTGGGTGAATGGGAGAGTGGGTGTTATAAGGGTCAATTATACATGATAACTTTAAACCCCCTGGTGAATGGGACTGTGTGTTTTATAAGGGCCTATATCCTGATATGCTTTACGCCCCATGGTGAATTGGGACTGTGTGTTTATAGGGCCTATATCTGACGATATCTTTTTTTACCCCTGGGTGAATGGACTGAGTGTTTCTAAGGGCTTTATCTGATATCTTTACCCCTGGGTGAATGGGACAGTGTTTATAAAGGGGCTATATCTGATATCGCTCTTACCCCTGGGTGAATGGGGTGTGTGTTTATAAGGGCAATATCTGATTTTTTTTTTTCTTTACCCCCTGGGGTTGAATGGGTGTGTTTCTTAAGGCCAGTATTATAATTTGATATCTTTACCCCTGGTTTGTGAATGGGACTGTGTGTT
>CM062479.1:6404299-6556799 GCA_031479575.1 Coregonus ussuriensis
GCCTATATCCTTGATATCTTTACCCCTGGGTGAATGGGGGGGACTGAGTGTTTACATAAGGGGTGGGGGGGGGGGGCCACTATTTTTATATTTCCTGATATCTTTACCCCTGGAGTTTGAATGGGGGTGAGTGTGTTTATAAGGGCCTCAACCATCCTACACCGATATCTTTACCCTGGGTGAATGGGTGGTGGGGGGGGGGTGACTGTTGTTTGGATAAAAGGGCCTATAATCCTGATATCTTTACCCCTGGAGTGAATTGGGACTGTGTTTATAAGGGGCCTATATCCTTGGATATCTTTTTACCCCCCTGGGTGGGGAATGGGGGGAGTGTGTTTATAAAATAATTAAAGGGTCTTAACTGGGTTTGATATCCTGATATCTTTACCCCCGCCTGGTGAGGGATGGGGTGGGGGACTGTGTGTTTATAAGGGCCAATATCCCCTGATATCTTTACCCTGGGTGAATGGGGGGCGATATGAGTGTGTTTATAAGGGGGGCCAATATCCTGATATCTTTACCCCTGGGTGAATGGGGGGGGGGGGGGGACTTGTGTGTTTTTAAAGGGCCAATTTTATACTGATATCTTTTTACCCCCTGGGGGGTTTGAAATGGGGGTAGGGGGACTGTGTGTTTATAAGGGAGGCCAATTTAAATCCTGATATCTTACCCCTGGGGGGGTGAAAGGAATGGGAAATCTGTGTAGTTTATAAGGGCCATATATAACTGATTTTTTATCTTTACCCCTGGGGTGAATGGGACTGTGTTTTTCATAAAGGGGGCCCAATATCCTGATATCTTTACCCCACCTGGGTGAATGGGACTGCGTGTTTATAAAGGCGGGCCCATATCCTGATTTTCTTTACCCCTGGGTGAATGGAAAACCTGTGTGTTTATAAAAAAGGGCCTATATCCTGATATTTTTTCTTTTTACCCTGGGTGAATGGGGGGGGGGGATGGGTAGTGTGTTTATAAGGGCCTTTTATAGCCATGATATTACTTTACCCCTGGGTGAATGGGGGGGTCTGTGGTGTTTATAAAAAGGGCGGGACTATATCCTGATATCTTTTACCCTGGTGAATGGGGGGTAGGTGTGTGTTTTTATAAGGGCCCCAATATCCCTACGATTATCTTTACCCCTGGGTGAATGGGATGTGTGTTTATAAGGGCCACTGTGTTATATCCCTAGATATCTTTTTATACCCCTGGTGGTGTGGGATTGATATGGGGGGGGACTGTGTGTTTTTATAAGGGGCGGCCGATAATACCTGATTTTATCTTTAACCCTGGGTGAATGGGGACTGTGTTTTTATAAAAGGGGGGCCCCAATATTTCCTGATTATTTCTTTTTTACCCCTGGCGTGAATGGGAGTGTGTGTTTATAAGGGCCAATATCCTGATATCTTTACCCCTGGGTGAATGGGGGGGGGGGGGTGGGGGACTGTGTTGTTTTATAAGGGGGGGGGGGCCAATATCCTGATATCTTTACCCCCTGGTGAAGGGGGTTGGACTGTGTTTTATAAGGGGCCAATATCTCCGATATAACTTTACCCTGGGTGAATGGGGGGGGACTGTACGTGTTTATAAGGGGCCGATATATCCTGATATCTTTTTACCCCCTGGGTTTTTTGGGGAATGGAACTGGTGTTTATAAGGGGGCCCAATATCCTGATATCTTTACCCCTGGGTGGAATGGGGGAACTGTGTGTTTATAAGGGCCAATATCCTGATATCTTTACCCTGGGTGAATGGGACCTGTGGTTTATAAGGGCCAATATCCTGATATCTTTACCCCTGGGTGAATGGGACTGTGTGTTTATAAGGGCCAATATCTGATATCTTTACCCCTGGGTGAATGGGAACTGTGTTTTATAAGGGCCAATATCCTGATATCTTTACCCCTGGGTGAATGGACTGTGTTTATAAAGGCCTATATCCTGATATCTTTACCCCTGGGTGAATGGGAGGCTGGTGTTTATAAGGCCAATATCCTGATATCTTTACCCCTGGGTGAATGGGAGACTTGTGTTTATAAAGGGTCTCAGTATATCCTGATATCTATTACCCCTGGGTGAATTGGGACTGTTGTGTTTATAAGGGCCTTTATCTGGTTATCTTTACCCCTGGGTGAATGGGAAATAGAGTGTGTTATAAGGGCCAATTTTGATATCTTCCTGAATCTTTACCCCTGGATGTTAGCCAATATCCATTCCCCGGGGGAAGTGGGGAGTGTTTATAAGGGCCAATATACTGATTATCTTTTACCCCTAGGGTGAATGGGAGTGTGTGTTTATAAGGGCCAATACCTGATATCTTTTTCCCCTGAGTTGAATGGGGACTGTGTTTTATAAGGCCCTATATCACTTGATATCCTTTACCCCTGGGTGAATGGGAGTGTGCTTATAAGGGCCAATATCCCTGGTATATTCTTTACACCTGGGTGAATGGGACTGTGTGTTTTAGAAGAGGCCTAATATCCTGATATCTTTACCCCTGGGTGTTGAATGGGGAGTGTGTGTTTATAAGGGCCAATATCCTGATATCTTTACCCCTGGGTGAATGGGTAGTGTGTGTTTATAAGGGCCAATATCCTGATATCTTTACCCCTGGGTAATGGGACTGTGTGTTTATAAGGGCCAATATCCTGATATCTTTACCCCTGGGTGAATGGGACTGTGTTTATAAGGGCCTATATCCTGATATCTTTACCCCTGGGTGAATGGGACTGTGTTTATAAGGGCCTATATCCTGATATCTTTACCCCTGGGTGAATGGGACTGTGTTTATAAGGGCCAATATCCTGATATCTTTACCCCTGGGTGAATGGGAGTGTGTTTATAAAGGCCTATATCCTGATATCTTTACCCCTGGGTGAATGGGAGTGTGTGTTTATAAGGGCCAATATCCTGATATCTTTACCCCTGGGTGAATGGGAGTGTGTTTATAAGGGTCTACTGTATATCCTGATATCTTTACCCCTGGGTGAAAGGGACTGTGTGTTTATAAGGGCAAATATCCTGATATCTTTACCCCTGGTGAATGGGACTGTGTGTTTATAAGGGCCAATATCCTGATATCTTTACCCCTGGGTGAATGGGACTGTGTTTATAAGGGCCAATATACTGATATCTTTACCCCTGGGTGAATGGGACTGTGTGTTTATAAGGGCCAATATCCTGATATCTTTACCCCTGGGTGAATGGAACTGTGTGTTTATAAGGGCCAATATCCTGATATCTTTACCCCTGGGTGAATGGAACTGTGTGTTTATAAGGGCCAATATCCTGATATCTTTACCCCTGGGTGAATGGGACTGTGTTTATAAGGGGCCTATATCCTGATATCTTTACCCCTGGGTGAATGGGACTGTGTTTATAAGGGCCTATATCCTGATATCTTTACCCCTGGGGTGAATGGGACTGTGTTTATAAGGGCCTATATCCTGATATCTTTACCCCTGGGTGAATGGGACTGTGTTTATAAGGGCCAATATCCAGATATCTTTACCCCTGGGTGAATGGGACTGTGTTATAAAAGGCCTATATCCTGATATCTTTACCCCTGGGTGAATGGGAGTGTGTGTTTATAAGGGCCAATATCCTGATATCTTTACCCCTGGGTGAATGGGAGTGTGTTTATAAGGGCCTATATCCTGATATCTTTACCCCTGGGTGAATGGGAGTGTGTTTATAAGGGCCAATATCCTGATATCTTTACCCCTGGGTGAATGGGACTGTGTGTTTAGAAGGGCCTATATCCTGATATCTTTACCCCTGGGTGAAATGGGAGTGTGTTTATAAGGGCCAATATCCTGATATCTTTACCCCTGGGTGAATGGGACTGTGTTTATAAGGGCCTATATCCTGATATCTTTACCCCTGGGTGAATGGGACTGTGGTTTATAAGGGGCCTATATCCTGATATCTTTACCCCTGGGTGAATGGGACTGTGTTTATAAGGGCCAATATCCTGATATCTTTACCCCTGGGTGAATGGGACTGTGTTTATAAAGGCCTATATCCTGATATCTTTACCCCTGAGTGAATGGGAGTGTGTGTTTATAAGGGCCAATATCCTGATATCTTTACCCCTGGGTGAATGGGAGTGTGTTTATAAGGGTCTACTGTATATCCTGATATCTTTACCCCTGGGTGAATGGGACTGTGTGTTTATAAGGGCCAATATCCTGATATCTTTACCCCTGGGTGAATGGGACTGTGTGTTTATAAGGGCCAATATCCTGATATCTTTACCCCTGGGTGAATGGGACTGTGTTTATAAGGGCCAATATACTGATATCTTTACCCCTGGGTGAATGGGACTGTGTGTTTATAAGGGCCAATATCCTGATATCTTTACCCCTGGGTGAATGGAACTGTGTGTTTATAAGGGCCAATATCCTGATATCTTTACCCCTGGGTGAATGGAACTGTGTGTTTATAAGGGCCAATATCCTGATATCTTTACCCCTGGGTGAATGGAACTGTGTGTTTATAAGGGCCAATATCCTGATATCTTTACCCCTGGGTGAATGGAACTGTGTGTTTATAAGGGCCAATATCCTGATATCTTTACCCCTGGGTGAATGGGACTGTGTTTATAAGGGCCTATATCCTGATATCTTTACCCCTGGGTGAATGGGACTGTGTTTATAAGGGCCTATATCCTGATATCTTTACCCCTGGGTGAATGGGACTGTGTTTATAAGGGTCCTATATTCCTGATATCTTTACCCCTGGGTGAATGGGACTGTGTTTATAAGGGCCAATATCCTGATATCTTTACCCCTGGGTGAATGGACTGTGTTTATAAAGGCCTATATCCTGATATCTTTACCCCTGGGTGAATGGGAGTGTGTGTTTATAAGGGCCAATATCCTGATATCTTTACCCCTGGGTGAATGGGAGTGTGTTTATAAGGGCCTATATCCTGATATCTTTACCCCTGGGTGAATGGGAGTGTGTTTATAAGGGCCAATATCCTGATATCTTTACCCCTGGGTGAATGGGACTGTGTGTTTAGAAGGGCCTATATCCTGATATCTTTACCCCTGGGTGAATGGGAGTGTGTTTATAAGGGCCAATATCCTGATATCTTTACCCCTGGGTGAATGGGACTGTGTTTATAAGGGCCTATATCCTGATATCTTTACCCCTGGGTGAATGGGACTGTGTTTATAAGGGCCTATATCCTGATATCTTTACCCCTGGGTGAATGGGACTGTGTTTATAAGGGCCAATATCCTGATATCTTTACCCCTGGGTGAATGGGACTGTGTTTATAAAGGCCTATATCCTGATATCTTTACCCCTGAGTGAATGGGAGTGTGTGTTTATAAGGGCCAATATCCTGATATCTTTACCCCTGGGTGAATGGGAGTGTGTTTATAAGGGTCTACTGTATATCCTGATATCTTTACCCCTGGGTGAATGGGACTTTGTGTTTATAAGGGCCAATATCCTGATATCTTTACCCCTGGGTGAATGGGACTGTGTGTTTATAAAGGGCCAATATCCTGATATCTTTACCCCTGGGTGAATGGGACTGTGTTTATAAGGGCCAATATACTGATATCTTTACCCCTGGGTGAATGGGACTGTGTGTTTATAAGGGCCAATATCCTGATATCTTTACCCCTGGGTGAATGGAACTGTGTGTTTATAAGGGCCAATATCCTGATATCTTTACCCCTGGGTGAATGGGACTGTGTTTATAAAGGCCTATATCCTGATATCTTTACCCCTGGGTGAATGGGAGTGTGTGTTTATAAGGGCCAATATCCTGATATCTTTACCCCTGGGTGAATGGGAGTGTGTTTATAAGGGCCTATATCCTGATATCTTTACCCCTGGGTGAATGGGAGTGTGTTTATAAGGGCCAATATCCTGATATCTTTACCCCTGGGTGAATGGAACTGTGTGTTTATAAGGGCCAATATCCTGATATCTTTACCCCTGGGTGAATGGGACTGTGTTTATAAGGGCCTATATCCTGATATCTTTACCCCTGGGTGAATGGAACTGTGTGTTTATAAGGGCCAATATCCTGATATCTTTACCCCTGGGTGAATGGGACTGTGTTTATAAGGGCCTATATCCTGATATCTTTACCCCTGGGTGAATGGGACTGTGTTTATAAAGGCCTATATCCTGATATCTTTACCCCTGGGTGAATGGGAGTGTGTGTTTATAAGGGCCAATATCCTGATATCTTTACCCCTGGGTGAATGGGAGTGTGTTTATAAGGGTCTACTGTATATCCTGATATCTTTACCCCTGGGTGAATGGGACTGTGTGTTTATAAGGGCCTATATCCTGATATCTTTACCCCTGGGTGAATGGGAGTGTGTTTATAAGGGCCAATATCCTGATATCTTTACCCCTGGGTGAATGGGAGTGTGTGTTTATAAGGGCCAATATCCTGATATCTTTACCCCTGGGTGAATGGGAGTGTGTGTTTATAAGGGCCAATAACCTGATATCTTTTTCCCCTGGGTGAATGGGACTGTGTTTATAAGGGCCTATATCCTGATATCTTTACCCCTGGGTGAATGGGAGTGTGTTTATAAGGGCCAATATCCTGATATCTTTACCCCTGGGTGAATGGGACTGTGTGTTTAGAAGGGCCTATATCCTGATATCTTTACCCCTGGGTGAATGGGAGTGTGTTTTATAAGGGCCAATATCCTGATATCTTTACCCCTGGGTGAATGGGAGTGTGTGTTTATAAGGGCCAATATCCTGATATCTTTACCCCTGGGTGAATGGGACTGTGTGTTTATAAGGGCCAATATCCTGATATCTTTACCCCTGGGTGAATGGGACTGTGTTTATAAGGGCCTATATCCTGATATCTTTACCCCTGGGTGAATGGGACTGTGTTTATAAGGGCCTATATCCTGATATCTTTACCCCTGGGTGAATGGGACTGTGTTTATAAGGGCCAATATCCTGATATCTTTACCCCTGGGTGAATGGGAGTGTGTGTTTATAAAGGCCTATATCCTGATATCTTTACCCCTGGGTGAATGGGAGTGTGTGTTTATAAGGGCCAATATCCTGATATCTTTACCCCTGGGTGAATGGGAGTGTGTTTATAAGGGTCTACTGTATATCCTGATATCTTTACCCCTGGGTGAATGGGACTGTGTGTTTATAAGGGCCTATATCCTGATATCTTTACCCCTGGGTGAATGGGACTGTGTGTTTATAAGGGCCAATATCCTGATATCTTTACCCCTGGGTGAATGGGACTGTGTTTATAAGGGCCAATATACTGATATCTTTACCCCTGGGTGAATGGGACTGTGTGTTTATAAGGGCCAATATCCTGATATCTTTACCCCTGGGTGAATGGGACTGTGTGTTTATAAGGGCCAATATCCTGATATCTTTACCCCTGGGTGAATGGGACTGTGTGTTTATAAGGGCCAATATCCTGATATCTTTACCCCTGGGTGAATGGGACTGTGTTTATAAGGGCCTATATCCTGATATCTTTACCCCTGGGTGAATGGGACTGTGTTTATAAGGGCCTATATCCTGATATCTTTACCCCTGGGTGAATGGGACTGTGTTTATAAGGGCCTATATCCTGATATCTTTACCCCTGGGTGAATGGGAGTGTGTGTTTATAAGGGCCAATATCCTGATATCTTTACCCCTGGGTGAATGGGACTGTGTGTTTATAAGGGCCAATATCCTGATATCTTTACCCCTGGGTGAATGGGACTGTGTGTTTATAAGGGCCAATATCCTGATATCTTTACCCCTGGGTGAATGGGACTGTGTTTATAAGGGCCAATATCCTGATATCTTTACCCCTGGGTGAATGGGACTGTGTTTATAAGGGCCTATATCCTGATATCTTTACCCCTGGGTGAATGGGACTGTGTTTATAAGGGCCAATATCCTGATATCTTTACCCCTGGGTGAATGGGACTGTGTTTATAAGGGCCTATATCCTGATATCTTTACCCCTGGGTGAATGGGAGTGTGTGTTTATAAGGGCCAATATCCTGATATCTTTACCCCTGGGTGAATGGGACTGTGTTTATAAGGGTCTACTGTATATCCTGATATCTTTACCCCTGGGTGAATGGGACTGTGTGTTTATAAGGGCCTATATCCTGATATCTTTACCCCTGGGTGAATGGCAATGTGTTTATAAGGGCCAATATCCTGATATCTTTACCCCTGGGTGAATGGGAGTGTGTGTTTATAAGGGCCAATAACCTGATATCTTTTTCCCCTGGGTGAATGGGACTGTGTTTATAAGGGCCTATATCCTGATATCTTTACCCCTGGGTGAATGGGACGTGTGTTTATAAGGGCCAATATCCTGATATCTTTACCCCTGGGTGAATGGGACTGTGTGTTTAGAAGGGCCTATATCCTGATATCTTTACCCCTGGGTGAATGGGAGTGTGTGTTTATAAGGGCCAATATCCTGATATCTTTACCCCTGGGTGAATGGGACTGTGTGTTTATAAGGGCCAATATCCTGATATCTTTACCCCTGGGTGAATGGGACTGTGTGTTTATAAGGGCCAATATCCTGATATCTTTACCCCTGGGTGAATGGGACTGTGTTTATAAGGGCCTATATCCTGATATCTTTACCCCTGGGTGAATGGGACTGTGTTTATAAGGGCCTATATCCTGATATCTTTACCCCTGGGTGAATGGGACTGTGTTTATAAGGGCCAATATCCTGATATCTTTACCCCTGGGTGAATGGGACTGTGTTTATAAAGGGCCTATATCCTGATATCTTTACCCCTGGGTGAATGGGACTGTGTGTTTATAAGGGCCAATATCCTGATATCTTTACCCCTGGGTGAATGGGACTGTGTTTATAAGGGCCTATATCCTGATATCTTTACCCCTGGGTGAATGGGACTGTGTTTATAAGGGCCTATATCCTGATATCTTTACCCCTGGGTGAATGGGACTGTGTTTATAAGGGCCAATATCCTGATATCTTTACCCCTGGGTGAATGGGACTGTGTTTATAAGGGCCTATATCCTGATATCTTTACCCCTGGGTGAATGGGAGTGTGTGTTTATAAGGGCCAATATCCTGATATCTTTACCCCTGGGTGAATGGGAGTGTGTTTATAAGGGCCAATATCCTGATATCTTTACCCCTGGGTGAATGGGACTGTGTGTTTATAAGGGCCTATATCCTGATATCTTTACCCCTGGGTGAATGGGACTGTGTTTATAAGGGCCAATATCCTGATATCTTTACCCCTGGGTGAATGGGAGTGTGTGTTTATAAGGGCCTATATCCTGATATCTTTACCCCTGGGTGAATGGGAGTGTGTGTTTATAAGGGCCAATATCCTGATATCTTTACCCCTGGGTGAATGGGACTGTGTTTATAAGGGCCTATATCCTGATATCTTTACCCCTGGGTGAATGGGAGTGTGTTTATAAGGGCCAATATCCTGATATCTTTACCCCTGGGTGAATGGGACTGTGTGTTTAGAAGGGCCTATATCCTGATATCTTTACCCCTGGGTGAATGGGAGTGTGTTTATAAGGGCCAATATCCTGATATCTTTACCCCTGGGTGAATGGGAGTGTGTGTTTATAAGGGCCAATATCCTGATATCTTTACCCCTGGGTGAATGGGACTGTGTGTTTATAAGGGCCAATATCCTGATATCTTTACCCCTGGGTGAATGGGACTGTGTTTATAAGGGCCTATATCCTGATATCTTTACCCCTGGGTGAATGGGACTGTGTTTATAAGGGCCTATATCCTGATATCTTTACCCCTGGGTGAATGGGAGTGTGTGTTTATAAGGGCCAATATCCTGATATCTTTACCCCTGGGTGAATGGGACTGTGTTTATAAGGGCCTATATCCTGATATCTTTACCCCTGGGTGAATGGGACTGTGTTTATAAGGGCCTATATCCTGATATCTTTACCCCTGGGTGAATGGGACTGTGTTTATAAGGGCCAATATCCTGATATCTTTACCCCTGGGTGAATGGGACTGTGTTTATAAAGGCCTATATCCTGATATCTTTACCCCTGGGTGAATGGGAGTGTGTGTTTATAAGGGCCAATATCCTGATATCTTTACCCCTGGGTGAATGGGAGTGTGTTTATAAGGGTCTACTGTATATCCTGATATCTTTACCCCTGGGTGAATGGGACTGTGTGTTTATAAGGGCCTATATCCTGATATCTTTACCCCTGGGTGAATGGGAATGTGTTTATAAGGGCCAATTTCCTGATATCTTTACCCCTGGGTGAATGGGAGTGTGTGTTTATAAGGGCCAATATCCTGATATCTTTACCCCTGGGTGAATGGGAGTGTGTGTTTATAAGGGCCAATAACCTGATATCTTTTCCCCTGGGTGAATGGGACTGTGTTTATAAGGGCCTATATCCTGATATCTTTACCCCTGGGTGAATGGGAGTGTGTTTATAAGGGCCAATATCCTGATATCTTTACCCCTGGGTGAATGGGACTGTGTGTTTAGAAGGGCCTATATCCTGATATCTTTACCCCTGGGTGAATGGGAGTGTGTTTATAAGGGCCAATATCCTGATATCTTTACCCCTGGGTGAATGTGAGTGTGTGTTTATAAGGGCCAATATCCTGATATCTTTACCCCTGGGTGAATGGGACTGTGTGTTTATAAGGGCCAATATCCTGATATCTTTACCCCTGGGTGAATGGGACTGTGTTTATAAGGGCCTATATCCTGATATCTTTACCCCTGGGTGAATGGGACTGTGTTTATAAGGGCCTATATCCTGATATCTTTACCCCTGGGTGAATGGGACTGTGTTTATAAGGGCCAATATCCTGATATCTTTACCCCTGGGTGAATGGGACTGTGTTTATAAAGGCCTATATCCTGATATCTTTACCCCTGGGTGAATGGGAGTGTGTGTTTATAAGGGCCAATATCCTGATATCTTTACCCCTGGGTGAATGGGAGTGTGTTTATAAGGGTCTACTGTATATCCTGATATCTTTACCCCTGGGTGAATGGGACTGTGTGTTTATAAGGGCCAATATCCTGATATCTTTACCCCTGGGTGAATGGGACTGTGTGTTTATAAGGGCCAATATCCTGATATCTTTACCCCTGGGTGAATGGGACTGTGTTTATAAGTGCCAATATCCTGATATCTTTACCCCTGGGTGAATGGGACTGTGTGTTTATAAGGGCCAATATCCTGATATCTTTACCCCTGGGTGAATGGAACTGTGTGTTTATAAGGGCCAATATCCTGATATCTTTACCCTGGGTGAATGGGAGTGTGTGTTTATAAGGGCCAATATCCTGATATCTTTACCCCTGGGTGAATGGAACTGTGTGTTTATAAGGGCCAATATCCTGATATCTTTACCCCTGGGTGAATGGGACTGTGTGTTTATAAGGGCCTATATCCTGATATCTTTACCCCTGGGTGAATGGGACTGTGTGTTTATAAGGGCCAATATCCTGATATCTTTACCCCTGGGTGAATGGGACGTGTGTTTATAAGGGCCTATATCCTGATATCTTTACCCCTGGGTGAATGGGACTGTGTTTATAAGGGCCTATATCCTGATATCTTTACCCCTGGGTGAATGGGACTGTGTGTTTATAAGGGCCAATATCCTGATATCTTTACCCCTGGGTGAATGGGACTGTGTTTATAAGGGCCTATATCCTGATATCTTTACCCCTGGGTGAATGGGACTGTGTGTTTATAAGGGCCAATATCCTGATATCTTTACCCCTGGGTGAATGGGACTGTGTTTATAAGGGCCAATATCCTGATATCTTTACCCCTGGGTGAATGGGACTGTGTGTTTATAAGGGCCAATATCCTGATATCTTTACCCCTGGGTGAATGGAACTGTGTGTTTATAAGGGCCAATATCCTGATATCTTTACCCCTGGGTGAATGGGACTGTGTGTTTATAAGGGCCAATATCCTGATATCTTTACCCCTGGGTGAATGGGACTGTGTGTTTATAAGGGCCAATATCCTGATATCTTTACCCCTGGGTGAATGGGACTGTGTTTATAAGGGCCTATATCCTGATATCTTTACCCCTGGGTGAATGGGACTGTGTTTATAAGGGCCTATATCCTGATATCTTTACCCCTGGGTGAATGGGAGTGTGTGTTTATAAGGGCCAATATCCTGATATCTTTACCCCTGGGTGAATGGGACTGTGTGTTTATAAGGGCCTATATCCTGATATCTTTACCCCTGGGTGAATGGAACTGTGTGTTTATAAGGGCCAATATCCTGATATCTTTACCCCTGGGTGAATGGGAGTGTGTTTATAAGGGCCTATATCCTGATATCTTTACCCCTGGGTGAATGGGACTGTGTGTTTATAAGGGCCAATATCCTGATATCTTTACCCCTGGGTGAATGGGACTGTGTTTATAAGGGCCTATATCCTGATATCTTTACCCCTGGGTGAATGGGACTGTGTGTTTATAAGGGCCTATATCCTGATATCTTTACCCCTGGGTGAATGGGAGTGTGTTTATAAGGGCCAATATCCTGATATCTTTACCCCTGGGTGAATGGGACGTGTGTTTATAAGGGCCAATATCCTGATATCTTTACCCCTGGGTGAATGGGACTGTGTGTTTATAAGGGCCAATATCCTGATATCTTTACCCCTGGGTGAATGGGACTGTGTTTATAAGGGCCAATATCCTGATATCTTTACCCCTGGGTGAATGGGACTGTGTGTTTATAAGGGCCAATATCCTGATATCTTTACCCCTGGGTGAATGGGACTGTGTGTTTATAAGGGCCAATATCCTGATATCTTTACCCCTGGGTGAATGGGACTGTGTTTATAAGGGCCTATATCCTGATATCTTTACCCCTGGGTGAATGGGAGTGTGTGTTTATAAGGGCCAATATCCTGATATCTTTACCCCTGGGTGAATGGGAGTGTGTTTATAAGGGTCTACTGTATATCCTGATATCTTTACCCCTGGGTGAATGGGACTGTGTGTTTATAAGGGCCAATATCCTGATATCTTTACCCCTGGGTGAATGGGACTGTGTTTATAAGGGCCAATATCCTGATATCTTTACCCCTGGGTGAATGGGACTGTGTGTTTATAAGGGCCAATATCCTGATATCTTTACCCCTGGGTGAATGGGACTGTGTGTTTATAAGGGCCAATATCCTGATATCTTTACCCCTGGGTGAATGGGAGTGTGTGTTTATAAGGGCCAATATCCTGATATCTTTACCCCTGGGTGAATGGGACTGTGTGTTTATAAGGGCCAATATCCTGATATCTTTACCCCTGGGTGAATGGGACTGTGTGTTTATAAGGGCCTATATCCTGATATCTTTACCCCTGGGTGAATGGAACTGTGTGTTTATAAGGGCCAATATCCTGATATCTTTACCCCTGGGTGAATGGGAGTGTGTTTATGAGGGCCTATATCCTGATATCTTTACCCCTGGGTGAATGGAACTGTGTGTTTATAAGGGCCTATATCCTGATATCTTTACCCCTGGGTGAATGGGACTGTGTTTATAAGGGCCTATATCCTGATATCTTTACCCCTGGGTGAATGGGACTGTGTGTTTATAAGGGCCAATATCCTGATATCTTTACCCCTGGGTGAATGGGACTGTGTTTATAAGGGCCTATATCCTGATATCTTTACCCCTGGGTGAATGGGACTGTGTTTATAAGGGTCTATATCCTGATATCTTTACCCCTGGGTGAATGGGACTGTGTGTTTATAAGGGCCTATATCCTGATATCTTTACCCCTGGGTGAATGGGACTGTGTTTATAAGGGCCTATATCCTGATATCTTTACCCCTGGGTGAATGGGACTGTGTGTTTATAAGGGCCAATATCCTGATATCTTTACCCCTGGGTGAATGGGACTGTGTTTATAAGGGCCAATATCCTGATATCTTTACCCCTGGGTGAATGGGAGTGTGTGTTTATAAGGGCCAATATCCTGATATCTTTACCCCTGGGTGAATGGGACTGTGTGTTTATAAGGGCCAATATCCTGATATCTTTACCCCTGGGTGAATGGGACTGTGTGTTTATAAGGGCCAATATCCTGATATCTTTACCCCTGGGTGAATGGGACTGTGTGTTTATAAGGGCCAATATCCTGATATCTTTACCCCTGGGTGAATGGGACTGTGTTTATAAGGGCCTATATCCTGATATCTTTACCCCTGGGTGAATGGGACTGTGTTTATAAGGGCCTATATCCTGATATCTTTACCCCTGGGTGAATGGGAGTGTGTGTTTATAAGGGCCAATATCCTGATATCTTTACCCCTGGGTGAATGGGACTGTGTGTTTATAAGGGCCAATATCCTGATATCTTTACCCCTGGGTGAATGGGACTGTGTGTTTATAAGGGCCAATATCCTGATATCTTTACCCCTGGGTGAATGGGAGTGTGTTTATAAGGGCCTATATCCTGATATCTTTACCCCTGGGTGAATGGAACTGTGTGTTTATAAGGGCCAATATCCTGATATCTTTACCCCTGGGTGAATGGGACTGTGTTTATAAGGGCCTATATCCTGATATCTTTACCCCTGGGTGAATGGGACTGTGTTTATAAGGGCCTATATCCTGATATCTTTACCCCTGGGTGAATGGGACTGTGTGTTTATAAGGGCCTATATCCTGATATCTTTACCCCTGGGTGAATGGAACTGTGTGTTTATAAGGGCCTATATCCTGATATCTTTACCCCTGGGTGAATGGGACTGTGTTTATAAGGGCCTATATCCTGATATCTTTACCCCTGGGTGAATGGGACTGTGTGTTTATAAGGGCCAATATCCTGATATCTTTACCCCTGGGTGAATGGGACTGTGTTTATAAGGGCCTATATCCTGATATCTTTACCCCTGGGTGAATGGGAGTGTGTGTTTATAAAGGCCTATATCCTGATATCTTTACCCCTGGGTGAATGGGACTGTGTTTATAAGGGCCAATATCCTGATATCTTTACCCCTGGGTGAATGGGACTGTGTTTATAAGGGTCTACTGTATATCCTGATATCTTTACCCCTGGGTGAATGGGACTGTGTTTATAAGGGTCTACTGTATATCCTGATATCTTTACCCCTGGGTGAATGGGAGTGTGTGTTTATAAAGGCCAATATCCTGATATCTTTACCCCTGGGTGAATGGGACTGTGTGTTTATAAGGGCCTATATCCTGATATCTTTACCCCTGGGTGAATGGGACTGTGTTTATAAGGGTCTACTGTATATCCTGATATCTTTACCCCTGGGTGAATGGGACTGTGTTTATAAGGGCCTATATCCTGATATCTTTACCCCTGGGTGAATGGGACTGTGTGTTTATAAGGGCCTATATCCTGATATCTTTACCCCTGGGTGAATGGGACTGTGTTTATAAGGGCCAATATCCTGATATCTTTACCCCTGGGTGAATGGGACTGTGTTTATAAGGGCCAATATCCTGATATCTTTACCCCTGGGTGAATGGGACTGTGTGTTTATAAGGGCCTATATCCTGATATCTTTACCCCTGGGTGAATGGGACTGTGTTTATAAGGGCCTATATCCTGATATCTTTACCCCTGGGTGAATGGGAGTGTGTTTATAAGGGCCTATATCCTGATATCTTTACCCCTGGGTGAATGGGACTGTGTTTATAAGGGCCTATATCCTGATATCTTTACCCCTGGGTGAATGGGACTGTGTTTATTAGGGCCAATATCCTGATATCTTTACCCCTGGGTGAATGGGAGTGTGTGTTTATAAGGGCCTATATCCTGATATCTTTACCCCTGGGTGAATGGGTGTGTGTGTTTATAAGGGCCAATATCCTGATATCTTTACCCCTGGGTGAATGGGACTGTGTGTTTATAAGGGCCAATATCCTGATATCTTTACCCCTGGGTGAATGGGACTGTGTTTATAAGGGCCAATATCCTGATATCTTTACCCCTGGGTGAATGGGACTGTGTTTATAAGGGCCTATATCCTGATATCTTTACCCCTGGGTGAATGGGACTGTGTTTATAAGGGCCAATATCCTGATATCTTTACCCCTGGGTGAATGGGACTGTGTTTATAAGGGCCTATATCCTGATATCTTTACCCCTGGGTGAATGGGACTGTGTTTATAAGGGCCTATATCCTGATATCTTTACCCCTGGGTGAATGGGACTGTGTTTATAAGGGCCTATATCCTGATATCTTTACCCCTGGGTGAATGGGACTGTGTTTATAAGGGCCAATATCCTGATATCTTTACCCCTGGGTGAATGGGACTGTGTTTATAAGGGCCTATATCCTGATATCTTTACCCCTGGGTGAATGGGACTGTGTTTATAAGGGCCTATATCCTGATATCTTTACCCCTGGGTGAATGGGAGTGTGTGTTTATAAGGGCCAATATCCTGATATCTTTACCCCTGGGTGAATGGGACTGTGTGTTTATAAGGGCCAATATCCTGATATCTTTACCCCTGGGTGAATGGGACTGTGTGTTTATAAGGGCCAATATCCTGATATCTTTACCCCTGGGTGAATGGGACTGTGTTTATAAGGGCCAATATCCTGATATCTTTACCCCTGGGTGAATGGGACTGTGTTTATAAGGGCCTATATCCTGATATCTTTACCCCTGGGTGAATGGGACTGTGTTTATAAGGGCCTATATCCTGATATCTTTACCCCTGGGTGAATGGGACTGTGTGTTTATAAGGGCCTATATCCTGATATCTTTACCCCTGGGTGAATGGGACTGTGTTTATAAGGGCCTATATCCTGATATCTTTACCCCTGGGTGAATGGGAGTGTGTTTATAAGGGCCTATATCCTGATATCTTTACCCCTGGGTGAATGGGACTGTGTTTATAAGGGCCTATATCCTGATATCTTTACCCCTGGGTGAATGGGACTGTGTTTATAAGGGCCAATATCCTGATATCTTTACCCCTGGGTGAATGGGAGTGTGTGTTTATAAGGGCCAATATCCTGATATCTTTACCCCTGGGTGAATGGGACTGTGTTTATAAGGGTCTACTGTATATCCTGATATCTTTACCCCTGGGTGAATGGGACTGTGTTTATAAGGGCCTATATCCTGATATCTTTACCCCTGGGTGAATGGGAGTGTGTTTATAAGGGCCTATATCCTGATATCTTTACCCCTGGGTGAATGGGACTGTGTTTATAAGGGCCTATATCCTGATATCTTTACCCCTGGGTGAATGGGACTGTGTTTATAAGGGCCAATATCCTGATATCTTTACCCCTGGGTGAATGGGAGTGTGTGTTTATAAGGGCCAATATCCTGATATCTTTACCCCTGGGTGAATGGGACTGTGTGTTTATAAGGGCCAATATCCTGATATCTTTACCCCTGGGTGAATGGGACTGTGTTTATAAGGGCCTATATCCTGATATCTTTACCCCTGGGTGAATGGGACTGTGTTTATAAGGGCCAATATCCTGATATCTTTACCCCTGGGTGAATGGGACTGTGTTTATAAGGGCCAATATCCTGATATCTTTACCCCTGGGTGAATGGGACTGTGTTTATAAGGGCCTATATCCTGATATCTTTACCCCTGGGTGAATGGGACTGTGTTTATAAGGGCCTATATCCTGATATCTTTACCCCTGGGTGAATGGGACTGTGTTTATAAGGGCCTATATCCTGATATCTTTACCCCTGGGTGAATGGGACTGTGTGTTTATAAGGGCCTATATCCTGATATCTTTACCCCTGGGTGAATGGGACTGTGTTTATAAGGGCCAATATCCTGATATCTTTACCCCTGGGTGAATGGGACTGTGTTTATAAGGGCTACTATATCCTGATATCTTTACCCCTGGGTGAATGGGACTGTGTTTATAAGGGCCAATATCCTGATATCTTTACCCCTGGGTGAATGGGACTGTGTTTATAAGGGCCTATATCCTGATATCTTTACCCCTGGGTGAATGGGACTGTGTTTATAAGGGCCAATATCCTGATATCTTTACCCCTGGGTGAATGGGACTGTGTTTATAAGGGCCAATATCCTGATATCTTTACCCCTGGGTGAATGGGACTGTGTTTATAAGGGCCTATATCCTGATATCTTTACCCCTGGGTGAATGGGACTGTGTGTTTATAAGGGCCTATATCCTGATATCTTTACCCCTGGGTGAATGGGACTGTGTTTATAAGGGCCAATATCCTGATATCTTTACCCCTGGGTGAATGGGACTGTGTTTATAAGGGTCTCTATATCCTGATATCTTTACCCCTGGGTGAATGGGACTGTGTTTATAAGGGCCTATATCCTGATATCTTTACCCCTGGGTGAATGGGAGTGTGTGTTTATAAGGGCCAATATCCTGATATCTTTACCCCTGGGTGAATGGGACTGTGTGTTTATAAGGGCCAATATCCTGATATCTTTACCCCTGGGTGAATGGGACTGTGTGTTTATAAGGGCCAATATCCTGATATCTTTACCCCTGGGTGAATGGGACTGTGTTTATAAGGGCCAATATCCTGATATCTTTACCCCTGGGTGAATGGGACTGTGTTTATAAGGGCCAATATCCTGATATCTTTACCCCTGGGTGAATGGGACTGTGTTTATAAGGGCCTATATCCTGATATCTTTACCCCTGGGTGAATGGGAGTGTGTGTTTATAAGGGCCAATATCCTGATATCTTTACCCCTGGGTGAATGGGACTGTGTTTATAAGGGCCTATATCCTGATATCTTTACCCCTGGGTGAATGGGACTGTGTTTATAAGGGCTCTATATCCTGATATCTTTACCCCTGGGTGAATGGGACTGTGTTTATAAGGGCCTATATCCTGATATCTTTACCCCTGGGTGAATGGGACTGTGTGTTTATAAGGGCCTATATCCTGATATCTTTACCCCTGGGTGAATGGGACTGTGTTTATAAGGGCCAATATCCTGATATCTTTACCCCTGGGTGAATGGGACTGTGTTTATAAGGGTCTACTGTATATCCTGATATCTTTACCCCTGGGTGAATGGGACTGTGTTTATAAGGGTCTACTGTATATCCTGATATCTTTACCCCTGGGTGAATGGGAGTGTGTGTTTATAAAGGCCAATATCCTGATATCTTTACCCCTGGGTGAATGGGACTGTGTGTTTATAAGGGCCAATATCCTGATATCTTTACCCCTGGGTGAATGGGACTGTGTTTATAAGGGCCAATATCCTGATATCTTTACCCCTGGGTGAATGGGACTGTGTTTATAAGGGCCAATATCCTGATATCTTTACCCCTGGGTGAATGGGACTGTGTGTTTATAAGGGCCTATATCCTGATATCTTTACCCCTGGGTGAATGGGACTGTGTTTATAAGGGCCTATATCCTGATATCTTTACCCCTGGGTGAATGGGACTGTGTTTATAAGGGCCTATATCCTGATATCTTTACCCCTGGGTGAATGGGACTGTGTGTTTATAAGGGCCAATATCCTGATATCTTTACCCCTGGGTGAATGGGACTGTGTTTATAAGGGCCTATATCCTGATATCTTTACCCCTGGGTGAATGGGACTGTGTTTATAAGGGTCTACTGTATATCCTGATATCTTTACCCCTGGGTGAATGGGACTGTGTTTATAAGGGCCAATATCCTGATATCTTTACCCCTGGGTGAATGGGACTGTGTTTATAAGGGCCAATATCCTGATATCTTTACCCCTGGGTGAATGGGACTGTGTTTATAAGGGCCAATATCCTGATATCTTTACCCCTGGGTGAATGGGACTGTGTGTTTATAAGGGCCAATATCCTGATATCTTTACCCCTGGGTGAATGGGACTGTGTTTATAAGGGCCTATATCCTGATATCTTTACCCCTGGGTGAATGGGAGTGTGTGTTTATAAGGGCCTATATCCTGATATCTTTACCCCTGGGTGAATGGGACTGTGTTTATAAGGGCCTATATCCTGATATCTTTACCCCTGGGTGAATGGGACTGTGTTTATAAGGGCCTATATCCTGATATCTTTACCCCTGGGTGAATGGGACTGTGTTTATAAGGGCCTATATCCTGATATCTTTACCCCTGGGTGAATGGGAGTGTGTGTTTATAAGGGCCTATATCCTGATATCTTTACCCCTGGGTGAATGGGACTGTGTTTATAAGGGCCTATATCCTGATATCTTTACCCCTGGGTGAATGGGACTGTGTTTATAAGGGCCAATATCCTGATATCTTTACCCCTGGGTGAATGGGACTGTGTGTTTATAAGGGCCAATATCCTGATATCTTTACCCCTGGGTGAATGGGACTGTGTTTATAAGGGCCAATATCCTGATATCTTTACCCCTGGGTGAATGGGACTGTGTTTATAAGGGCCAATATCCTGATATCTTTACCCCTGGGTGAATGGGACTGTGTTTATAAGGGCCAATATCCTGATATCTTTACCCCTGGGTGAATGGGACTGTGTTTATAAGGGCCAATATCCTGATATCTTTACCCCTGGGTGAATGGGACTGTGTTTATAAGGGCCTATATCCTGATATCTTTACCCCTGGGTGAATGGGACTGTGTTTATAAGGGCCAATATCCTGATATCTTTACCCCTGGGTGAATGGGACTGTGTTTATAAGGGCCTATATCCTGATATCTTTACCCCTGGGTGAATGGGAGTGTGTGTTTATAAGGGCCTATATCCTGATATCTTTACCCCTGGGTGAATGGGACTGTGTTTATAAGGGCCAATATCCTGATATCTTTACCCCTGGGTGAATGGGACTGTGTTTATAAGGGCCAATATCCTGATATCTTTACCCCTGGGTGAATGGGACTGTGTTTATAAGGGCCTATATCCTGATATCTTTACCCCTGGGTGAATGGGACTGTGTGTTTATAAGGGCCTATATCCTGATATCTTTACCCCTGGGTGAATGGGAGTGTGTGTTTATAAGGGCCTATATCCTGATATCTTTACCCCTGGGTGAATGGGACTGTGTTTATAAGGGCCAATATCCTGATATCTTTACCCCTGGGTGAATGGGACTGTGTTTATAAGGGCCTATATCCTGATATCTTTACCCCTGGGTGAATGGGACTGTGTGTTTATAAGGGCCTATATCCTGATATCTTTACCCCTGGGTGAATGGGACTGTGTTTATAAGGGCCTATATCCTGATATCTTTACCCCTGGGTGAATGGGACTGTGTTTATAAGGGCCTATATCCTGATATCTTTACCCCTGGGTGAATGGGACTGTGTTTATAAGGGCCTATATCCTGATATCTTTACCCCTGGGTGAATGGGACTGTGTGTTTATAAGGGCCTATATCCTGATATCTTTACCCCTGGGTGAATGGGAGTGTGTGTTTATAAGGGCCTATATCCTGATATCTTTACCCCTGGGTGAATGGGACTGTGTTTATAAGGGCCAATATCCTGATATCTTTACCCCTGGGTGAATGGGACTGTGTTTATAAGGGCCAATATCCTGATATCTTTACCCCTGGGTGAATGGGACTGTGTTTATAAGGGCCAATATCCTGATATCTTTACCCCTGGGTGAATGGGACTGTGTTTATAAGGGCCAATATCCTGATATCTTTACCCCTGGGTGAATGGGACTGTGTTTATAAGGGCCAATATCCTGATATCTTTACCCCTGGGTGAATGGGACTGTGTTTATAAGGGCCTATATCCTGATATCTTTACCCCTGGGTGAATGGGAGTGTGTGTTTATAAGGGCCTATATCCTGATATCTTTACCCCTGGGTGAATGGGAGTGTGTTTATAAGGGCCTATATCCTGATATCTTTACCCCTGGGTGAATGGGACTGTGTTTATAAGGGCCTATATCCTGATATCTTTACCCCTGGGTGAATGGGACTGTGTTTATAAGGGCCTATATCCTGATATCTTTACCCCTGGGTGAATGGGACTGTGTGTTTATAAGGGCCAATATCCTGATATCTTTACCCCTGGGTGAATGGGACTGTGTTTATAAGGGCCTATATCCTGATATCTTTACCCCTGGGTGAATGGGACTGTGTGTTTATAAGGGCCTATATCCTGATATCTTTACCCCTGGGTGAATGGGACTGTGTTTATAAGGGCCTATATCCTGATATCTTTACCCCTGGGTGAATGGGACTGTGTGTTTATAAGGGCCTATATCCTGATATCTTTACCCCTGGGTGAATGGGACTGTGTTTATAAGGGCCAATATCCTGATATCTTTACCCCTGGGTGAATGGGACTGTGTGTTTATAAGGGCCAATATCCTGATATCTTTACCCCTGGGTGAATGGGACTGTGTTTATAAGGGCCAATATCCTGATATCTTTACCCCTGGGTGAATGGGACTGTGTTTATAAGGGCCAATATCCTGATATCTTTACCCCTGGGTGAATGGGACTGTGTTTATAAGGGCCAATATCCTGATATCTTTACCCCTGGGTGAATGGGACTGTGAGTTTATAAGGGCCAATATCCTGATATCTTTACCCCTGGGTGAATGGGACTGTGTTTATAAGGGCCTATATCCTGATATCTTTACCCCTGGGTGAATGGGACTGTGTGTTTATAAGGGCCAATATCCTGATATCTTTACCCCTGGGTGAATGGGACTGTGTTTATAAGGGCCTATATCCTGATATCTTTACCCCTGGGTGAATGGGACTGTGTGTTTATAAGGGCCAATATCCTGATATCTTTACCCCTGGGTGAATGGGACTGTGTTTATAAGGGCCAATATCCTGATATCTTTACCCCTGGGTGAATGGGACTGTGTTTATAAGGGCCAATATCCTGATATCTTTACCCCTGGGTGAATGGGACTGTGAGTTTATAAGGGCCAATATCCTGATATCTTTACCCCTGGGTGAATGGGACTGTGTTTATAAGGGCCTATATCCTGATATCTTTACCCCTGGGTGAATGGGACTGTGTGTTTATAAGGGCCAATATCCTGATATCTTTACCCCTGGGTGAATGGGACTGTGTGTTTATAAGGGCCAATATCCTGATATCTTTACCCCTGGGTGAATGGGACTGTGTTTATAAGGGCCTATATCCTGATATCTTTACCCCTGGGTGAATGGGACTGTGTGTTTATAAGGGCCTATATCCTGATATCTTTACCCCTGGGTGAATGGGACTGTGTTTATAAGGGCCTATATCCTGATATCTTTACCCCTGGGTGAATGGGACTGTGTGTTTATAAGGGCCTATATCCTGATATCTTTACCCCTGGGTGAATGGGACTGTGTTTATAAGGGCCAATATGCTGCTGCTTAGCCCTGCAACCATGACAACTGGCATCCTGTCTAAAGAGCCAGCTAAGCTAGGGGGGTTTGGCAGGCAGGGCAGGACCAAGGACCCAACCACAGACAGAGATACTTTAGTCCACTTCCACAGCTGTCTGCTCTGGAAGCCCCCTGTAATATTGCTGCACTTCCAGCCAACATGAATTGGATTCTCTCTCTATCCAGTGATGGGGCAAACATGACAAAGATAAGACATTGGGGTATCTCTCAATCAATATGTCAACGATCAATTTATCACTAATTTGACCTTACTTCGTTGTCTGTTGCCCCTCTTCCGGATTTGATTGGTTTCGATTGAAATCTTAGGATGTCCTTGTCAGCCTGGAATGGTATTTTAAAAGGGTTTACTGACTAAGAGATAACACTGTAATATGCCGGGTATAAACATGCCCTTCACGGTGCTAAGTGTGGGTGTTTCAGTGGGTTGGCTTGGTTAAGGGTGAAACATTCCCGTGCATTGATAAATTGGGCCCCCTGTGTTAAAACAACCGAATGCAGGAGCCCAGCAGAACCAACCAAAGGGAGTTTCCATAGCGACCGATTGTATGAGAGTAAATACACTTTAGCGGAAAGAGGGAGAAGTAGTGGAACACACAAGACAACATCACTTGAAGGAGATTATTAGACTCTTGGGAAAGATTTGAGTTTGATATCTGGTTTAGGAATAGGCTAGTTGTTTTTGTTTTGCTTCAACAATATTGGTTTGAATGACGAAAGAAAGTCTCCATACACCAGTACGCTTTTCTCACAGGGGCAACTGGACATGTTTGTGCAATAAAAATATAAGCCTACAGGAAAAATATATAGTGCCTCATATTTGAAAACATGAAACAGGACACATTTTGCATAACACTTTGAAGAGGTTTGTATAAGCAAACACTAAGATACATTTCATTTCAGTGACTCAATATAGTTCTGAAGAATATACACTGAGTGGACAAACCATTAGGAACACATTCCCCCTTTTCCCCCTCAGAACAGCCTCAATTTGTTGGGGCATGGACTACAAGGTGTCAAGCATTTCATAGGGATGCTGGCCCATGTTGACTCAAATGATTCCCACAGTTGTGTCAAGTTGGCTGGATGTCCTTCGGGTGGTGGACCATTCTACACACAGGAAACTGTTGAGTGTGAAAACCCCAGCAGCATTGTAGTTCTTTACACACTCAAACCGGTGCGCCTGGCACCTACTACCATACCCCGTTCAAAGGCACTTACAACCTTTGTCTTGCGCATTCACCCTCTGAATGGCACACATACACAATCCATGTCTCAATTGTCTCAAGGCTTAAAAATCCTTCTTTAACCTGTGTGAAGTTGTCCTGTCCCCTTAGCAGAAAAACACCCCCAAAGCATAATGTTTCCACCTCCATGTTTGACGGTGGGGATGGTGTTCTTGGGGTCATAGCCAGCATTCCTCCTCCTCCAAATACGGCGATTTTGGTCTCATCTGACCACAACACTTTCACCCAGTTCTCCTCTGAACCATTCAGATGTTCATTTGCAAACTTCAGACAGGCCTGTATATGTGCTTTCTTGAGAAGGGGGACCTTGCGGGCGCTGCAGGATTTCAGTCCTTCACGGCGTAGTGTGTTACCAATTGTTTTCTTGGTGACTGGTCCCAGCTGCCTTGAAATCATTGACAAGATCCTCCCGTGTAGTTCTGGGCTGATTCCTCACAGTTTTAATGATAATATATAATATGCAATAACTGGATTTTTTTGTTGTTATTCTGTCTCTCACTGTTCAAATAAACCTACCATTAAAATTATAGACTGATCATTTCTTTGTCAGTGGGCAAACGTACAAATACTTTTTTCCCCCTCACTGCACACACACACACACACACACATATATATACACATACATACATACATACACACACCACCGTTCAAAAGTTAGGGGTCACTTAGAAATGTCTTTGTTTTCGAAAGAAAAGCAATTTCTGTGGTCCTCTGTAGCTCAGCTGGTAGAGCACGGCGCTTGTAACGCCAGGGTAGTGGGTTCGATCCCCGGGACCACCCATACACAAAAATGTATGCACGCATGACTGTAAGTCGCTTTGGATAAAAGCGTCTGCTAAATGGCATATTATTATTATATTATTATAATTTTTCTGTCCATTACAATAACATCAAATTGATCAGAAATACAGTGTAGACATTGTTAATGTTGTAAATGGCTATTGTAGCTTGAAACGGCTGATTTTTAATGGAATATCTATATAGGCGTACAGAGGCCCATTATCAACAACCATCAGTCCTGTGTTCCAATGGCACGTTGTGTTTGCTAATCCAAGTTTATCATTTTAAAAAGGCTAATTGATCATTAGAAAACCCTTTTGCAATTTTGTTAGCACAGCTGAAAACTGTTGTGTTGATTAAAGAAGCAATAAAACTGGCCTTCTTGTGACTTGAGTATCTGGAGCATCAGCAATTTTGGGTTCGATTACAGGCTCAAAATGGCCAGAAACAAATAACTTTCTTCTGAAACTCGTCAGTCTATTCTTGTTCTGAGAAATGAAGGCTATTGTATGCGAGAAATTGCCAAGAAACTGAAGATTTTGTACAACGCTGTGTACTACTCCCTTCACAGAACAGCGTAAACTGGCGTTAACTAGAATAGAAAGAGGAGTGGGAGGCCCCGGTGCACAACTGAGCAAGAGGACAAATACATTAGAGTGTCTAGTTTGAGAAACAGATGCCTCACAGGTCCTCAACTGGCAGCTTCATTAAATAGTACCCGCAAAACACCAGTCTCAATGTCAACAGTGAAGAGGTGACTCTGGGATGCTGTCCTTCTAGGCAGAGTTGCAAAGAAAAAGCCATAATTATAATTATTCGATCATACAAGTTTTTCCTACCCTTACAGCCACATTATGTCGTCAGGATTAACACATCAATACAACGTCATTATAGCAGCAAGGGGTCTTTCTAGACAGTACTTCAATAAACCTCAAGACATCAGAGGCTTGAAAAGGTATCTGTTATCCTTCACTACGGTCACTTCCAACCTGAATCAGTCGGTCTGTTCCCATGTCTTTATCCAAGGGGCCACACACGCAGTGTTCCCATGTCTTTATCCAAGGGGCCACACACGCAGTGTTCCCATGTCTTTATCCAAGGGGCCACACACGCAGTGTTCCCATGTCTTTATCCAAGGGGCCACACACGCAGTGTTCCCATGTCTTTATCCAAGGGGCCACACACACAGTGTTCCCATGTCTTTATCCAAGGGGCCACACACACAGTGTTCCCATGTCTTTATCCAAGGGGCCACACACACACACACAGTGTTCCCATGTCTTTATCTAAGGGGCCACACACACACACACAGTGTTCCCATGTCTTTATCTAAGGGGCCACACACGCAGTGTTCCTATGTCTTTATCCAAGGGGGCACACACGCAGTGTTCCTATGTCTTTATCCAAGGGGCCACACACACAGTGTTCCTATGTCTTTATCCAAGGGGGCACACACGCAGTGTTCCCATGTCTTTATCCAAGGGGCCACACACACACACAGTGTTCCCATGTCTTTATCCAAGGGGCCACACACACAGTGTTCCTATGTCTTTATCCAAGGGGCCACACACAGTGTTCCCATGTCTCTCTCTCTCCCACTACTCTCTCCTCTTCCATCCTATCATCTCTTCCCTCTGCTCAATCCTTCTCCCTCCAATCTCCTGATTCTGCCTCCTCAACCCTCCTCTCCTCCCTTTCTGCATCCTTTGACTCCCTGTGTCCCCTATCCTCCCGGCCGGCTCGGTCCTCCCCTCCAGCTCTGTGGCTTGATGACTCATTGCGAGCTCACAGAACAGAGCTCCGGGCAGCTGAGCGGAAATGGAAGAAAACTAAACTCCCTGCCGACCTGGCATCTTTTCACTCCCTCCTCTCTACATTTTCTTCATCTGTTTCTGCTGCTAAGGCCACTTTCTACCACTCTAAATTCCAAGCATCTGCCTCTAACCCTAGGAAGCTCTTTGCCACATTCTCCTCACTGCTGAATCCCCCCCCCCCCCCCCCCCCCTCTCTGTGGATGACTTTGTCAACCACTTTGAAAAGAAGGTTGACGACATCCGATCCTCGTTTGTTAAGTCTAATGACACTGCTGGTCCTGCTCACACTGCCCTACCCTATGCTTTGACTTATTTCTCCCCTCTCTCTCCAGATAAAATCTTGCGACTAGTGACTGCAGGCCGCCCAACAACCTGCCCGCTTGACCCCATCCCCTCCTCTCTTCTCCAGACCATCTCCGGTGACCTTCTCCCCTACCTCACCTCGCTGATCAACTCATCCTTGACCGCTGGCCATGTCCCTTCCGTCTTCAAGAGAGCGAGAGTTGCACCCCTTCTCAAAAAACCAACACTCGATCCCACTGATGTCAACAACTACAGACCAGTATCCCTTCTTTCTTTTCTTTCCAAAACTATTGAGCGTGCCGTCTTTAGCCAACTCTCTCAGAATGACCTTCTTGATCCAAACCAGTCAGGTTTCAGGACTGGTCATTCAACTGAGACTGCTCTTCTCTGTGTCACGGAGGCTCTCCGCACTGCTAAAGCTAACTCTCTCTCCTCTGCTCTTGTCCTTCTAGACCTGTCTGCTGCCTTTGATACAGTGAACCATCAGATCCTCCTCTCCACCCTCTCCGAGCTGGGCATCTCCGGCGCGGCTCACTCCTGGATTGCGTCCTACCTGACCGGTCGCTCCTACCAAGTGGCGTGGCGAGAAGCTGTCTCCGCACCACGTGCTCTCACCACTGGTGTCCCCCAGGGCTCAGTTCTAGGCCCTCTCCTTTTCTCCCTATACACCAAGTCACTTGGCTCTGTCATATCCTCACATGGCCTCTCCTATCATTGCTACGCTGACGATACACAACTAATCTTCTCCTTTCCCCCTTCTGATAACCAGGTGGCGAATCGCATCTCTGCATGTCTGGCCGACATATCAGTATGGATGACGGATCACCACCTCAAGCTGAACCCTGGCAAGACGGAGCTGCTCTTCCTCCCGGGGAAGGACTGCCCGTTCCATGATCTCGCCATCACGGTTGACAACTCCGTTGTGTCCTCCTCCCAGAGTGCGAAGAGCCTTGGCGTGACCCTGGACAACACCCTGTCGTTCTCCGCTAACATCAAGGCGGTGACCCGATCCTGCAGGTTCATGCTCTACAACATTCGGAGAGTACGACCCTGCCTTACACAGGAAGCGGCACAGGTCCTAATCCAGGCACTTGTCATCTCCCGTCTGGATTACTGCAACTCGCTGTTGGCTGGGCTCCCTGCCTGTGCCATTAAACCCCTACAACTCATCCAGAATGCCGCGGCCCGTCTGGTGTTCAACCTTCCCAAGTTCTCTCACGTCACCCCCCCTCCTCCGCACACTCCACTGGCTTCCAGTTGAAGCTCGCATCCGTTACAAGACCATGGTGCTTGCCTATGGAGCAGTGAGGGGAACGGCACCTCCGTACCTTCAGGCTCTGATCAGTCCCTACACCCAGGCGAGGGCATTGCGTTCATCCACCTCTGGCCTGCTGGCTCCCCTTCCTCTGCGGAAGCATAGTTCCCGCTCAGCCCAGTCAAAGCTGTTCGCTGCTCTGGCACCCCAATGGTGGAACAAGCTCCCTCACGACGCCAGGACAGCGGAGTCACTCACCACCTTCCGGAGACATTTGAAACCCCACCTCTTTAAGGAACACCTGGGATAGGATAAAGTAATCCTTCTACCCACCCCCCCCCCCCACCAAAACAAAAAATTGTAATAATTGTAAAGTGGTTATCCCACTGGCTATAGGGTGAATGCACCAATTTGTAGTCGCTCTGGATAAGAGCGTCTGCTAAATGACGTAAATGTGCCCTTGAGCAAGGCACTTAACCCTAATTGCTCCTGTAAGTCGCTCTGGATAAGAGCGTCTGCTAAATGACTAAAATGTAAATGTAAATGTTTATCCAAGGGGCCACACACACAGTGTTCCTATGTCTTTATCCAAGGGGCCACACACGCAGTGTTCCCATGTCTTTATCAAAGGGGCCACACGCAGTGTTCCCATGTCTTTATCTAAGGGGCCACACACACACGCAGTGTTCCCATGTCTTTATCCAAGGGGCAACACACACACAGTGTTCCCATGTCTTTATCCAAGGGGCCACACACGCAGTGTTCCTATGTCTTTATCCAAGGGACCACACACGCAGTGTTCCTATGTCTTTATCCAAGGGGGCACACACACACACAGTGTTCCCATGTCTTTATCCAAGGGGCCACACACACAGTGTTCCCATGTCTTTATCCAAGGGGCCACACACGCAGTGTTCCCATGTCTTTATCCAAGGGGCCACACACACAGTGTTCCCATGTCTTTATCAAAGGGGCCACACACGCAGTGTTCCCATGTCTTTATCAAAGGGGCCACACGCAGTGTTCCCATGTCTTTATCTAAGGGGCCACACACGCAGTGTTCCCATGTCTTTATCAAAGGGGCCACACGCAGTGTTCCCATGTCTTTATCAAAGGGGCCACACGCAGTGTTCCCATGTCTTTATCCAAGGGGCAACACACACAGTGTTCCCATGTCTTTATCCAAGGGGCCACACACGCAGTGTTCCTATGTCTTTATCCAAGGGACCACACACGCAGTGTTCCTATGTCTTTATCCAAGGGGGCACACACACACACAGTGTTCCCATGTCTTTATCCAAGGGGCCACACACACAGTGTTACCATGTCTTTATCCAAGGGGCCACACACACAGTGTTACCATGTCTTTATCCAAGGGGCCACACACGCAGTGTTCCCATGTCTTTATCCAATGGACCACACACACACACACACACACACAGTGTTACCATGTCTTTATCCAAGGGGCCACACACACAGTGTTCCCATGTCTTTATCAAAGGGACCACACACACACACAGTGTTCCCATGTCTTTATGATGGAGTATCCATATATCCACCATAGTGTAAGCACTAAAAAGTCTATGGTCTATACCCTCAGCGGAGAATGAACAACAAACTGCCATCCTTCAAAACTTTTAAATCGTTGTTTTTGCTTTAAAGATGTGTGTAGTCTAAGTTACACATCATTTGATATGTTTATTTCTACAAAGGATGATCTCACCATGATACATTTGAAGCAGTAGGGCTTCTATGTGGTCCTCTGTAGCTCAGCTGGTAGAGCACGGCGCTTGTAACGCCAAGGTAGTGGGTTCGATCCCCGGGACCACCCATACACAAAAAAAAATGTATGCACGCATGACTGTAAGTCGCTTTGGATAAAAGCGTCTGCTAAATGGCATATTATATATTATATTATTCTATATTTTCAGTGTTGTCAAGTACAGCTCTGAGTTCCAAACGTTCTCCCGTTTCCCCTCGGACTCCACCACTGCCATTACAGACTGAGCAAGAATCTTTGTCTGTTTGGGGTGTCCTCAGGCACAGAACAGCCATATCATTAATACCAGAGCTGGACAGATACATTAGGATGCCTGTCTGTCGGAAAAAGACTGACTGTTTGATCTATTATCTGTGGAAATCCTAACAGCTATCACTTCTAACTGACCTCAGAGTCATTCTGGTGTTGCCTGTAGAGAAATACTGCATTTCTGGGTTGTGTTCATTTGGCTCCAAACAAAGGATACGGACTGAAACAGCAGTCTTCTAGGACTTGTCTGAAACGATTTGCGTTGCAAAAAGTTAAGACAAATATTATTTTATGAATCCTTTTTTATTAATTTGTGAAAAAAAAAAGAAAAGGATAGCATGGGAAAAAGACTAGTCATCACACTGGGGGTGTGGTCTACCACAAGGATGAACCCCATTGGGCAGTGGAAGAGTGGGCAGGACACACATCCAGATCATCATTTCTTATTATTCGGTTTGATCCATAGAGACCCATTCTGGCTAAATGTATTTAGTCCTAACATGGCAACCCTGCTGGTTCCATTGAGTCTCAACATGGCAACGCGGCTAGATCCAGAGACACCTCACCTGGCAACCAGGCTGGATCCATCGAGACCCAAAATGGCAACCGGTGCATACCCATTTCTCCTCTTCATCCTCCTCCTCTTCTTCACAGGAACATTCAGGCAGGGAACTGAGCTGCCACTCCAGTTCATTATTTTATTTATACATCACGGGAGAGGGGGGGGGGTGTATAGTGGAGAGTGAACAGAGGTGTGAGTTAGTGTTTGCTCTTCTTTGATTTCTTGTGGGACCGGTGCGGAGAACGTGATTTTGACCGTGACTTCTTAGCGGATTTCTTGGGTGTTCTGGAGCGTGACCTCCTGGAACGTTTGGGTGTGCGGGATAATGAGGGAGATCTGGGGAGAAAACACACACAGGAGAGTTAGGAGGAGAACTGGAGACCCAAGCTGTAATGGCCTTAAGGAAGTTTCTGAAAGTTATCCCATCACAAAGAATATCCATCAAATATCTATCCTACTAACAGTTGGTGTCTCAAAGGTAAAAAAAAAAAAAAAAAAAGAGGAGCCAGGCAGACCAGGAAAAGTAGAACAATAAACGTCCATCTAGAATAATGTTTTAAAGACATCTAAACGCTTCCTGACCTTTTGGATGACTTCTTGCTGCTGGTGACGCGAGGGGAGTCTTTGTGGGAGGAGCGGGATCGTGATGATAATACGTCCTTGGAAAAGGAGCGCTCGGAACGTTCTGACCTCTCCGAGCGGGGGGACGGGGAGCGCACACGTCTGCTGCTCCGCGGGGGGCTGCCGGGCGAGCCGCTGTGACGCCGTTTCCTAGCAACCACAGGAGACAGACCACGCCTGGCAGAGATGACGACATTGGCAGAATAATAGTTTTTTTTTAGTCAGCACTGATCGTACAACGACTGGGTATCGGTTTTGATTTGAATCCCAGTGAGATATGAATCTCTGTCAAGGAATTGCTGAACTGCCCCTCTATTCAACGGTTCATATGAATGGACCCTAATAGTGAGTTGAGTGCTTTCCTAGGATCTATTCTGATAAGAACCCATCACACAGCTCTCCCACTCCTCCTCTTGCTATCCAACCATTATTTATGTCTATCTTCATTTTAGATTTGCATAGAAACGTTTCGTATTATTTTATTTGTTAAGCACGTTCAAAGGCATTTGTTGGAAGAAATGGTGGTCTATAAATAAAGCTTGATTGATTGATCGATACAGCCACTAATGTCATTAAGTCTAATGAATGCACCACACAAACTATGAGGGACTAACCTGTCTCTCCTGGTCGGAGTAGACTCCTCCTTCTCCTTCTTGACGTCTTTTGAACGAGCTTCGCTTTTCTCCTTCTCTCTCTTCTCCTTCTCTCTCTTCTCCTTCTCTCTCTTCTCCTTCTCTCTCTTCTCCTTCTCTCTCTCTCCTTCCAGTTTCTCCTTCTCTTTTTCCTAAACAAGACGCCGTTACGTTATATTATTGAATGGAAAGCAACATTATCCACATTTTCATTTATTTTTCATTTATTCAGCTAGGATAGTACACCCAGTAACAATTGGAACTGTTTTCCAGGGAGTCCTGGGATATCAAATATGTCAATATCTGAAGTATCCTCTTGGATATGTTCTTCAGCTTTAAACTTGAGGTAATATTGAGGTAAATAGCAATGACTGTAATTCCTGTAATAAAGGGTCCCAGAACATTGGCAAACAATAGTACAGCTCCTATGTTCCTTCAGGAACAAAAGAGGATTAGGTTTCATAAGTAATACCTTGATTAAAAGCTTGTCTCTGTAGTGTTCCACCTGGTCTTGGAGACTCTGGCCAGACTTTTTGGGCCTTTTCCCAGACTCCAGCTCATCCTGGAACTTCATCACTTTGACCTGAAGTTAATAAAACAAATTATTTGAACATTTAGAACACTACGACAGGGTCAATTTACATGGTGTGGCCATTGAACAAGTGAAGGAAACCAAACGTCTTGGTATCATTATTTTTTTTAAACTATTAAATTCACAACTCCGAGCCTCATGTGAGTTGTGCTTGTTCGTCTGTTTATTTCAGGCCATCTCAATAGTCTGTTGTGTAATAATACATAATAATAATACATACCATTTAGCAGACGCTTTTATCCAAAGAGACTTACAGTCAAGCGTGCATTTTATTTGTTTTACTTGTACACATGGGTGGTCCCAGGAATCGAACCCACTATCCTAGTGTTGCAAGAGCCATGCCCCAGTAAAATTACCTCTATCTCCCGTAGCTTGGTGCGCCTGTCCTCATTCAACTCCGAGTGCTTGGTCTTGGAGTCCAAGTCGTCTCTGATGGGCTGGGAGTAACTCGGAGGCTCCTCTGAACGAGAACTCTTGGTGTCCTCATCATCGCTGTCACCCTCGTCCTTCTCCTCCTCCGGCTGCTCAAAGATCTCCCATTTAGAGGTGGTCACGGCTGAGGCGGAGACAGACACACAATTAAGACAAAATCATAGCTTGAAAAGAAAATAGTCACAAAAAAACAGGCTTAGGACACTTTCAAGTGGAATCCTAGCTTGGTAGAAACGACCACAGAAACAGGCTTAGGACACATTGAAGTGGAGTCCTAGCTTGGTAGAAACGACCACAGAAACAGGCTTAGGACACATTGAAGTGGAGTCCTAGCTTTGTAGAAAGTAGCCTGTAGTTGTGGTCTCACCCTGTGCCTCCAGATCAGACTCCTCCACTGCTTCCCATTTTGAAGGTGCTACTTTAAAGGATGCTGCTTTGGCAGCAGCATGATCCACTAAAAGACAAGGAGGAAGTTGTTAGAAAACTGTCCTGTTGAGGTTAGGGTTAAGTCCATAGACCGCTTATACAAGGTAAGGAAACAAATATGAAGTATCCCTTTAATAATCAATGTGTCCCTATGTGGATGTGGTAGTGTAGAGGTCATAAGGTCACTGACAGGGCAGTCCATCTATGTCCTCCTCCAGGGCCTTGATGGGCACTCCGTCCAGTTCATCCAACCTCAGGGCAGCTCCGTCTAGAGGGGCGCCGCCCACCATGGCACCCCCGTCTAGCCCTATAGGAACCCCGTCCACGTCCTCCCCGATGGGGGCCCCGTCCACGTCTTCCCCGATGGGGGCCCCGTCGATGTCCTCCACTGGCTCAGGCTGGGCCAACAGACCAGGGGCCAGATGTTCAAACAGTGGTTTCTGTAGAGAGGAGAAGTGGAGTGGTTTAGGAATACATTCACAACAAAATAAGCTTCCAAAGGTTATTAGGGCTGCGTGGACGACATTACACAGTCAACATTACCAAATCATAACATTTCCAAATAGTCACAAAACATTGTCAAACCATGATAATATTTTCAAATCGTAGCTAATAATAAGGTCAGTAAGCATTCATTAGGACAAGAGGGGGGAGCAGGCTAGCTCACCTCTACTGTGTTGGGAGTGGGGACCTCCTTCTCAGCCGACAGGTTGACTAGACCCAGGAAGATGTTCTGTAGCTTGATGAGGAAGGGATCTGGGTACACGGCCCAGTCCTCCCACGCACGGAAACACGACATCACCCGTTGCTGCTGGCCAAGAGGATATACTACATTAGACAGGTGAAATGGTAAAACTCTGTCCAGAAGCAATCCGTAGCCCCTAAACCAGGTTTCTTCAATTCCGGTCCTGGAGGGCCGAAACACCTCTGTTTTTCATCCTCTCCTTCTAAATCAGGGGCTAATTCAGACCTGGGACACCAGGTGAGTGCAATTAACTACCAGGTAGAAATAAAAAACAGAAGTGTTTCAGCCCTCCAGGACCGGAATTGAAGAACCCTGCACTAAACCCTAGCCCCTAAACCCTGGCCCCTAAACCCTGGCCCCTAAACCATAAACCCTGGCCCCTAAACCATAAACCCTGCCCCTAAACCCTAGCCCCTAAACCCTGGCCCCTAAACCCTGGCCCCAAAACCCTGGCCCCAAAACCCTGGCCCCTAAACCCTGGCCCCTAAACCCTGGCCCCTAAACCCTGGCCCCTAAACCCTGGCCCCTAAACCCTGGCCCCTAAACCCTGTGTAGATCTGAAAGGATTGTGTAGTTCTGAAAGATAGGTGTAGGTAACATGATTAAAATTGTGATTGGAAAATGTATACAATTGAATATACCTTGAAGTTCTCTGACTGGAGGTGACCCTGTATCGTCTTGTATGTTGCATTGAGGTCTGAGAAGATCTGGCAGAGCTTGGTCTCAAAGCTGTGTGAGGGTTCAACATATTAACTTATGTAGGAAAACATCTTCAACGCCAATAAAGTATACTGCAAAGTTATGCAAACCAAAAGTGAACAAGGTCCTTCACACCCACAGTCAGTCACAACCACTGAACCCAAACTCAACTTACTATTTTCTGTAGTAAGAGGCGTTGGCTACTTTAGCAGATGAGTTATACAGCACATCTGAGACAAGATATAACCGTGCAATCTGAAAAACAAGGAAGGAATTATTAAAAGGCATTCAGACCAACTGGCAAGTCCTCCCTGATAGAATGGAATAACTATGATAAAAAGGATTACTTTTACTGCATTACATTTTACATTTTAGTCATTTAGTAGACGCTCTTATCCAGAGCGACTTAAAAGAGCAATTAGGGTTAAGTGCCTTGCTCAAGGGCACATCGACAGATTTTTCACCTAGTCGGCTCGGGGATTAGAACCAGCGACCTTTCGGTTACTGGCACAACGCTCTTAACCACTAAGCTACCTGCCGCCCCATGTTTTACACATGCCACTCGAGGCTCTTTCGAAACCAAAATAACAAGGAAAACATTTACAAAAGCAACAAACACGTGTGAACGAAAAACAAGGTTGTGACTATGACACGATATAGTAACTTCATTACCCATTTACATGGAAATTCATTTCGTGAGGTAAGCATACAAAACAATACTATATACATGCAACAACAAAAAGGAAGTTGCCTATATAACATAGTATGACGCCTAGCATCCTGTTTACCTTCTTGGGGAGTGGTGTCTTCAGGATGGAGAGAGACTCTGTGACACACTCTACGATCTCCCCTGCAGCCTCGGCATGACTCAGACAGAACAACATGGCCTCTGCTATGTCCCCTTTACATGGAGTTAGACCTCTCAACATCTCTTCTAGCTGATCACGCTCTCTGGAGGGAGGGAGGGGGAGAGGAGAGGAGAGGAGAGGAGAGGAGAGGAGAGAGTCAGCCAATATAAGTATGGAACAGTATTGGTATAGGGCAACCCCAAACAGTTTCAGCTGGACTTTCACCTAATCAAAGAAATAGCTCAACAGGAGAAGCTCTCCCTTGAGAAAGATACACCCACCCCGAGCGTGTCAGACCAGACCTCTTCAGTAAAAAAAACCACAGACGAGCAACCCCAAGCGGAAAGTCAACCTCCCAGCACAGAGTACTACTCCCTCATTGAAATGAAGGATAAATTCACCCAGCTGGAGGTAAGGCAGGTGGAGCTGGAACAGCAGGTGAACACACTCCAGTCAGCACAGACCCAGACAACAGTCCAGCACAACACCACCCCCTTAACTAGACCTGGAGGTGGAGAGAGACATGTCTGCACTCTGGACTGTGGTGAGACCACATCAACAGGAGAAAGAGCAGGAGCAGAACAGAGCACTAGAGGAGAGGATCAGAGTGCTGGAGGAGAAGGTGAGGGAGATGGAGTGTGACAGAGAACAACCCATTAGAGAGCTGGCCACCCCCGCAGAGAACCTACATCCAGACCTACACCTCCAGCCACATCCCCACCGGTTTTGGAGCAGTGGCTTCTTCCTTGCTGAGCGGCCTTTCAGGTTATGAACGAAATAGGACTCGTTTTACTGTGGATATAGATACTTTTGTACCCGTTTCCTCCAGCATCTTCACAAGGTCCTTTGCTGTTGTTCTGGGATTGATTTGCACTTTTCGAACAAAAGTACGTTAATCTCTAGGAGACAGAACGCTTCTCCTTCCTGAGCGGTATGACGGCTGCGTGGTCCCATGGTGTTTATACTTGCGTACTATTGTTTGTACAGATGACTGTGGTACCTTCATACGTTTGGAAATTGCTCCCAAGGATGAACCAGACTTGTGGAGGTCTACATTTCTTTTTCTGAGGTCTTGGCTGATTTCTTTTGATTTTCCCATGATGTCAAGCAAAGAGGCACTGAGTTTGAAGGTAGGCCTTGAAATACATACACAGGTACACCTCCAATTAACTCAGATGTTGTTAATTAGCCTATCAGAAGCTTCTAAAGCCATGACATCATTTTCTGGAATTTTCCAAGCTGTTTAAAGGCACAGTCAACTTAGTGTATGTGAACTTCTGACCCACTGGAATTGTGATACAGTGAATTATAAGTGAAATAATCTGTCTGTAAACACTTGTTGGAAAAATTACTTGTGTCATGCACAAAGTAGATGTCCTAACCGACTTGCTAAAACTATAGTTTGTTAACAAGACATTTGTGGAGTGGTTGAAAAACGACTTTTAATGACTCCAACCTAAGTGTATGGAAACTTCCGACTTCAACTGTAACTGAATAGAAATTCAAAAGGAAATCATCTCAACAGAGAAAGATGTCCTCCTGTGTGCTACCTATATCCCCCCACTAGAATCCCCATACTTTAATGAAGACAGCTTCTCCATCCTGGAGGGGGAAATCAATCATTTCCAGGCCCAGGGACATGTACTAGTCTGTGGCGACCTAAATACCAGAACTGGACAAGAACCTGACATCCTCAGCACACAGGGGGACAAACACCTACCTGGAGGTGACAGCATTCTCTCCCCCATATGCCCCCCTAGGCACAACTACGACAACATAACCAATAAAAACGGTTCACAACTCCTGCAGCTCTGTTGCACACTGGGTATGTACATAGTCAATGGTAGGCTTCGAGGGGACTCCTATGGTAGGTACACAAATAGCTATTGTCTTGGCAGTAGTACTGTAGACTACTTTATCACTGACCTCAACCCAGAGTCTCTTAGAGCGTTTACAGTCAGCCCACTGACACCCCTATCAGACCACAGCAAAATCACACTACTTGAACGGAGCAATACTCAATCATGAGGCATCAAAGCCAAAGGAACTGAATAATATTTAGATATGCTATAGACGGAAGGAAAGTAGTATGGAAACCTAACAAAAAACAATTAGGTAACAACAAATTCAATCCCTTTTAGACAACTTCCTGGACAAAACGTTTCACTGTAATAGTGAAAGTGTAAACTTGGCAGTAGAAACCTAAACAGTATATTTGACCTCTCAGCTTCCCTATCAAATCTAAAAATGTCAAACAGAAAAGCAAAGAAAATTAACAACAATGATAAATGGTTTGATGAAGAATGCAAAAACCTAAGGAGGAAATTGAGAAACATATCCAACCAAAAACATAGAGACCCAGAAAACCTGAGCCTACGCCTTCACTATGGTGAATCACTAAAATAATAAAGAAATACACTACGGAAAAAGAAGGAACAGCACGTCAGAAATCAGCTCAATGTAGTTGAAGAATCCATAGACTCTAACCACTTCTGGGAAGATTGGAAAACATTAAACAAACAACAACACAAAGAGTTATCTATCCGAAACGGAGATATGGGTAAACCACTTCTCCAATCTGTTTGGCCCTATTACAAAGAACAAACAGCAAAAACATATACATGATCAAATACAAATCTTAGGATCAACTATTAAAGACTACCAGAACCCACTGGATCCTCCAATTACATTGAATGAACTACAGGACAAAATACAAACCCTCCAACCCAAAAAGGCCTGTGGTGTTGATGGTATCCTCAATGAAATGATAAAATATACAGACCACAAATTCCAATTGGCTATACTTAAACTCTTTAACATCATCCTCAGCTCTGGCATCTTCCCCAATATTTGGAACCAAGGACTGATCACCCCAATCCACAAAAGTGGAGACAAAATTTGACCCCAATAACTACCGTGGGATATGCGTCAACAGCAACCTTGGGAAAATCCTCTGCATTATCATTAACAGTAGACTCATACATTTCCTCAGTGAAAACAATGTACTGAGCAAATGTCAAATAGGCTTTTTACCAAATTGCCGACAGACCACGTATTCACCCTACATACCCTAATTGACAAACAAACCAACCAAAACAAAGGCAAAGTCTTCTCATGCTTTGTTGCCTTCAAAAAAGCTTTTGACTCAATTTGGCATGAGGGTCTGCTATACAAATTGATGGAAAGTGGAGTTGGGGGAAAAACATACGACATTATAAAATCCATGTACAAGTGTGCGGTTAAAATTGGCAGAAAACACAGATTTCTTTCCACAGGGCCGTGGGGTGAGACAGGGATGCAGCTTAAGCCCCACCCTCTTCAACATATATATATAAACGAATTGGCGAGGGCACTAGAAAAGTCTGCAGCACCCGGCCTCACCCTACTAGAATCTGATGTCAAATGTATACTGTTTGCTGATGATCTTCTGCACAGATTCTGTCAGACCTGGGCCCTGACAGTAAAGACAAACATAATGGTGTTCCAAAAAAGGTCCAGTTGCCAGAACCACAAATACAAATTCCATCTAGACAACGTTGCCCTCGAGCACACAAAAAACTATACATACCTCGGCCTAAACATCAGCACCACAGGTAACTTCCACAAAGCTGTGAACGATCTGAGAGATAAGGCAAGAAGGGCCTTCTATGCCATCAAAAGGAACATAAAATTAGACTCACTTCGACTCGGTCTGCTCACCAACCAGAATTCACAAAATGGGACAAAGAATTCTGAAAAAATATCCTCCGTGTACAACGTAAAACACCAAATAATGCATGCAGAATTAGGCTAATTATCAAAATCCATAAAAGAGCTGTTAAAACAAAAATATAATTATTTGACACATTGGAAAGAATTTACAAAAAAAACTGAGCAAACTAGAATGCTATTTCGCCCTAAACAGAGAGTACACAGTGGCAGAATACCTGACCACTGTGACTGACCCAAAAGTAAGGAAATCTTTGACTATGTACAGACTCAGTAAGCATAGCCTTGCTATTGAGAAAGGCCACCTAGGAAATGTATGACCATAGAGACACATATTTCCCACAGATTACACAGACCCACAAAGAATTCAAAACAAATCCAATTTGGATAAACTCCCTTATCTACTGGGTGAAAAACCACAGTGTGTCATCACAGCAGCAAGATTTGTGACCTGTGAAGAACAAACACCATTGAAAATACAAACCATATTTATATATATTTTCCCTTTTGTACTTGAACTATTTGCACATTGTTACAACACTGTATATATACATAATATGACATTTGAAATGTCTTTATTCTTTTGGAACTTCTGAGTGTAATGTTTACTGTTCATTTTTTTATTCACTTTTGTTTATTATCTATTTCACTGGCTTTGGCAATATAAACACATGTTTCCCATGCCAATAAAGCCCAATAAATAGAATTTTAAGGGAGAGAGAGAGAGAGAGGGGAGGGCGGGTGATAAGAAAGAAAAGTAGTTCATTTTTAATGTTAGTAGCCTTGTCCGAGCCAGAATGGCCCATAGAGGAGCCTATCTCCTGTTTCTGTAAGGTGAGGCAGCTTGATGTACCAGTACACCCCCTGGACAGGACACTAGTCTATCTCCTGTTTCTGTAGTGAGGCAGCTTGATGTACCAGTACACCCCCTGGACAGGACACTAGTCTATCTCCTGTTTCTGTAAGGTGAGGCAGCTTGATGTACCAGTACACCCCCTGGACAGGACACTAGTCTATCTCCTGTTTCTGTAAGGTGAGGCAGCTTGATATACCAGTACACCCCCTGGACAGGACACTAGTCTATCTCCTGTTTCTGTAGTGAGACAACTTGATGTACCAGTACACCCCCTGGACAGGACACTAGTCTATCTCCTGTTTCTGTAGTGAGACAGCTTGATGTACCAGTACACCCCCTGGACAGGACACTAGTCTATCTCCTGTTTCTGTAGTGAGACAGCTTGATGTACCAGTACACCCCCTGGACAGGACACTAGTCTATCTCCTGTTTCTGTAAAGTGAGGTAGCTTGATGTACCAGTACAACCCCTGGACAGGACACTAGTCTATCTCAGGGTCTTGAGTGTTAACGTGACAGTAACTTCGTCCCCATGCTATTGCACAAAGCACATATAAGCCTGGTACATCAAGGATTCAAAGTTCGCCTTAGTGGGAGTGACCATAGAATTCTGTGGGAGTGACCTACTGAGTAAAGCATTTGTCATCATTTAATTTTAGCGAATCACACGACTGCAAGGCGTGGCTCTGCGCTTGTGGTGTGCTTGAGTACGGGGGCAGGGTTAGGGGGAAGGTGTTGTGGGAGATGATTGGTTGGTAGATTAAGCCGATTAAGCAAATGCCTATACGCCTGGAGTTTCTCCAGGTCTTTCTTTGTTGGCTAACGAAGGCTAAGGTTGACTCGTTGGTCCACCAGATTCTTTGCGTATTTGGCCGGAAGTGTCTGAACGACATTAGGGTGACAGTAACCATTAGAGAATACCATTATGTTAATGACATTATAAACAGGGAACCTACTCTTCTTTTAAGCAGCCTTTCTTCCCAGGCTCCTCTTCTTCCTCATCTGGCTCCTTCCCCTCTTCAAAGTTGCCGTGAAGGTAGGGGTTGAGGGGAGGAGGGTGCCACAACGAGCCGTTCTTGAACATGCGGAATTCGTCCGTCCGCCATTTTGTTGGCACTTCTCCCTGTGGGGGGGGGTTAGGACATCATTCATTAGATTACACAATGAGGACATTGCTCAGGGTGTCAAACAGTAGCATGTTCAACAATCCCTCTTCTTCCTCCTTTTCAATGTGACAATATAAAGAGAACAGACATGTTTGACCTATACAGCTTTCCACCTAACCAGTCATGAGAGAACAGACATGTTTGACCTACAGTGAGGGAAAAAAGTATTTGATCCCCTGCTGATTTTGTACGTTTGCCCACTGACAAAAGAAATGATCAGTCTATAATTTTAATGATAGGTTTATTTGAACAGTGAGAGACAGAATAACAACAAAACAATCCAGAAAAATAAATGTCAAAAATGTTATAAACTGATTTGCATTTTAATGAGGGAAATAAGTATTTGACCCCCTCTCAATCAGAAAGATTTCTGGCTCAGAGGTGTCTTTTTTTAAATTTTATTTATTTTTATTTCACCTTTATTTAACCATGTAAGCCAGTTGAGAACAAGTTCTCATTTACAACTGCGACCTGGCCAAGATAAAGCAAAGCAGTGCGATAAAAACAACACAGAGTTACATATGGGGTAAAAAACATAGTCAAAAATACAACAGAAAATATATATACAGTGTGTGCAAATGTAGCAAGTTATGGAGGTAAGGCAATAAATAGGCTATAGTGCAAAGTAATTACAATAGTATTAACACTGGAATGCTAGATGTGCAAGAGATTATGTGCAAATAGAGATACTGGGGTGCAAAAGAGCAAAATAAATAACAATATAGGGATGAGGTAGTTGGGTGGGCTAATTTCAGATGGGCTGTGTACAGGTGCAGTGATCGGTAAGGTGCTCTGACAACTGATGCTTAAAGTTAGTGAGGGAGATAAGAGTCTCCAGCTTCAGAGATTTTTGCAATTCGTTCTAGTCATTGGCAGCAGAGAACTGGAAGGAATGGCGGCCAAAGGAGGTGTTGGCTTTGGGAATGACCAGTGAGATATACCTGCTGGAGCGCAGACTACGGGTGGGTGCTGCTATGGTGACCAATGAGCTAAGATAAGGCGGGGATTTGCCTAGCAGTGATTTATAGATGGCCTGGAGCCAGTGGGTTTGACGACGAACATGTAGTGAGGACCAGCCAACAAGAGCGTACAGGTCACAGTGGTGGGTAGTGTATGGGGCTTTGGAGACAAAACGGATGGCACTGTGATAGACTACATCCAATTTGCTGAGTAGAGTGTTGGAGGCTATTTTGTAAATGACATCGCCGAAGTCAAGGATCGGTAGGATAGTCAGTTTTACGAGGGCATGTTTGGCAGCATGAGTGAAGGAGGCTTTGTTGCGAAATAGGAAGCCGATTCTAGATTTAACTTTGGATTGGAGATTCTTTATGCGAGTCTGGAAGGAGAGTTTACAGTCTAACCAGACACCTAGGTATTTGTAGTTGTCCACATACTCTAGGTCAGACCCGTAAAGAGTGGTGATTCTAGTCGGGTGGGCGGGTGCCAGCAGCGTTCGATTGAAAAGCATGCATTTAGTTTTACTAGTGTTTAAGAGCAGTTGGAGGCTACTGAAGGAGTGTTGTATGGCATTGAAGCTCGTTTGGAGGTTTGTTAACACAGTGTCCAATGAAGGGCCAGATGTATACAAAATGGTGTCGTCTGCGTAGAGGTGGATCTGAGAGTCACCAGCAGCAAGAGCGACATCATTGATATACACAGAGAAAAGTGTCGGCCCAAGAACTGAACCCTGTGGCACCCCCATAGAGACTGCCATAGGTCCAGACAACAGGCCCTCCGATTTGACACACTGAACTCTATCTGAGAAGTAGTTGGTGAACCAGGCGAGGCAGTCATTTGAGAAACCAAGGCTATTTAGTCTGCCAATAAGAATGCGGTGGTTGACAGAGTCGAAAGCCTTGGCCAGGTCGATGAAGACGGCTGCACAGTACTGTCTATTATCAATCGCGGTTATAATATCGTTTAGGACCTTGAGCGTGGCTGAAGTGCACCCATGACCAGCTCGGAAACCGGATTGCATAGCGGAGAAGGTACGGTGGTATTCGAAATGGTCGGTGATCTGTTTGTTAACTTGGCTTTCAAATACTTTCGAAAGGCAGGGCAGGATGGATATAGGTCTGTAGAAGTTTGGATCTAGAGTGTCACCCCCTTTGAAGAGGGGGATGACCGCGGCAGCTTTCCAATCTCTGGGGATCTCAGACGTTATGAAAGAGAGGTTGAACAGACTAGTAATAGGGGTTGCGACAATTTCGGCGGCTAGTTTTAGAAAGAAAGGGTCCAGATTGTCTAGCCCAGCTGATTTGTAGGGGTCCAGATTTTGCAGCTCTTTCAAAACGTCTGCTGTCTGAATTTGTGTGAAGGAGAAGCGGGGGGGGGGGGGGGCATGGGCAAGTTTCAGCGGAGGGTGCAGAGTTGGTGGCCGGGGTAGTGGTAGCCAGATGGAAAGCATGGCCAGCTGTAGCAAAATGCTTGTTGAAATTCTCGATTATTGTAGATTTATCGGTGGTGATAGTGTTTCCTAGCCTCAGTGCAGTGGGCAACTGGGAGGAAGTGCTCTTATTCTCCATGGACTTTACAGTGTCCCAAAACTTTTTGGAGTTAGTGCTACAGGATGTTTGCCTTTGCTTTCCTGACTGCTTGTGTATATTGGTTCCTAACTTCCCTGAAAAGTTGCATATCGCGGGGGCTATTTGATGCTAATGCAGTACGCCACAGGATGTTTTTGTGCTGGTCAAGGGCAGTCAAGTCTGAGGAGAACCAGGGGCTATATCGGTTCTTAGTTCTGTATTTTTTGAATGGGGCATGTTTATTTAAGATTGAGAGGAAATTACTTTTAAGGAACAACCAGGCATCCTCTACTGACGGAATGAGATCTATATCCATCCAGGATACCTGGGCCAGGTCAATTAGGAAGGCCTGCTCGCTAAAGTGTTTTAGGGAGCGTTTGACAGTGATGAGGGGTGGTCGTTTGACCGCGGACCCGTTACGGACGCAGGCAATAAGGCAGTGATCGCTGAGATCCTGGTTGAAGACAGCTGAGGTGTATTTAGAGGGTATGTTAGTCAGGATGATATCTATGAGGGTACCCATGTTTACGGATTTAGGGTTGTACCTGGTAGGTTCGTTGATAATTTGCGTGAGGTTGAGGGCATCTAGTTTGGATTGTAGGATGGCCGGGGTATTAAGCATATCCCAATTTAGGTCACCAAGCAGTACGAACTCTGAGGATAAATGGGGGGCAATCAATTCACATATGGTGTCCAGGGCACATCTGGGGGCTGAGGGGGGTCTGTAGCAAGCGGCAACAGTGAGAGACTTATTTCTGGAAAGGTGGATTTTTAGAAGTAGAAGCTCAAACTGTTTGGGCACAGACCTGGATAGTATGATAGAGCTCTGCAGGCGATTGCAACTCCACCCCCTTTGGCAGTTCTATCTAGACGGAAAATGTTATAGTTGGGGATGGAAATTTCAGAATTTTTGGTGGCCTTCCTGAGCCAGGATTCAGACACTGCTAGAACATCAGGGTTGGCGGAGTGTGCTAACGCAGTGAATAACTCAAACTTAGGAAGTAGACTTCTGATGTTTACGTGCAAGAAACCAAGACTTTTGCGATTACAGAAGTCAGCAAATGATAGCGCCTGGGGAGTAGGAATGATACTGAGGGCTGCAGGGCCTGGGTTAGCCTCTACATCACCAGAGGAACAGAGGAGGACTAGAATAAGGATACGGCTAAAGGCTTTAAGAACTGGTCTTCTAGTGCGTCGGGTACATAGAATAAAGGGGGCAGATTTCCGGGTGTTGTAGAAAAGATTCAGGGCATTATGTACAGACAAGGATATGGAAGGATATGAGTAAAGTGGGGGTAAACCTAAGCGTTGGGTAACAATGAAAGAGATAGTATCACTAGAGGCATCAATTGAGTCGGTCTCTGCGTGTATAGGGGGTGGGACAAAGGAGCTATCCAAGGCAGGTTTAGCTGGGCTGGGGGATCTACAGTGAAATAGTACAATTAGAAATAACCGAAACAACAATAAGCTAACCATGTTTGGGCTGAGGCTAAACATAAACAGGATGTAGTACCGTAAAAAGGAACAGTCCAGCAGACATCAGCTGTATAGCTGAGTTATCATAAGGTCCGGTGAACAGCAATAGGATAGTTCGGAGGCTACTAAAGCACTAGCAGGTAAGAGGCCACGGCTAGCGTGTGCTAGCGGGCCGGAGCTAGCAGATGGAATCTTCGTGGTCGACGTTGTCGCAACCACATCAGACGATTTCGTCGGCAGACCAGTCGTGTAGGATCGGCGGGGCTCCGTGTCAACACTAGGTGGTCCCGTCCGGTTGACAGAGAGGTAGATAGCCGGGAGATGGGCCTAGCTCAGGATGATTAGCCAGACCACAGCGTCCATTTAGTTGAAGCTAGCTGGTAGCGATGAATCCGGAGTTAAAGGTCCAGTGATTCAGTGATTCCGGCAGAAAAACTGATATGTTCTGGGTCGATAACGCGCTGTGCAGACTGGCCGAATATCCGGTGATTAATATCCAGTGATTGAATTAATCCCGCAGAAAAAAAATCCAATGTTCTGGGTGAAATACCGCTAATTGTGGCTAATAGCAAGTAGCTAGTTAGCTGGCTAGCTAGTTTCAACTGGAGATTCTAGATAAAAGGTAAGTCAATAATAGAATCCGTTCCACATTGAGTGAGGCGGGTTGCAGGAAAGTATATTTTGTAGAAGGATGAAAAGTCTGATAGGGAAATATGTACGAAAAATACAAAAAAAACAGGGTATTTACAGGCTATTTACAGACACACGACAAAAACAGAACTGCACTACTTCGCCATCTTGGATTGCTTTTAAACAGGTAACGAGCTGAGATTAGGAGCACACTCTTAAAGGGAGTGCTCCTAATCTCAGTTTGTTACCTGTATAAAAGACACCTGACCACAGAAGCAATCAATCAGATTCCAAACTCTCCACCATGGCCAAGACCAAAGAGCTCTCCAAGGATGTCAGGGACAAGATTGTAGACCTACACAAGGCTGGAATGGGCTACAAGACCATCGCCAAGCAGCTTGGTGAGAAGGTGACAACAGTTGGTGCGATTATTCGCAAATGGAAGAAACACAAAATAACTGTCAATCTCCCTTGGTCTGGGGCTCCATGCAAGATCTCACCTCGTGGAGTTGCAATGATCATGAGAACGGTGAGGAATCAGCCCAGAACTACACGGGAGGATCTTGTCAATGATCTCAAGGCAGCTGGGACCATAGTCACCAAGAAAACAATTGGTAACACACTACACCGTGAAGGACTGAAATCCTGCAGCGCCCGCAAGGTCCCCCTGCTCAAGAAAGCACATATACAGGTCTGTCTGAAGTTTGCCAATGAACATCTGAATGATTCAGAGTAGAACTGGGTGAAAGTGTTGTGGTCAGATGAGACCAAAATTGAGCATTTTGGCATCAACTCAACTCGCCGTGTTTGGAGGAGGAGGAATGCTGCCTATGACCCCAAGAACACCATCCCCACCATCAAACATGGCATGGAGGTGAAAAAATTATGCTTTGGGGGTGTTTTTCTGCTAAGGGGACAGGACAACTTCACCGCATCAAAGGGACGATGGACGGGGCCATGTACCGTCAAATCTTGGGTGAGAACCTCCTTCCCTCAGCCAGGGCATTGAAAATGGGTCGTGGATGGGTATTCCAGCATGACAATGACCCAAAACACACGGCCAAGGCAACAAAGGAGTGGCTCAAGAAGAAGCACATTAAGGTCCTGGAGTGGCCTAGCCAGTCTCCAGACCTTAATCCCATAGAAAATCTGTGGAGGGAGCTGAAGGTTCAAGTTGCCAAACGTCAGCCTCGAAACCGTAATGACTTGGAGAAGATCTGCAAAGAGGAGTGGAACAAAATCCCTCCTGAGATGTGTGCAAACCTGGTGGCAAACTACAAGAAACGTCTGACCTCTGTGATTGCCAACAAGGGTTTTGCCACCAAGTACTAAGTACTGTTTTGCAGAGGGGTCAAATACTTATTTCCCTCATTCAAATGCAAATCAATTTATAACATTTTTGACATGCGTTTTTCTGGATTTTTTTGTTGTTATTCTGTCTCTCACTGTTCAAATAAACCTATCATTACAATTATAGACTAATCATTCCATTTACATTTACATTTACATCAATTAGCAGACGCTCTTATCCAGAGCGACTTACAAATATTTAGCTTGAATCATACAAAAAACTCAATTCAAATCTATATACATTACACGTAATGTTCCGGTTTAGCAACGCAATTATTTTCTTTAAGTTTTGGCAGAGGTATCACGATAAGCAAAGGACTACCGACTATGTGTTCATTGTTTTTGTTTGGGTCTCGTATAAAAAGATAAAGACATAGGTGTTATTATAAAGTACATTACAAAACTGCGCCCCCCGTTCGAGTCCAGGCCATTCTGAGCATGCCGCAACCCTGCAGTCCTGTTGCCCTTGACGACCGGGACTGCCTTTTTCCCTCATTTCTTTGTCAGTGGGCAAACGTACAAAATCAGCAGGGGATCAAATACTTTTTCCCCCCCTCACTGTAAACTACTTTCCACCTTTACCAGTCATGAGAACAGACAACAGAGGTGCTAAAGAAGAAGGCAGAAAGGGAGGATGTGATGCCGGAGCTGATGCCAGATGATTGGCTGGTACATACTGACCTGCAGTATTGTGTAGAGTTTCCAGCGGTAGTACACGTGTGCTGGGCTCTGGTTCTCAAACAGAAACCTGACCAACAGAGGCAACGTAATGACAAACAGTCAACTTGTTGTATAACAAATACATTATGGTACATGACATTACATAATCAAAACGGTTATCATAGGGGACTCACACACACACACACACACACACACACATACCGGTACATGGTGTTGTTGAGCTCTCGATTCATGATCATGGCTTCAAACATGGGGCCCTCACGCACCACAAACTCGATCATTCGGTGGATGAGAGAGAGCAAATTCCTAGAAGAAAAACACAGTTAAAACAAATGGATTCAGAGCAGTCGACCCTTCTTCTCCTAAGGCCCAGCCTGTCTGTCTGTCTGTCTGTCTGTCTGCTAGTGAGAACTAGTACAGCCTCTGTCCTACACTAACACAAAACATGTACTAGACAATTCAACTTGGAACTATTTCTTACATTGTATCATTTGACTAGATTAACTAATCTGTGTGAAAATGTTACACGTGTAAGAATGGAAGAAACATCTTCCTAAATGGTTGACCTTTAGCATTTCTGAAATTATAAGACCGTACACCAATTTCAAGAGCCATCAGCGGTCTAAAACAAACAGAAGTTATTACTTCTACTAGTTACATAAGCGTGCATGGGTCTTTGTAAATCAAGATAACAGGCAACGCTAACTACCATCTCCCCACAGTAAAGACTAGAAGGAAGGACAGTGAAGCTGGATAATAATAAAAAAAGTGATGGGAGGTTTGAGTGACTCTTTATTGAGTGACGTATCAGCCAATACAGTGCCTGTCAGACCCACCCTCAATTCCTGACTGGCTGGCTGGCTGACTGACTGGCTGACTGGAAAAACCAAAGCAGTATAGGATTGTTGGCCTAAATAGGCTACATAACAAAAGGCCCTCTATTGGTCATTTGAATCACTACATAATGATGTATCAATAAATACCAATGTGTAAATGGGTGAATTAGGCCTAAGCTCCTTCGGAGAATTTCAGAGTGATCTAATAATGGTGCGTGTTGGACAAATTAGTGGCCAACAAAACAACAAAGGATGTCTTTCATTTATTTGTAGACAACACAAATCACATTGACGAGATAGTATTGGATCTGATCCTACCACTGCATGGTGGGTAAAATTCTGTATACTTTCCCAATCCATCCCATGATGCTTTCAGGTCCCTCGCTGCCGCAGACAGTTCAACTTGTTCTGCTCACCAAGGCCAATGTCAAAGGTCACTGAGACTAACGGGAGGTTTGGATTGGATGTCTGAGCTGGGGCCAGGTGTTGCTGACCCCGTGATTGGATGACAGAGGCCAAGGGGGCGTGTCGGTGGGAGTGAGCAATAGTCAGAGGGCAAGAACCCAACTACTGCCAGAATGGTATGGTATGCAAGCCATGTGAGTGAGTGTAATATGTACCTAGCATCATAACTGTGGATGTTATTAGCCTATGCATGCGAGTGGTGATATGGTGTAGTGAAAATGCTTTTGATGACCTCTATACCATCAGACGGGTAATGGCATGGTGGTTCATGGACTGTATTGATGTTTGCAGGGTGAGTTGGATAAATGTGTGAAGAGAAGAGCATATGGACAGTGTGGTGGCAGTAAACCAATGGTGTGCTGTAGGAATGAGTATCTTGTAGTGTACTAGCATTAAACCTGATGGGGCTATAAGGCTAAGTCTGCTAGCATTAAACATGATGGGGCTATAAGGCTAAGTCTGCTAGCATTAAACATGATGGGGCTATAAGGCTAAGTCTGCTAGCATTAAACATGATAGGGCTATAAGGCTAAGTCTGCTAGCATTAAACCTGATGGGGCTATAAGGCTACTCCATCTGCTAGCATTAAACCTGATGGGGCTATAAGGCTACTCCATCTGCTAGCATTAAACCTGATGGGGCTATAAGGCTACTCCATCTGCTAGCATTAAACCTGATGGGGCTATAAGGCTACTCCATCTGCTAGCATTAAACCTGATGGGGCTATAAGGCTACTCCATCTGCTAGCATTAAACCTGATGGGGCTATAAGGCTACTCCATCTGCTAGCATTAAACCTGATGGGGCTATAAGGCTACTCCATCTGCTAGCATTAAACCTGATGGGGCTATAAGGCTATGTCTGCTAGCATAAAACCTGATGGGGCTATAAGGCTATGTCTGCTAGCATAAAACCTGATGGGGCTATAAGGCTAAGTCTGCTAGCATAAAACCTGATGGGGCTATAAGGCTACTCCATCTGCTAGCATTAAACCTGATGGGGCTATAAGGCTAAGTCTGCTAGCATTAAACATGATGGGGCTATAAGGCTAAGTCTGCTAGCATTAAACATGATGGGGCTATAAGGCTAAGTCTGCTAGCATTAAACATGATGGGGCTATAAGGCTAAGTCTGCTAGCATTAAACATGATGGGGCTATAAGGCTAAGTCTGCTAGCATTAAACCTGATGGGGCTATAAGGCTACTCCATCTGCTAGCATTAAACCTGATGGGGCTATAAGGCTAAGTCTGCTAGCATTAAACATGATGGGGCTATAAGGCTAAGTCTGCTAGCATTAAACATGATGGGGCTATAAGGCTAAGTCTGCTAGCATTAAACATGATGGGGCTATAAGGCTAAGTCTGCTAGCATTAAACATGATGGGGCTATAAGGCTAAGTCTGCTAGCATTAAACCTGATGGGGCTATAAGGCTACTCCATCTGCTAGCCTTAAACCTGATGGGGCTATAAGGCTAAGTCTGCTAGCATTAAACTTGATGGGGCTATAAGGCTACGTATGCTAGGATTAATCCTGAAGGGGCTATAACGCTACGTATGCTAGCATTAAACCCGATGGGGTCATAAGCCTACGTGTGCTTGCCTCAACCATTGCTCACCCATACTGAACAACCCCCCCGTAGCGTGCAGAGATCTAATTGATCAATCTTTAAAAATGTGGGTTTATTCATTATGGGTTGTTTTTCTAAGTTTTTACACCAATTTAAAAAAGAAAAACGTGTACCTTTCTGTTGGGATAACCACTTTGACTGTGGCTTGGGACAGAGTCTGTATATGAAGTCACATCAGATAATAAACATAGAATATGTGAGTATTATTAAAAGGCAACAGGTGAAAAATATAATATAAAAATGCATTATAAACTGCATCATATGAAAAACAACTTTCCTTTACTGCTGTCAGTTTTACTAAAAGGTCAAATGTATACAGTTCTTAAAATTCCCACACAACTTACCATTGCTTCTTTCTTTAGACTAAATAACACACCTCTCTATATAGCCATTGTTCCTGTACTGTCATCCTAAATCATTTTCCTCTAACCCAGCTAGGGAAAACGGCAATGCTAAATCTTGCCTCAATAAATGTAGACATTTTTTTTAAACGGAATAAACCCATGACTAGTAGAAGATATGACCAAAAACGTCACTACCTGCCCAATAGCCTAAGTAGGCCTGTGGCTAACAAAATAGTTTAAAATACTGGTTCAACAGGCCTAATACAGCATACAGCAACATCCCAGACATGACACGGTGAGTTACCTTGTCGAATTCCTCCTTGTTCTTTGGCGGAGGGAGCAGGGCGGCGTTGGGGTTCTTCAGCCTCTCGCTGGGCTGTGCGTTGAAGGGCAGGCCGGAGGGGGGCGGAGGGAGGGTGTTCTCCACCATGGATGGGGGGATGTAGATGGGGTGAGGTGGGATGGGCACACCTTTACCCCAGCCCAGCTTCATCTCAAAGTTCATGATCATCTTCCCTGGAAGCAGTACAAAACAGTATCTTAAAAAAAAAACACTAGTAGCCTATTTGTCTTCTATCAAATCACGGTCTATCTGATCTTACTACCAATTCTACTGAAGCAGCTGCTCTTTTCAATGTGCTAGGAATGCCAATATGTCATGGTCGTGTTGATGTTAACAAATACAAATTGGGGGGGAAAATAACCATTGTTATTCTGTTTTGCATTTCTATAACCAATGATGTTGTGTCTACCTTCTACAGGCCGTTCTGTGGGGTACATTATTGATGAATGATCCCTTTCAGTCCCTTCACTAAGTATTCACACCGCTTGACTTTTCCCACAATTTATTTTGAAACTAAGTTGGATTAAAATTGATTTAATTGTAATTTTTGTCGTCGATCTACACAAAATAATAGTCTAATGTCAAGTGGAAGAAAATGTCGAACATTTATAAAAATGTATGAAAAATAAAACACTAATATATCTTGATTAGTTAAGTATTCAAGCCCCTGAGTCCATACATGTTAGAAACAATGATTACAGCTGTGAGTCTTTTGGGGTAAGTTTCTAAGAGCTTTGCACATCTGGATAGTTCAATATTTGCCCATTATTTTTTAAAATTCTTCAAGCTCTGTCAAGTTGGTTGTTGATCATTGCTAGACTGCCATTTTCAAGTCTCGCCATAGATTTTCAAGCCGATTTAAGTCAAAAGTAGTCCCCTGTAGCTCAGTTGGTAGAGCATGGCTCTAGCAAAGCCAGGGTTGTGGGTTCGATTCCCACGGGGGGCCAGTATAATTTTTGTTATTTTTATGTATGCACTCACTAACTGTAAGTCGCTCTGGATAAGAGCGTCTGCTAAATGATTAAAATGTAAATGTAAAACTATAAACTAGGCCACTCAAGAACATTCAATGTCATCTTGGTTAGCGACTCCAGTGTAGATTTGGCCTTGTGATTTAAGTTATTGTCCTGCTGAAAGGTGAATTCGTCTCCCAGTGTTTGTTGACAAAGCAGACAACCAGGTTTTCGTCAAGGATTTTGCCTGTGCCTAGCTGTATTCCATTTCTTTTCATCCTAAAAAACTCCCAAGTCCTTGCCGATGACAAGCACACCCATAACATGATGCAGCCACCACTGAAGAGAGGTACTCAGTGATGTGTTGTGTTGGATTTGCCCAAACATAACGCTTTGTATTCAGGACAAAAAGTTAAATTTCTTTGCCACATTTTTTGCAGTATTACTTAAGTGCCCTGTTGCAAACAGGATGCTTGTTTTGGAATATGTTTTATGCTGTACAGGCTTCCTTCTTTTCACTCTGTCAATTAGGCTAGTATTGGACAGAGTATGACAGATTTTTTTACTTGTCCAAAAGCTCAAAATAAAAAATGGTCTGGAACACCATGTGCCAAAAAGGTTGTATGATGCAAGGAACCACTTCACAAAATAACCATTATTATTATCACTGGTATTGACCATGGAAGGCTGCTGATCCCATGTATCATATCTCCTGCCATTCTGGCCTTGAGCAAGTCATGTAATGTAAGTGAAGTTGCATCGTGACAGGTGTGATGATAACTAAGGCTTTAATACCGTTGAGGTTCTTCAGAGCTCTCTCCGCATCCCTCCGGTTCATGAAGGCCACAAAGCCACAGTTCCTCTCCCTGGCCCTCTCCTCATCTGTCCGTGGCCACATGATCTTCACGCTGGCCAGAGGACCATAGCGTCCAAACTCCTGACACAGCATCTCCTCGTTCATCTACGCAGCAACCACAACAACAGAGAGGGAGGGACTTTTTGTTATTGGTGTCATTTTACATTGGGATATCCTCAGTAATACAATATATTAGCAGCATTTCAGTTACTAATATAGGCAATTAGGCATATAAACACATTTATAAGCCATTTATAAACCATAAAAAGGTTTACCTGTGGGTTGATGTTTCCGAGATATAAGTTAGTCGTAGAGGGGTCTCCGACGTCATGGGAACCAGGTGCAGAGTCGTCCAGAACTGCAGAGAGAGCAGAGCAGCTAAGCCTTTCTATATTATATCAACTTAGTGACACGTAGATATTAAAAGCAAGCCACTGTATTAAGTTATCAAATTACCACTGGAAGGACGGTTTCTTCTTGAAGAACCATCCACTAAAAAAAGCAGAGAAGCAGGATAAATGTTGTTTCCCAGCTAAGTGGAAGTGGGGTGGAGGTTGGAGGCAGTCCGTATGAGGGGGGGGGGGGTGGAGGCAGTCAGTATGAGGGGGGGTGGGGGGGTGGAGGCAGTCAGTATGAGGGGGGGTGGGGGGGTGGAGGCAGTCAGTATGAGAGAGGGGGGGGGGGGGCAGTCAGTATGAGGGGGGTGGGGGGGGTGGAGGCAGTCAGTATGAGGGGGTGGGGGGGGTGGAGGCAGTCAGTATGAGGGGGGTGGAGGCAGTCAGTATGAGGGGGGTGGAGGGTTGGAGGAAGTCAGTATGGGGGTGGAGGGGGTTGGAGGCAGTCAGTATGGGGGGTGGAGGTAGTCAGTATGGGGGAGGTTGGAGGCAGTCAGTATGAGGGGGGTGGGGGGGGTGGAGGCAGTCAGTATGAGGGGGTGGAGGCAGTCAGTATGAGGGGGGTGGAGGCAGTCAGTATGAGGGGGGTGGAGGGTTGGAGGAAGTCAGTATGGGGGGTGGAGGGGGTTGGAGGCAGTCAGTATGGGGGGTAGAGGTAGTCAGTATGGGGGAGGTTGGAGGCAGTCAGTATGAGGATGGGGGAGGTTGAGGCAGTCAGTATTAGGAGGGGGTTGGAGGCAGTCAGTGTGAAGAGGGGGGGTTGGAGGCAGTAAATATGAGGAGGGGGGGTTGGAGGTAGTCAGTGTGAGGTGGGTGGAGGTAGTCAGTATGGGGGGTTGGAGGCAATCAGTATGAGGGGGTTGGAGGCAATCAGTATGAGGGGGTTGGAGGCAATCAGTATGAGGGGGTTGGAGGCAATCAGTATGAGGGGTGGAGGGGGTTGAGGCAGTCAGTAGGTGGGGTGGAGGGGGTTGGAGGCAGTCAGTATGGTGGGATGGAGGGGGTTGAGGCAGTCAGTATGGGGGGAGAAGGTAGTCAGTATGAGGGGGGTGAGGGTAGTCAGTATGAGGGGGGGTTGGAGACAGTCAGTATGAGGGGGGTGGGGGGGGTGGAGGCAGTCAGTATGAGGGGGTGGGGGGGTGGAGGCAGTCAGTATGAGGGGGGTGGAGGCAGTCAGTATGAGGGGGGTGGAGGGTTGGAGGCAGTCAGTATGAGGGGGGTGGAGGCAGTCAGTATGAGGGGGTGGGAGGGTTGGAGGAAGTCAGTATGGGGGGTGGAGGGGGTTGGAGGCAGTCAGTATGGGGGGTGGAGGTAGTCAGTATGGGGGAGGTTGGAGGTAGTCAGTATGGGGGAGGTTGGAGGCAGTCAGTATGAGGATGGGGGAGGTTGAGGCAGTCAGTATTAGGAGGGGGTTGGAGGCAGTCAGTGTGAAGAGGGGGGGTTGGAGGCAGTAAATATGAGGAGGGGGAGTTGGAGGTAGTCAGTGTGAGGTGGGTGGAGGTAGTCAGTATGGGGGGTTGGAGGCAATCAGTATGAGGGGGTTGGAGGCAATCAGTATGAGGGGTGGAGGGGGTTGAGGCAGTCAGTATGGTGGGGTGGAGGGGGTTGGAGGCAGTCAGTATGGTGGGGTGGAGGGGGTTGAGGCAGTCAGTATGGGGGGAGAAGGTAGTCAGTATGTGGGGGTGAGGGTAGTCAGTATGAGGGGGGGTTGGAGACAGTCAGTGTGAGGGGGGAGAGGGTTGGAGGCAGTCAGGAGGAGGGGGGTGGAGGCAATCAGTATGGGGGATGAAGGCAGTCAGTATGAGGGGGGTTGGAGGCAGTCAGTATGAGGGGGGGTTTGCAGGCAGTCAGTATGGGGGGGCTTGGAGGCAGTCAATGTGAAGGGGGGTGGAGGCAGTCAGTATGAGGGGGTTGGATGCAGTCAGTATGAGGGTGTGGAGGCAGTCAGTATGAGGAGGGGTTGGAGGTAGTCAGCATGGGGGGGCTTGGAGACAGTCAGCATGGGGGGGCTTGGAGGCAGTTGGTGTGAATGGGGGTGGAGGCAGTCAGTATGGGGGGGTTGGAGGCAATCAGTATGGAGGGGTTGGAGGCAATCAGTATGGAGGGGTTGGAGGCAGTCAGTATGGAGGGGTTGGAGGCAGTCAGTATGGGGGGGTTGGAGGCAGTCAGTATGGAGGGGTTGGAGGCAATCAGTATGGGGGGAGTTGGAGGCAGTCAGTATGAGGGGGGGGGGTTGAGGCAGTCAGCACGAGAGGGGAGAGGGTTGGAGGTAGTCAGTATGAGAGGGGGGTTGGATGCAGTCAGTATGAGAGGGGGGTTGGAGGCAGTCAGTATGAGGAGGGGGGGTTTGCAGGCAGTCAATATGAGGGGGATGAAGGGGGTTGGAGGAAGTCAGTATGGGGGTCGAGGGGGTTGGAGGCAGTCAGTATGAGGGGGGTGGAAGCAGTCAGTATGGGTTGGAGGTAGTCAGTATAGGGGGAGTTGGAGGCAGTCAGTATGGGGGGTTGGCAGGCAGTCAGTATGAGGGGGGGATTGAAGGCAGTCAGTATCGGGGGTTTGAGGCAGTCAGTATGAGAGGGGAGAGGGTTGGAGGTAGTCAGTATGAGAGGGGAGAGGGTTGGAGGTAGTCAGTATGAGAGGGGAGAGGGTTGGAGGCAGTCAGTATGAGGGGGGATTTAAGGCAGTCAGTATGAGAGGGGGGGTTTGAGGCAGTCAGTATGGGGGGGATTGAAGGCAGTCAGTATGAGAGGGGGGGTTGGAGGCAGTCAGTATGAGAGGGGGGGTTTGAGGCATGTCAGTATGAGAGGGGGGGTTTGAGGCATGTCAGTATGAGGGGGGATTGAAGGCAGTCAGTATGTGGGGTGGGGGGGTTGGAGGCAGTCAGTGTGGGGGGGTTGGAGGCAGTTGGGGTGGGGGGGTTGGAGGCAGTCAGTGTGGGGGGGTTGGAGGCAGTCAGTGTGGGGGGGTTGGAGGCAGTCAGTGTGGGGGGGTTGGAGGCAGTTAGTGTGTGGGGTTTGAGGCAGTCAGTATGAGGGGGGTGGGGGCAGTCAGTAAGAGGGTGGTGGGGGGGGGGGTCGGAGACAGTCAGTAAGAAGGGGGGATCAGAGGCAGACAGTATGAAGCGGGAGGGGGTTGGAGGCAGTCAGTATGAGGAGGGGGGGTTGGAGGCAGTGAGTATGAGAGGGGGTGGGAGGGTTGAAGGCAGTCATTATGAGGGGGTGGAGGCAGTCAGTATGAGGGCATGGAGGCAGTCAGTATAGGGGGGGGTTGGAGGCAGTCAGTATGGGGGGTTGGAGGCAGTCAGTATGGGGGGGGTTGGAGGCAGTCAGTATGGGGGGGTTGGAGGCAGTCAGTATGGGGGGGGTTGGAGGCAGTCAGCATGAGCGGGGGGGGTTGGACGTAGTCAGCATGAGCGGGGGGGTTGGAGGCAATCAGTGTGAGCGGGGGGGAGTTGGAGGCAGTCAGTATGAGGGGGGGTTTGCAGGCAGTCAGTATGAGGGGGGGTTGGAGACAGTCAGTATGAGGAAGAGGTTGGAGGCAGTCAGTATGAGGAGGGGGTTGGAGGCAGTCAGTATGAGGGGGGGGTTGGAGGCAGTCAGTATTAGGGGGGGGGGGGGGGTTGAAGGCAGTCAGTATGAGGAAGAGGTTGGAGGCAGTCAGTATGAGGAGGGGGTTGGAGGCAGTCAGTATTAGGGGGGGGGGGGGGTTGAAGGCAGTCAGTATGAGGGGGGGTTTGAAGGCAGTCAGTATTAGGGGGGGGGGGGGTTGAAGGCAGTCAGTATGCGGGGTGGTGGATGTAGTCATTATGAGGAGGGGGGTAGTCAGTATGATCCAAGAGCCTTTACAGTGGGGAGAACAAGTATTTGATACACTGCCGATTTTGCAGGTTTTCCTACTTACAAAGCATGTAGAGGTCTGTAACTGTTATCATAGGTACACTTCAACTGTGAGAGACGGAATCTAAAACAAAAATCCAGAAAACCACATTGTATGATTTTTAAGTAATTTGCATTTTATTGCATGACATAAGTATTTGATACATCAGAAAAGCAGAACTTAATATTTGGTACAGAAACCTTTGTTTGCAATTACAGAGATCATACGTTTCCTGTAGGTCTTGACCAGGTTTGCACACACTGCAGCAGGGATTTTGGCCCACTCCTCCATACAGACCTTCTCCAGATCCTTCAGGTTTCGGGGCTGTCGCTGGGCAATACGGACTTTCAGCTCCCTCCAAAGATTTTCTATTGGGTTCAGGTCTGGAGACTGGCTAGGCCACTCCAGGACCTTGAGGTGCTTCTTACGTAGCCACTCCTTAGTTGCCCTGGCTGTGTGTTTCGGGGCGTTGTCATGCTGGAAGACCCAGCCACAACCCATCTTCAATGCTCTTACTGAGGGAAGGAGGTTGTTGGCCAAGATCTCACGATACATGGCCCCATCCATCCTCCCCTCAATACGGTGCAGTCGTCCTGTCCCCTTTGCAGAAAAGCATCCCCAAAGAATAATGTTTCCATCTCCATGCTTCACGGTTGGGATGGTGTTCTTGGGGTTGTACTCATCCTTCTTCTTCCTCCAAACACGGCGAGTGGAGTTTAGACCAAAAAGCTCTATTGTTGTCTCATCAGACCACATTACCTTCTCCCATTCCTCCTCTGGATCATCCAGATGGTCATTGGCAAACTTCAGACGGGCCTGGACATGCGCTGGCTTGAGCAGGGGGACCTTGCATGCGCTGCAGGATTTTAATCCATGACGGCATAGTGTGTTACTAATGGTTTTCTTTGAGACTGTGGTCCCAGCTCTCTTCAGGTCATTGACCAGGTCCTGCCGTGTAGTTCTGGGCTGATCCCTCACCTTCCTCATGATCATTGATGCCCCACGAGGTGAGATCTTTCATGGCGCTTCAGACCGAGGGTGAATGACCGTCATCTTGAACTTCTTCCATTTTCTAATAATTGCGCCAACAGTTGTTGTTTTCTCACCAAGCTGCTTGCTTATTGTCCTGTAGCCCATCCCAGCCTTGTGCAGGTCTACAATTTTATCCCTGATGTCTTACACAGCTCTCTGGTCTTGGCCATTGTGGAGAGGTTGGAGTCTGTTTGATTGAGTGTGTGGACAGGTGTCTTTTATACAGGTAACGAGTTCAAACAGGTGCAGTTAATACAGGTAATGAGTGGAGAACAGGAGGGCTTCTTAAAGAAAAACTAACAGCTCTGTGAGAGCCGGAATTCTTACTCGTTGGTAGGTGATCAAATACTTATGTCATGCAATAAAATGCAAATTAATTACTTAAAAATCATACAATGTGATTTTCTGGATTTTTGTTTTAGATTCCGTCTCTCACAGTTGAAGTGTACCTATGATAAAAATTACAGACCTCTACATGCTTTGTAAGTAGGAAAACCTGCAAAATCGCCAGTGTATCAAATACTTGTTCTCCCCACTGTATGTATTTTAGATAGTCTAGCGGTTTCCTAGCCTGAAATCTTAACTGACATGCTTTGTTCGACCATTGAAACAGACTCCAGCCTAACCTCAACCGGTCAGGAGTTATACAGCAGACACTTACTTGAGGAGCGTTTTCCCTCCGTCCCAGAGAGAGGTTCGAATCGACTGACTCTGCCTTTGATCTTGTGCCTCTCATCCCTCTCCTCCTGTATTCTGGGAGAGATGGACAGAGAAGATGTCATGCAATCCAGGGCAATCGACAAGTCCATGGAGCAACAGATGAGGGATGTGAAATCGCTTACTGTTTCAGTTCTTCCTTAAACAGCTCTAGGTTACTCTTCTTCTTCCCCTTTTCAGTTGTTTTCTTCAGTGTCTGAAAGGAAGTTAAAAAATATATTAGTCCAGTAAAAGGACTACCTATTAGATTAGTTTAACAGCAGTCAAATACAGTGGGGGAAAAAAAAGTATTTAGTCAGCCACCAATTGTGCATGTTCTCCCACTTAAAAAGCTAAGAGAGGCCTGTAATTTTCATCATAGGTACACGTCAACTATGACAGACAAATTGAGAAAAAGAAAAAAAACAGAAAATCACATTGTAGGATTTTTAATGAATTTATTTGCAAATTATGGTGGAAAATAAGTATTTGGTCACCTACAAACAAGCAAGATTTCTGGCTCTCACAGACCTGTAACTTCTTCTTTAAGAGGCTCCGCTGTCCTCCACTCGTTACCTGTATTAATGGCACCTGTTTGAACTTGTTATCAGTATAAAAGACACCTGTCCACAACCTCAAACAGTCACACTCCAAACTCCACTATGGCCAAGACCAAAGAGCTGTCAAAGGACACCAGAAACAAAATTGTAGACCTGCACCAGGCTGGGAAGACTGAATCTGCAATAGGTAAGCAGCTTGGTTTGAAGAAATCAACTGTGGGAGCAATTATTAGGAAATGGAAGACATACAAGACCACTGATAATCTCCCTCGATCTGGGGCTCCACGCAAGATCTCACCCCGTGGGGTCAAAATGATCACAAGAACGGTGAGCAAAAATCCCAGAACCACACGGGGGGGACCTAGTGAATGACCTGCAGAGAGCTGGGACCAAAGTAACAAAGCCTACCATCAGTAACACACTACGCCGCCAGGGACTCAAATCCTGCAGTGCCAGACATGTCCCCCTGCTTAAGCCAGTACATGTCCAGGCCCGTCTGAAGTTTGCTAGAGTGCATTTGGATGATCCAGAAGGGGATTGGGAGAATGTCATATGGTCAGATGAAACCAAAATAGAACTTTTTGGTAAAAACTCAACTCGTCGTGTTTGGAGGACAAAGAATGCTGAGTTGCATCCAAAGAACACCATACCTACTGTGAAGCATGGGGGTGGAAACATCATGCTTTGGGGGTGTTTTTCTGCAAAGGGACCAGGACGACTGATCCGTGTAAAGGAAAGAATGAATGGGGCCATGTATCGTGAGATTTTGAGTGAAAACCTCCTTCCATCAGCAAGGGCATTGAAGATGAAACGTGGCTGGGTCTTTCAGCATGACAATGATCCCAAACACACCACCCGGGCAACGAAGGAGTGGCTTCGTAAGAAGCATTTCAAGGTCCTGGAGTGGCCTAGCCAGTCTCCAGATCTCAACCCCATAGAAAATCTTTAGAGGGAGTTGAAAGTCTGTGTTGCCCAGCAACAGCCCCAAAACATCACTGCTCTAGAGGAGATCTGCATGGAGGAATGGGCCAAAATACCAGCAACAGTGTGTGAAAACCTTGTGAAGACTTACAGAAAACGTTTGACCTGTGTCATTGCCAACAAAGGGTATATAACAAAGTATTGAGAAACTTTTGTTATTGACCAAATACTTATTTTCCACCATAATTTGCAAATGAATTCATTAAAAATCCTACAATGTGATTTTCTGGAGAAAAAAAATCTAATTTTGTCTGTCATAGTTATAATAATATAATATGCCATTTAGCAGACGCTTTGATCCAAAGCGACTTACAGTCATGCGTGCATACATTTTTTTTTGTGTATGGGTGGTCCCGGGGATCGAACCCACTACCTTAACGTTACAAGCGCCGTGCTCTACCAGCTGAGCTACAGAGGACCATGTGTACCTATGATAGTTGACGTGTACCTATGATGAAAATTACAGGCCTCTCTCATCTTTTTAAGTGGGAGAACTTGCACAATTGGTGGCTGACTAAATACTTTTTTCCCCCACTGTAAATGCTGATTGCAATGATACATACATGTATTTTATCTAATGTTAAAAACTGTGGAGGGGTTTCCAAAGGCAGGAAGCTGCTTTTCGGTGCTGCTGTTGTTTCGAAGCGTGACTTGGGTTTATACAGCTTGCCCTTCTTGTCATCAGAAGCAGCCTCCTCTGTAGGAAGAAACATTCAGTACGTCAACACAAGTTAGTCTAGTTTCTTACGACAATGTACAATACAATAGTTTACAACTGTATTTATCCATTACACAGAGACAATGGAAATTGGTAATTTGACTGCCCAACCCTACTAAACAACATATCTACACATTTAGTATTTAGCTAAAAAATATCCCTGATAGTTTTGTGCGATTTGTGAAGGTTGAGTTGGTTCTTCTTACCTTTAGTTGCGTTAGCAATGCCCCCCCGGACGAAGGCCTTGACCTTGCCCTCTCCTCCCTCGAAGGCAGCCAGGAACTCTTCATAGATCTCTGCAGCTGCACGCTCATCCTCCTGCCAAGGACCAGACCATCAACATCTCTCACAACATCAGAGCACTTGTCCAATAAGAAAAACGTATTTTAATTTCTGTTGCAAAAACATTTGCTACCGTTTGCTCTAATCAACACAACACCGATTCAACAATCCAAGTTAAACACAAAAAGCTGAAGCTACATGCACGCACTTTGGAATGATCAAGTTAATTCAAAATGCAAGGTGAATTAGGATGTTGCCCAAAACAAACATGTGGGCATATCCCGATTTCAATTTGATCCCTTGTGTGGGCCACAACTTGTAACTTCAAATCAAATGTTATTTGCCACATGCGCCGAATACAACAGGTGTGGACCTTACAGTGAAATGCTTACTTACAAGCCCTTAACCAACAATGCAGTAAAAAAAAATAAGATGGGTAATGAAAAAATAGTAAATAAAAAATGTAACCTATACTGGGGGTACTGGTACAGAGTGAATGTGCGGGGGCACCGGTTAGTCGAGGTAATTGAGGTAATATGTACATGTGGGAAGAGTTAAAGTGACTATGCATAGATAATAAACAGAGTAGCAGCAGCGTAAAAGAGGGGGTGGGGGTTGGGGGGGGGCAATGCAAATAGTCCGGGTAGCCATGATTAGCTGTTCAGGAGTCTTATGGCTTGGGGGTAGAAGCTGTTAAGAAGCCTTTTGGACATAGACTTGGCGCTCCGATACCGCTTGCTGTGCGGTAGCAGAGAGAACAGTCTATGACTAGGGTGACTGGAGTCTGACAATTTTTAGGGCCTTCCTCTGACACCACCTGGTATAGAGGTACTGGATGGCAGGAAGCTTGGCCCCAGTGATGTACTGGGCCGTACGCACTACCCTCTGTAGTGCCTTGCGGTCGGAGGCCAAGCAGCTGCCATACCAGGCGGTGATGCAACCAGTCAGGATGCTCTCGATGGTGCAGCTGTAGAACTTTTTGAGGATCTGAGGACACATGCCAAATCTTTTCAGTCTCCTGAGGAGGAATAGGCTTTGTCGGGCCCTCTTCACGACTGTCTTGGTGTGTTTGGACCATGATAGTTTGTTGGTGATGTGGACACCAAGGAAATTTAAGCTCTCAACCTGTTCCACTACAGCCCCGTCGATGAGAACGGGGACTTGCTCAGTCCTCTTTTTTTTCCTGTAGTCCACAATCATCTCCTTTCTCTTGATCACATTGAGGGAGAGGTTGTTATCCTGGCACCACACAGCCAGGTTTCTGACCTCCTCCCTATAGGCTGTCTCGTCGTTGTCAGGCACTATGGTGTTGAACGCTGAGCTGTCAATGAATAGCATTTTCACGTAGGTGTTCCTCTTGTCCAGGTGGGAAAGGGCAGTGTGGAGTGCAATAGAGATTGCATCATCTGTGGATCTGTTGGGGTGGTATGCAAATTGGAGGGGGTCTAGGGTTTCTGGGAAAATGGTGTTGATGTGAGCCATGACCAGCCTTTCAAAGCACTTCATGACTACAGACGTGAGTGCTACGGGTCGGTAGTAATTTAGGCAGGTTATCTTAATGTTCTTGGGCACAGGGGCTATGGTGGTCTGCTTCTAACATGTTGGTATTACAGACTCAGTCAGGGGACATGTTGAAAATGTCAGTGATGACACTTGCCAGTTGGTCAGCACATGCTCGGAGTACACGTCCTGGTAATGGCCCTGCGGCCTTGTGAATGTTGACCTGCTTAAAAGTCTTACTCACATCGGCTACGGAGAGCGTGACTTGTAACATAAAATACATTTTCAACACTTATATTTAGTCTTACCTTCTTTTTGATTTCCTCTTGTTCCTTCTTGCTTAGGGTCCTCTTGGACACGGCCGTTTTGCCAATGCTGAAGGACTTCAACTTGCTCTCTAGAAGCGCCTACAAATGTAAACAAAATACAATTTAGTTAGCTGAAGAGTTGAATACACTCTCATGTCACAGTACAATAATAGTTAATATATATTTTAACTAATTTGTGCATTTTCCTTGAGATTGCTTGATATTCTTCCAGGCATTAGTTAACACGCTGACCTGACAGACAAAGTTGTGAAGCAGTTACCTTACAGTATGCTAACTGGTGAGGTTATGCTAACTTGTGAGGTGACAGGTTGTTTCTAGCTAGCGGCTAACTATCTAGCTAATAGCCAACTAGCAATTTACTAATACTGTGGATAGTATTGATGCGTTGTTGAATTGGAATGATCGAAATGTTGACAGTTTGTCAGTAGCTTAGCTAACTAACTTAGTTGGCTGGCACCACTAGTAGTTAGTTAACACTGGCTGCCAGGAGGCCTACGGATACGTCGGGTCCGATCGTTTTCGTCCATCTACAGCTTCACAGAGGCAAAGGACTAGTGCAGGGTAGCGTTAGCTAGCTACCGTTTATTTATTCTCCACGCTGGTGCAACAACCAAAATCAAGCACCAACTCATAGCAACTAGCTAAATGGAGCCAAATGCTATCATAGTAATCAGTTAGCTAGGTAAACACCTGGTGAAATCAGTCCAATGTTTGAAACACGAAAAATACTGGTGTATCAGGCCCTTTAGCTAGCTAGCGTTAGTTAACTACCTGGTCTTTTCGTACACAAATGCTCCTTATAATTAGGAACACGTATGGCTACCGCTGCACAACGTTTATAACCACACAAAGTACAATAAACAGTTCGTATAGCGTTTAATAGCCTATACATCAAGTAAATATCGATTAAAAGATTCACCTTTGCGCTGGCTTTCTGCGAACCACCAGGCGTTCGGTCCGCCATCTTGGTTATGCTAACTCTAATCAATTACCGATTTTGGGATACGTTTTTTTTTACCTAGTCCAAAATAGTCAAATAAAGAAATATCGATGACAGTTTGCGTCATAGCTTAGTGGTTTGAATGGCCTACCACCTAAATTGTGGCCGTGTAATAATACGCTAGTCGATAAAGAAAAAAACTAGAACTATTAATTAATCAGCCAACTGTAAATCACAGTCGTGATTTCTTTTTTGTGGGGTTGATGCCTACCCCATATTTAAATTGCATTACCCAACTTGTATGGGGGGCCAGTATGAAAAATGTATGCACTCACTAACTGTAAGTCGCTCTGGATAAGAGCGTCTGCTAAATGACTAAAATGTAAATGTAAAATGTACTATTGATGACCTGTTGATACATGGCCTTTCAAGCCAATATTACACATTCAGACAACCTGAAAACATTTATTTGAGAGGCTATGCTTCATTTGCTCCACCAGATGGAGCCATTTACAGCCTGCTCTCTGTGTTTTCTGTCTCGTGTGTGTGTGTGTGTGTGTGTGTGTGTGTGTGTGTGTGTGTGTGTGTGTGTGTCTGTCTGTCTGTCAAATACATAGCATATAACAAATCAAATCCATTTTATTTGTCAGACTTTACCGTGAAATACATACTTACCAGTTCTTTCCCAACCATGCAGTTAAAAATAAAGAAAAATAGCAAATAGACAAAAAATGGAACACAATAAAATAACAATAACTAGGCTATATATAGTCTATATATGAGGAGTATCTGTACCGAGTCACTGTACGAGGTACAATATATATACAAAAGCACATGGACACCCCTTCAAATTAGTGGATTCGGCTATTTCAGCCACACCCATTGCTGACAGGTGTATGAAATCGAGCGCACCGCCATGCAATCTCCATAGACAAACATTGGCAGTAGAATGGCCTCACTGAAGAGCTCAGTGACTTTCAATGTGGCACCGTCATAGGATGCCACCTTTCCAACAAGTCAGTTCGTCAAATTTCTGCCATGCTAGAGCTGCCCCAGTCAACTGTAAGTGCTGTTATTGTGAAGTGGAAATATCTAGGAGCAACAATGGCTCAGCCACGAAGTGGTATGCCACACAAGCTCACAGAACGGGACCACCGAGTGCTGAAGTGGGTAGCGCGTAAAAATCGTCTGTCCTCGGTTGCAACACTCACTACCGAGTTCCAAACTGCCTCTGTGCAACTGTGTTCATCGGGATCTTCATGAAATGGGTTTCCATGGCCGAGCAGCAGCACACAAGCCTAAGATCACCATGCGCAATGCCAAGCGTTGGCTGGAGTGGTGTAAAGCTCACCACCGTTGGACTCTGGAGCAGTGGAAACGCATTCTCTAGAGTGATGAATCATGCTTCACCATCTGGCATTCCAACGGACAAATCTAGGTTTGGCGGATGCCAGGATTGTTCAATTTTTAGGGGCTTTTTTAAGGCCTTCCTCTGATACTACCTGGTATAGAGAATACATATGGTGTAATGTACATGTGGTGCAGAAGGGGACATTTTGGAATGTAAATGTAAATACTGTAACATACAGTGCATTCAGAAAGTATTCAGACCCCTTCACTTTTTCCACAATTTGTTATGTTAGAGCCTTATTCTAAAATTCTCATCAATCTACACACAATACCCCATAATGACAAAGCAAACATTTGTTGTTAGAGATTTTTGCAAATGTATAAAAAAAAAAAAAACTGAAATACCATATTTACACAGGTATTCAGAACCTTTGCTATGAGACTCGAAATGGAGCATCCTGTTTATATTGATCATCCTTGAGATGTTTCTACAACTTGATTGGAGTCCACCTGTGGTAAATTCAATTGATTGGACATGATTTGGAAAGGTACACACCTGTCTATATACGGTCCCACAGTTGATAGTGCATATCAGAGCAAAAACCAAGCCATGAGGTCGAAGGAATTGTCCGTAGAGCTCAGAGACAGGATTGTGTCGAGGCACAGATTTGGGGAAGGGTACCAAAAAATGTCTGCAGTGTTGAAGGTCCCCAAGAACACTGTGGCCTCCATCATTCTTAAATGGAAGAAGTTCGGAACCACCAAGACCGCCCGACCAAACTGTGCAATCGGGGGAGAAGTGACCAAGGACCCGATGGTCACTCTGGCAGAGCTCCAGAGTTCCACTGTGGAGATGGGAGAACCTTCCAGAAGGAGAACCATCTCTGTAGCACTCCACCAATCAGGCCTTTATGGTAGATTGGCAATAAACCACTTTGAAAAGAAGGTTGACGACATCCGATCCTCGTTTGTTAAGTCTAATGACACTGCTGGTCCTGCTCACACTGCCCTACCCTATGCTTTGACTTCTTTCTCCCCTCTCTCTCCAGATAAAATCCTGCGACTTGTGACTGCAGGCCGCCCAACAACCTGCCCGCTTGACCCCATCCCCTCCTCCCTTCTCCAGACCATCTCCGGTGACCTTCTCCCCTACCTCACCTCGCTGATCAACTCATCCTTGACCGCTGGCCATGTCCCTTCCGTCTTCAAGAGAGCGAGAGTTACTCCCCTTCTCAAAAAACCAACACTCGACCCCACTGATGTCAACAACTACAGACCAGTATCCCTTCTTTCTTTTCTTTCCAAAACTATTGAGCGTGCCGTCTTTAGCCAACTCTCTTGCTATCTCTCTCAGAATGACCTTCTTGATCCAAACCAATCAGGTTTCAGGACTGGTCATTCAACTGAGACTGCTCTTCTCTGTGTCACGGAGACTCTCCGCACTGCTAAAGCTAACTCTCTCTCCTCTGCTCTTGTCCTTCTAGACCTGTCTGCTGCCTTTGATACTGTGAACCATCAGATCCTCCTCTCCACCCTCTCCGAGATGGGCATCTCCGGCGCGGCTCACTCCTGGATTGCGTCCTACCTGACCGGTCGCTCCTACCAAGTGGCGTGGCGGGAAGCTGTCTCCGCACCACGTGCTCTCACCACTGGTGTCCCCCAGGGATCGGTTCTGGGCCCTCTCCTTTTCTCCCTATACACCAAGTCACTTGGCTCTGTCATATCCTCACATGGCCTTTCCTATCATTGCTACGCTGACGATACACAACTAATCTTCTCCTTTCCCCCTTCTGATAACCAGGTGGCGAATCGCATCTCTGCATGTCTGGCAGACATATCAGTATGGATGACGGATCACCACCTCAAGCTGAACCCTGGCAAGACGGAGCTGCTCTTCCTCCCGGGGAAGGACTGCCCGTTCCATGATCTCGCCATCACGGTTGACAACTCCGCTGTGTCCTCCTCCCAGAGTGCGAAGAGCCTAGGCGTGACCCTGGACAACACCCTGTCGTTCTCCGCCAACATCAAGGCGGTGACCCGCTCCTGCAGGTTCATGCTCTACAACATTCGGAGAGTGCGACCCTGCCTTACACAGGAAGCGGCGCAGGTCCTGGTCCAGGCACTTGTCATCTCCCGTCTGGACTACTGCAACTCGCTGTTGGCTGGGCTCCCTGCCTGTGCCATTAAACCCCTACAACTCATCCAGAATGCCGCAGCCCGTCTGGTGTTCAACCTTCCCAAGTTCTCTCACGTCACCCCCCTCCTCCGCACACTCCACTGGCTTCCAGTTGAAGCTCGCATCCGCTACAAGACCATGGTGCTTGCCTATGGAGCAGTGAGGGGAACGGCACCTCTGTACCTTCAGGCTCTGATCAGTCCCTACACCCAAACGAGGACATTGCGTTCATCCACCTCTGGCCTGCTGGCTCCCCTTCCTCTGCGGAAGCATAGCTCCCGCTCAGCCCAGTCAAAACTGTTCGCTGCTCTGGCACCCCAATGGTGGAACAAGCTCCCTCACGACGCCAGGACAGCGGAGTCACTCACCACCTTCCGGAGACATTTGAAACCCCACCTCTTTAAGGAATACCTGGGATAGGATAAAGTGTTCTGTGCAGCCAAACTCCCCATCCAACCTGACATAGCTTGAGAGGATCTGCAGAGAAGAATGGGAGAAACTCCCCAAATACAGGTGTGCTAAGCTTGTAGCGTCATACCCAAGAAGACTCGAGGCAGTAATCGCTGCCAAAGGTGCTTCAACAAAGTACTGAGTTAAGGGTCTGAACAGGGACGGCCTGTTCAATAGGGCGATATGGGCGACGCACTGCCAAACGGGAAAAGGAAGGGATTTTTTTTCTAATCAATTATATCACGGCAACAGTAGTTATCAGTGTTCACGTCTGATCTGCCAGCCACTAAATGTCAAATCAGGCTAAAGTCGTGCTTCAAATGGCCCCGCCCGTTTTTGGGGTGATTTCAGTCAAGTTGAAAATCGCCCAGAAGTCTCTCATAGCCTGTCATGTAAAATCTATTTTTTTCAAATTTCAAAGCTTTCAATACATTCTCTATGGGTGTCTGTGGGCTTGCACTTACGCGCTTTCGTCATACGTGACGTAACCATGAACGTAACTAAGACAATAGCGGCTAGCAGCGTCTCTGTTGCGACCTGCAGTGTGGCGTTATTTTATGTTTTTAATTTGTAGACTTAGTTTACAAACATTCTGCCAACCATGGATTTCCAGTGGTTGGTTTTGGACTGATCTTGTTGATCGTGTACATACCCGCTACGAACGGACTAAATAATGAAAACGCTGCTGGCAGCGGAATCCCAATACAGCTGGGAGACTTGGCTGGATGACAGAGTCCCGGACAGAGAAGTGGAGCTGGCCGGCTTCACCCTGGTCAGAGCGGACCGCGATCCTGGTAAGAGAGCGACTCTGTACCCCGACATTGAACTGCTTTCTGTGTCATTGCGACCTTACTATCTGCCCCGTGAGTTCCCCCAATTGTTTGTTACCGTTGTGTACTGTTGATAATCACAAGTTTACTGGAGAACTGAGACCAAGTAGAGACTTTGGACAGGGTGGATATGGTATAATAAAGGCAGTTTATTCAGAGGTAAAGATATCTGGAATCGCGTGCACGGACTCGTTCGTCAAACTCTTAGGGAGAAGAGAGCCCCGAAAACATTGTGTGCAGACATTTTATACAATAAATGATGTAGGTTGAATCTAGTAGTTCTGATCTTCTGATTGGTCCTGATGAGTTGGGCGAGGTCCCCTCCACTGTTGCATTGGCTCTGAGTCGGGTTCTCTGTCTTCAAATGTTCAGCCTAAAGAGAGGGGATTTTTGTGTGTGTGTGTGTGTGTGTTTAACAGTGATGATGTGTGTGTGTGTGTGTGTTATCAGTGATGATGTGTGTGTGTGTGTGTGTGTGTCCTCAGAGCAAGAACTCGTGAGTTGGAAGAACTGAGAGACCTATGGCGTGGGTGTTGTCCTTGGCCACCTGCTGACAAGGCTGACAAGATAGGACTCTTTTGTCCATTGTTATATGATAGGAACAGCATTGATTGAAAACAAACGCCCAACACTGTCACGCCCTGGCTCGGGGGACTCTCGTATGTTGAGCCAGGGTGTTAGTTTCTATGTTTTTTTGTGGGTCTAGGTTATTGTATTTCTTTGTTTGAGTGACTCCCAATCAGAGGTAACGAGTGTCAGCTGTTGGCTCGTTGTCTCTGATTGGGAGCCATATTTAACTATCTGTCTTTCACGTTGTGTTTGTGGTTTCTTGTTCTCGTTGGGTTGTGTTCAACTGTAGACGTCACGTTTTCGTTTGTTATTTTGATCGTGTGATCATTTATCTAATAAAAGATGTTCACCTTCAACGCTGCGCATTGGTCCTCATTAGACGAGCATGACAGAAGAAACCACCAAGATGGGACCAAGCAGCGTGTCCAGGAGCCATCGCCAGGGAGATCCCTCACAGATCTCCTTCGCCTCCTGGACTGGGTCAAGCCGAGTGAGGAAGAGAAGGGCTTGACATTATGGCAGAAGGGCGAGAGGCTGGCGAGGGACATGGAGACCTGGGCCATGGGTAGGAGAGACGCCCCGAAAATTTTTAGGGGGGGGCTCACGACGTCGGACCAGCAGGAGGCCGCGATAGAGCGGTCCAGTGGGTTGCCGGAGAAGGCCGCCGGGTTACGGGGGCCACTGGTAGAAGAGGGGATGGAAGGTGTGGAGGCACGGCGAGAGGTACTGGCGTGTGTTGCCAGTCCGGTCCGGCCCGTTCCAGATCCCGGTGTAGAGCCAGTGGTGTGTGTCCCCAGTACGGTCCGGTCTATTCCTGCTCCCCGCACCGAACCTGCGGTGCGCGTCGCCAGCCCAGTCCGGCCCATCCATGCGTCCCGCATCAAGTCTGTGGTGCGGCTCGTCAGCCCGGCTCTGCCCGTTCCTGCTCTCCGCACCAGGTCTGTGGTGCGCGTCGCCAGCCCAGTCCGGCCCATTCCTGCTCCCCGCATCAAGCCTGTGGTGCGTCTCGTCAGCCCGGCTCTGCCCGTTCCTGCTCTCCGCACCAGGTCTGTGGTGCGCGTCGCCAGCCCGGTCCGGCCCATTCCTGCTCCCCGCATCAAGTCTGTGGTGCGTCTCGTCAGCCCGGCTCTGCCCGTTCCTGCTCTCCGCACCAGGTCTGTGGTGCGCGTCGCCAGCCCGGTCCGGCCCATTCCTGCTCCCAGCACCAAGTCTGTGGGGCGTTTCGTCAGCCCTGTCCGGCCCGCTCCTGCTCCCCACACCAAGCCAGTGGTGTGCGTCGTCAGTGCAGCACGGCCCGTGCCTGTTCCCCACACCAAGCCAGTGGTGTGCGTCGTCGGTCCGGCACGGCACGTGCCTGTTCCACTGGAGCCGGATCCGCCGCCTAGGCGGAGTGCCCACCCGGTCCCTCCCCTGTTGTGTTTCGTTGGCGCGGTCGGAGTCCGCGCCTTTAGGGGGGGGGTACTGTCACGCCCTGGCTCGGGGGACTCTCGTATGTTGAGCCAGGGTGTTAGTTTCTATGTTTTTTTGTGGGTCTAGGTTATTGTATTTCTTTGTTTGAGTGACTCCCAATCAGAGGTAACGAGTGTCAGCTGTTGGCTCGTTGTCTCTGATTGGGAGCCATATTTAACTATCTGTCTTTCACGTTGTGTTTGTGGTTTCTTGTTCTCGTTGGGTTGTGTTCAACTGTAGACGTCACGTTTTCGTTTGTTATTTTGATCGTGTGATCATTTATCTAATAAAAGATGTTCACCTTCAACGCTGCGCATTGGTCCTCATTAGACGAGCGTGACAAACACAAAATGGGTCATGCACAAGATTTTAGTCAGACCAAGCTATAACATTATATATTTACTACGACAGTACATTCAACCAAAAGCTAATATAACAAAGGCATCAGAGATTATTTATAATCTGTCACAGAAACTGGAATCCATCTCCCCAGATCAGTCAATAAATGCTTCTGGTATTGATTTATATGCTGCCCCTGTCTTCATGTTGTTGCTGGACATATCTTTTTTTAAATGTGTGTAGGTCACCTAAATCATCAGAAAAATTGCCCCTCCTGAGAATTTTTTCAGGAGCCGCCACTGGGTCTGAATACTTGTGTAAATGTGATATTTCCGTTTTTTTTATTTGTTATAAATTAGCAACATTTTCAAATAAAACCTGTTTTTGCATTGTCATTATGGGGCATTGTGTGTAGATTGATAAGGGAAAAAAAACAATTCCATCCATTTTAGAATAAGGCTGTAACATAACAAAATGTGGAAAAAGTGAAGGGGTCTGAATACTTTCCAAATGCACTGTATATTCCTACTGTAATAGTGTTATCTAAAATAATGATAGACTTATATGCTATTTTTGTTGTTTAGGCATATTTTGCATGTATTCATTCAGTATTGACTTGTTTTTAAATGCTTTTCATTCTGAAGACCACATAGAAACAGTCTGTATGCAAAGTGCATACATTTTGTTCATATGGAACTCTGTTCTTTGGATAAATCTTTCACTAGGGATATTCACATTTTTCTATCCAAAGTAAGTTATTATGCCAGGTGTGGAATAAAACTAAAGCAAGAGTCCCCCACTCTCCCCATACTCCTCCCACCCCAATACTTCTAGTGTGTCTTTGATCCCAGGTTTTGGAAAAAGGCAGCTGCCTGTCGACTGCTCCCTCCTACCACGCAAAACAAATGCTATATTCATCTCTTAGTCTGTGTTCCAGCTTGCAGCCTGTAAAACTCCCTCTAGGAACTTCCCTGGGTACTTTTTCCCCACTGCTTGAGCCACTGAATGTCATTCATGCCACGGAGCGAAAACGGGCGAAGTGGTGGCTGGTCCGTTCACCCGACAATGTGGAGAATATGCAGTATTTTTTGCGCATGGGGTGTCCTGTCTTTGACAGAGGTCTGCACGCAGTCTCTATTGGGGTCACAACGGAGGTAGGTTACCTTTTCCCTTCACTTTAATCTAACAATCTATATTTTTTGGGGCTCTGTGTTAGGCTTTTGTTCAGGAAAAACAACTGTGTAGCACTAGCCTATTGTACAAAGGCTTAACACGAGGTGTCAAGGATACGTTAGTCTACAGCACAATGATGAAGGAACCGCATCAATCATCATCATCATCATCACCGGGGAGTTATTATTTTGGAGGAATCTGCAGTGTGCATTGTATACATGAGGACGCACACATGCGTATTGCCGAGACACCCCCATAATGAACACCAACAATTCCTTTACGCCTAGGCTTCTTCTCCTTTCAAAGATTCCTTGATAGCCATTTGTATTAGAATTAGAAGTGTCACAAATATTTTTCTCATGTTTCCAGACCAACGTTTACATGCGGAGGCAATATAACGGGGGATACTGGGGTCGTTGGGAGCCCAGGGTATCCAGGGGTGTACCCCCCAAATACAAAATGTGTTTGGAGAATCACGGTGAGACAACCATACTTGTAGCCTACTGTAAATACATGATCCATGTTTAACAGTTATCCGTTTAGTATGTTCCTGATTAGCTACTGTAGGCTATTACTTTACCAGCGCCATGTCAGACAGAATGAGAAGCAATATCAGTGAACTAAAGAAAGATGCAATGTTTCTGTAATACACTTCAATGGTATACTAATCCACCAATCCTAACTGTGTAATTGGTAGTCTGGTATTTGGCTAGTGGCCACAGCAGCTCTCGGGCATTTTGAGCTGCCTGCTTGGTATTTTTAACATGCAGTCTGGTCACATGGCTGAAATGAATACATGGTAAGTCAAGGAAATAATCGCCAACAGCAAAGTCCTGTAATTAAAGAATAACTGTACGTTTATTACTTGTTAATAACATGTGTATCCTTGGTAGATTTAGACTTGGAGTGCTTTGACTGTTGATTTCAGATTGGTGATGTTAAAAGAGGGGACGTTTCATATAGGTTCATTCATTGCATGTCAGAGGAAGATTTGTTTCCTCTTATATTTGAGTTGTCAGATATGCCCCTTATATGATTGTGTGGATTGTACCGTGTACTGTATATGATTGTATGTTGTCCCCAGGTCCCTGAGGGTAAAGTGGTGGTCCTGTCCTTCCGTTTCATTGACCTGGAGAGTGACAACCTGTGTCGCTATGACTACGTGGATGTTTACAGCGGCCATGTGAGAGGCCAAAGGCTGGGCCGCTTCTGTGGGACGTTCAGGCCAGGCGCCCTGGTCTCCACCGGCAACAAGATGCTCATTCAGATGGTGTCTGATGCCAACACGGCTGGGAGCGGCTTCCTGGCGGTGTACTCGGCTGCCGAGCCACACGAGAGAGGTAAGCAGAATATAATATAGACAAAGAATAGAAGAATACTATAGTAGTTTTTAAGGGTAACGTGCCTTGCTCAAGCAATAGATTTTCTCCTTTTGGACTTGAGATTCTAACCGGTGACCCGCCGGTTGCAGGCCCGCCTCTCTAATATCTAGGCTACCTCCCGGGCCAGGAACCACTGTGTGGGTGGAAGAGGGTTGTGTCATCTCTGAGTTGTTGTAACCCTAGGTGTAGTGTGTAGGGAACACTGTAGACATCTGTATCCGGCCTCTACCCAAACATGTTCAGCAGAGCCTTGGGTGCTGTGCCCTAGCCGTGACTCTTCTCTGACACATCGTGCCACATCGTAAAGACATCAGATATCAGTGTGTGTGTGTGTGTGTGTGTGTGTGTGTGTGTGTGTGTGTGTGTGTTTAGGGCCAAAGGTCACATTTTAACAAGCGAATTAACAAGCCTCTTAACCGCTAGCTGCCCCAGAAAGGTCATTTTACCATGTCACCAGTAATGATGCTAATACCCAGACGGAGAGATCTGACAGGGGAATTATTTACGTCTGAGAGTAAAAGGCAGTTGTAGCTTGATAAATCCCTTCCAATGGATAGCAGGTCATACAACAGCAATGAGTGGATGGAACAGTTGGACTTATGCTTGGTAAGATAAAGTTCAGACTTCCTACGTAGTTAAGACGAGACCTATTGACTTAAAGCTTGCTCGAGGAGGAGGTGAATGAAAAACAGGAACATCTCTACACATTTCACAGTATGACGTCACGGCTTTTGTTTCCGGACGGAGTGCTCTAGAGACAGACAGGTCAGTGCTAAGCCGTCCCTTCCTCTTCTCACCCGGTAACGTGACGTCTCCCTGAACGAGTTTGTGGAATTGTAATGGTTGGTTGCCTCCCTCTATATCTCTACCTCTGTACCTCTACAGATGGGCTCCCGAGTGGCGCAGCGGCCTAAGGCACTGCATTTCAGCGGTCTAAGGCACTGCATCTCAGCGGTCTAAGGCACTGCATCTCCAGTGCTAGAGGCGTCACTACAAACCCTGGCTCAATTCCAGGCTGTATCACAATCCGGCCGTGATTGGGAGTCCCATAGGGCGGCGCACAATTGGCCAAGCGTCGTCCGGGTTTGGCCGGTGTAGGCCGTCATTGTAAATAAGAATGAGTTAAATGATAAATAAATACAGTAGCGGACAGCTGAAATGCCTCTGGGTCAGTTTAGATAGACTGGTGTTCTTCACACACCTGGTGCTGGAGCAGATAGACTGTGGTTGCTCTGTCTGTCTCCCCGTTCCTGGGAGTGGTTGAAACGGAAAAGCACCCTCTCCATTGGTTCAATGTCTATTTTAGTTACTCAGACAAATTGCACTCGCCATCTGCCAGCCATGAGGATGGGAGCTCCGCTGTAGTGGAAACACTGTTAGTCACTAAACTGCATGTTACAGGAGATCCAACCGTGGTTTTTAAAGATCCACAGATCACTTGCCATTCCAAGCAGCTTGTGTGGTTCGCTGACGGGATCTCTCTCAGATGTGCGGTGGCATGCCTAGCATGTGGACTCCCTTTTAACAGCAAATTCCAGCAGACGGACCAAGGCAGAGAGGCAGGCAACGGTCTTCTTTAGTAACTCATAATCACAAAGGAAGCATGAGATGAGAGTTTCCCTACTGATTAGAACATTCTAGAAGGTCTCATTATAGAATTGTGTCATGCACGTGCACAACATTCCGTCCATTGACCTTAAATAGTAAGAGATATCTTGCACATAAACGAACAGTCGCAGGAGGCTATCCAGCAGTGCTTTAAAGTAATAGTATGTGAAGCAGTACTGTCTGCCAGGGACTATAACTAAACATTGTGGTTTGAATTTGCACCCACCAGGGGACCAGTACTGTGGAGGTCGTCTGGATAAACCCTTCGGGTCGATTAAGACCCCTAACTGGCCCGAGAAGGACTACCCCGCTGGGGTCACCTGCTCATGGCACATAGTGGCTCCTAAGAACCAGGTGAGTGTTACAGCCAGATGCCTCAGCAGTAGTTAATTTGGGATCCTAATAAATACTATGACTACTCACACTTCAACTTGACGCATGACACCATTGAGAGTGATTGAGATGGTTTGAGATTTTCACATCATTGCTTTGTGGTTTGCTCTTGTTTAATGGTTACATAGAACACAGGTCACATAGGACACATTACTTTCAGCCCACATTCTAAAGGTGCCTGTGTTCTATGTAACCTGTGTTCTATGTAACCTGTGTCCTATGTAACCTGTGTTCTATGTAACCTGTGTTCTATGTAACCTGTGTCCTATGTAACCTGTGTTCTATGTAACCTGTGTCCTATGTAACATGTGTCCTATGTAACCTGTGTCCTATGTAACAAGTGTTCTATGTAACCTGTGTCCTATGTAACATGTGTTCTATGTAACCTGTGTCCTATGTAACATGTGTTCTATGTAACCTGTGTCCTATGTAACATGTGTTCTATGTAACCTGTGTCCTATGTAACCTTTGTTCTATGTAACCTGTGTCCTATGTAACATGTGTTCTATGTAACCTGTGTCCTATGTAACATGTGTTCTATGTAACCTGTGTCCTATGTAACCTGTGTTCTATGTAACCTGTGTCCTATGTAACCTGTGTTCTATGTAACCTGTGTTCTATGTAACCTGTGTTCTATGTAACCTGTGTTCTTTGTAACCTGTGTTCTATGTAACCTGTGTCCTATGTAACCTGTGTTCTATGTAACCTGTGTTCTATGTAACCTGTGTTCTATGTAACCTGTGTTCTTTGTAACCTGTGTTCTATGTAACATGTGTCCTATGTAACCTGTGTTCTATGTAACCTGTGTTCTATGTAACCTGTGTTCTATGTAACCTGTGTCCTATGTAACCTGTGTTCTACGTAACCTGTGTCCTACGTAACATGTGTTCTACGTAACCTGTGTTCTATGTAACCTGTGTCTTATGTAACATGTGTTCTATGTAACCTGTGTTCTATGTAACCTGTGTTCTTTGTAACCTGTGTTCTTTGTAACTTGTGTTCTATGTAACCTGTGTCCTATGTAACCTGTGTTCTATGTAACCTGTGTTCTATGTAACATGTGTTCTATGTAACCTGTGTTCTATGTAACCTGTGTCCTATGTAACCTGTGTTCTATGTAACCTGTGTTCTTTGTAACATGTGTTCTTTGTAACTTGTGTTCTATGTAACCTGTGTCCTATGTAACCTGTGTTCTATGTAACCTGTGTTCTATGTAACATGTGTTCTATGTAACCTGTGTCCTATGTAACCTGTGTTCTATGTAACCTGTGTTCTACGTAACCTGTGTCCTATGTAACCTGTGTCCTATGTAACCTGTGTTCTATGTAACCTGTGTTCTATGTAACATGTGTTCTATGTAACCTGTGTCCTATGTAACCTGTGTTCTATGTAACCTGTGTTCTATGTAACATGTGTTCTATGTAACCTGTGTCCTATGTAACCTGTGTTCTATGTAACCTGTGTTCTATGTAACCTGTGTTCTATGTAACCTGTGTCCTATGTAACCTGTGTTCTATGTAACCTGTGTTCTATGTAACCTGTGTTCTATGTAACCTGTGTTCTATGTAACATGTGTTCTATGTAACCTGTGTCCTATGTAACCTGTGTTCTATGTAACCTGTGTTCTATGTAACCTGTGTTCTATGTAACCTGTGTTCTATGTAACATGTGTTCTATGTAACCTGTGTCCTATGTAACCTGTGTCCTATGTAACCTGTGTCTATGTAACCTGTGTTCTATGTAACCTGTGTCCTATGTAACCTGTGTCTTATGTAACATGTGTTCTATGTAACCTGTGTTCTATGTAACCTGTGTTCTATGTAACCTGTGTCTTATGTAACATGTGTTCTATGTAACCTGTGTTCTATGTAACCTGTGTTCTTTGTAACCTGTGTTCTTCTTAACTTGTGTTCTATGTAACCTGTGTTCTATGTAACCTGTGTTCTATGTAACCTGTGTTCTATGTAACCTGTGTTCTATGTAACCTGTGTCCTATGTAACATGTGTTCTATGTAACCTGTGTTCTATGTAACCTGTGTTCTATGTAACCTGTGTCCTATGTAACCTGTGTCCTATGTAACCTGTGTTCTATGTAACCTGTGTTCTATGTAACCTGTGTCCTATGTAACCTGTGTTCTATGTAACCTGTGTCCTATGTAACCTGTGTTCTATGTAACCTGTGTTCTATTGTGTTCTATGTAACCTGTGTTCTATGTAACCTGTGTTCTATGTAACCTGTGTCCTATGTAACCTGTGTCCTATGTAACATGTGTTCTATGTAACCTGTGTTCTATGTAAACTGTGTCCTATGTAACCTGTGTTCTATGTAACATGTGTTCTATGTAACCTGTGTCCTATGTAACCTGTGTTCTATGTAACCTGTGTTCTATGTAACCTGTGTTCTATGTAACCTGTGTTCTACGTAACCTGTGTCCTATGTAACCTGTGTCCTATGTAACCTGTGTTCTATGTAACCTGTGTTCTATGTAACCTGTGTCCTATGTAACCTGTGTCTTATGTAACATGTGTTCTATGTAACCTGTGTTCTATGTAACCTGTGTTCTATGTAACCTGTGTCTTATGTAACCTGTGTTCTATGTAACCTGTGTTCTTTGTAACCTGTGTTCTTTGTAACCTGTGTTCTTTGTAACTTGTGTTCTATGTAACCTGTGTTCTATGTAACCTGTGTTCTATGTAACCTGTGTTCTATGTAACGTGTTCTATGTAACCTGTGTCCTATGTAACATGTGTTCTATGTAACCTGTGTTCTATGTAACCTGTGTTCTATGTAACCTGTGTCCTATGTAACCTGTGTCCTATGTAACCTGTGTTCTATGTAACCTGTGTTCTATGTAACCTGTGTCCTATGTAACCTGTGTTCTATGTAACCTGTGTCCTATGTAACCTGTGTTCTATGTAACCTGTGTTCTATTGTGTTCTATGTAACCTGTGTTCTATGTAACATGTGTCCTATGTAACCTGTGTTCTACGTAACATGTGTTCTACGTAACCTGTATTCTATGTAACCTGTGTCTTATGTAACCTGTGTTCTATATAACCCGTGTTGTATGTGACCCGTGTTCTATGTAACCTGTGTTCTATGTAACCTGTGTTCTATGTAACATGTGTTCTTTGTAACCTGTGTTCTATGTAACCTTAGTTCTATGTAACCTGTGTTCTATGTAACATGTGTTCTATGTAACCTGTGTCCTATGTAACCTGTGTTCTATGTAACCTGTGTTCTATGTAACCTGTGTCCTATGTAACCTGTGTTCTATGTAACCTGTGTTCTATATAACCCGTGTTGTATGTGACCCGTGTTCTATGTAACCTGTGTTCTATGTAACCTGTGTTCTATGTAACCTGTGTTCTTTGTAACCTGTTTTCTATGTAACCTGTGTTCTCTGTAACCTGTGTCCTATGTAACCTGTGTCCTATGTAACCTGTGTTCTATGTAACCCGTGTTCTATGTAACCCGTGTTGTATGTGACCTGTGTTCTATGTGACCTGTGTTCTATGTGACCTGTGTTCTATGTAACCCGTGTTGTATGTGACCTGTGTCCTATGTAACCTGTGTTCTATATAACCTGTGTCCTATATAACCTGTGTTCTATGTAACCTGTGTTCTATGTAACCTGTGTCCTATGTAACCTGTGTTCTATGTAACCTGTGTTCTATGTAACCTGTGTTCAATGTAACCTGTGTTCTATGTAACCCGTGTTGTATGTGACCTGTGTTCTATGTAACCTGTGTTCTCTGTAACCTGTGTTATATGTAACCTGTGTTCCATGTAACCTGTGTTCTATGTAACCTGTGTTCCATGTAACCTGTGTTCTATGTAACCTGTGTTGTATGTGACCTGTGTTCTATGTGACCTGTGTTCTATGTAACCCGTGTTGTATGTGACCCGTGTTCTATGTAACCTGTGTTCTATGTAACCTGTGTTCTATGTAGCCTGTGTTCTATGTAACCTGTGTCCTATGTAACCTGTGTTCTATGTAACCTGTGTCCTATGTAACCTGTGTTCTATGTAATCTGTGTTCTATGTAACCTGTGTTCTATGTAACCTGTGTTCTATGTGACCTGTGTTCTATGTAACCTGTGTTCTATAACCCGTGTTGTATGTAACCTGTGTTCTCTGTAACCTGTGTTCTATGTAACCTGTGTTCTATGTAACTGTCACGGTTTCGGCCGAGGCTGCTCCTTCTCCTTGCTCGGGCAGGCTTCGGCGGTCGTCGTCCCCGGAGTACTAGCTGCCACCGTTGTATGTTTTCGATGTTTGTTTGGTTTTGTCTTCTTCGTACAGCTGTTCCCTGTTAGTGTTAATTATGTACCCTATAAGTGTTCCATTTGTTAGTCATGTGTTGTGTGTAATTGTTTTCACCTGTCTGTTGGTGCTGTTCATTTTTGGCCAGACGCTAGTGTGTACCGTCGCACTGTTGTTTTCGTGCGCAGTCGGTTTTGGTGTTTTACGCACTGTTGCGTATTGTTCGCCTCTGGGTTGGTTTAGACCCGTTTTGTTATTTTGTCTTTTCAAGTAAAGTCTGGTTTGACTTAGCTCCTGTGTCCTGCACTTGATTCCACACCACATCCGCATCAGATACCCTGACAGAATTACACACCTTCCCATGGAATCAGCAGGAGCAACAGCAGCGCCTGAGTCGTTGGAGGAGCGCGTCCGCAGCCAGGATGATCAGATCCATCGACTTGGGACCGCTCTGCAGGACGTCATCAACACCTTACACCGATGGGAGTCCAGAGGGGTACCCACACCCCCACCTACCTCACCACCACCATCGGTCGGTCCGCCCGTCCAAGGTCCGGAACCCAGTGGGATTCGGCTCTCGCTCCCGAGGGCGTATGACGGCACAGCTGCCGGGTGTCAGGGGTTCCTCCTGCAGGTGGAGCTCTACCTGGCCACTGTACACCCGGTGCCCTCGGGACACGAGAGCGTTTCCGCCCTCATCTCCTGTCTCACGGGCAAGGCGTTGGAATGGGCCAACGCCGAATGGAGGAGGATAGACGCCACCACCATCTCCTATGCGGAGTTCTCCCGTCGCTTCAGGGCCGTGTTCGACCATCCACCTGAGGGGAAAGCGGCGGGGGAGTGTCTATTCTACCTCCGACAGGGGAGGAGGAGCGCACAGGAGTTCGCACTGGAGTTCCGGACTCTAGCGGCAGATGCAGGGTGGAATGAACGGGCCCTCATCGATCACTTTCGATGTAGTCTACGGGAGGACGTCCAACGTGAGTTGGCTTGCAGGGACACCAACCTCACATTCGACCAGTTGGTCGACATGTCCATCCGTCTTGACACCCTGCTGGCCACCCGTGGGCGTCTCGAGTGGGGTCCGTCCATTCCATCCTCCAGCACCTCCGAGCCGAGCCCTATGGAGCTCGGGGGTGCTGGCGCTAGAGAGAGGAGGAGAAGGAGCCCGAGGGGGGCTGTCCCCTGCACCAATTGTGGCAGTGGAGGGCACACTGCGGCCAGGTGCTGGGGAGGGTCTCCAGGAGGAGGAGACAACAGGCCACGCGCTGGGGAGCCTTCCCAGGTGAGTAGACGCCCCACTTACCCAGAGCTCTCTGTTGTGCATTTTTGTATACCTGTAAGTTTTCCACAGTTTGCACCTCATTCCCAGCATAAGGCGCTAGTAGATTCAGGCGCAGCTGGGAATTTTGTTGATCGGAAATTTTGTTCAGAGTTAGGGATTCCCCTCCTTCCTGTTGACGCTCCATTTCCCGTTCATGCATTAGATAGCCGCCCGTTGGGATCGGGGTTGATTAGGGAGGTCACAGCACCACTTAGGATGTGTACGCAGGGGGGTCATGAGGAGACTATTCAGCTATATCTGATCGACTCCCCTGCGTACCCGGTGGTGCTGGGAATTCCCTGGTTAAGTACCCATAACCCTTCCATTTCGTGGCAACAGAGGGCTCTAAAGGAGTGGTCTGCTCAGTGTGAGGGGCGATGTTTGGGTGTTTCCGTGGGGGCGACCTCGGTGGAAAGTCCAAACCAAGTGCCCGCAATGCACATTCCCCCTGAATATGGGGATTTGGCACTTGTGTTCAGTAAATCGAGGGCGACGCAGTTGCCTCCTCACAGACAGGGGGATTGTGCGATAGACCTCCAGGCAGGAGCAGCGCTCCCGCGGAGCCACGTGTATCCTTTGTCTCAAGAGGAGAAAAGGGCTATGGAGACTTACATAGCCGAATCTTTGAGACAAGGATACATACGGCCCTCCACTTCCCCTGCGTCCTCAAGCTTATTTTTTGTGAAGAAAAAGGATGGAGGGTTGCGCCCGTGCATTGATTACCGTGGTCTCAATCAGATTACTATGAAATACAGTTATCCACTTCCTCTGATTGCGACTATGACGGAGTCATTGCACGGAGCGCGTTTCTTCACAAAACTGGATCTCAGGAGTGCATATAACTTGGTGCGCATTAGGGAGGGCGATGAATGGAAAACAGCATTTAGTACCACCTCGGGTCATTACGAGTATCTCGTCATGCCATACGGGTTGATGAATGCTCCTTCAGTCTTCCAATCCTTCGTGGATGAGATCTTCCGGGACATGCAGGAGCAAGGTGTGGTTGTGTACATTGATGACATTCTGGTGTACTCTTCTACCCGAGCCGAGTATGTAGCCCTTGTGCGTCGAGTGTTGAGGAGGCTGTTGGAGCACGACCTGTATGTCAAGGCAGAGAAATTTCTGTTTTTCCAGGAGTCAGTCTCCTTTTTGGGTTATCGGTTGTCCGCGTCAGGGGTGAAGATGGAGGTGGACCGTGTGTCAGCCGTGCGTAATTGGCAAACCCCAACCACTGTTAAAGAGGTGCAGCAGTTCTTGGGCTTTGCGAATTACTACCAGAGGTTTATCCGGGGGTTTTGGACAGGTGGCAGCTCCCATAACGTCTCTTCTGAAGGGGGGTCCGGTGCGCTTGCAGTGGTCAGCTGAGGCGGACAGGGCTTTTGGGAAACTGAAGGGCCTGTTTACTTCGGCTCTGGTGCTGGCGCATCCGGATCCCGCCTTACCATTTCAGGTAGAGGTGGACGCGTCTGAGGCCGGTATAGGGGCCGTTCTATCTCAACGGTCCGGCATGCCACCTAAACTCCGCCCCTGTGCTTTTTACTCTAAAAAGCTCAGCCCGGCGGAGCGAAATTATGACGTAGGGGACAGGGAGCTGTTAGCCGTGGTACAGGCCCTAAAGGTGTGGAGGCAATGGCTTGAGGGGGCTCAACACCCTTTCCTCATTTTGACTGACCATCGGAACCTGGAGTACATCCGGGCAGCTAGGAGACTGAACCCTCGCCAGGCTCGGTGGAACATGTTTCTAGCCAGGTTCGTATTTAAAATCACGTACATCCCTGGGTCCCAGAACGGTAAGGCAGACGCCCTGTCCCGGCGGTATGACACAGAGGAGAGGTCCGTTGAGCCCACTTCCATACTACCGGAGTCTTGTCTAGTGGCACCGGTTGTGTGGGAGGTCGATGCTGAAATCGAGCGGGCGTTGCGTACCGACCCTAGCCCTCCACAGTGTCCTGTGGGTCGGACGTACGTTCCGCTCGAGGTTCTGGATCGACTCATTTATTGGGCTCACACGTCACCCTCCTCTGGACATCCGGGTATTGGCCGGACAGTGCATTGTCTTAGCGCTAAGTACTGGTGGCCAACGTTAGCCAGGGATGTGAGGGTTTATGTCTCGTCCTGCTCTGTGTGCGCCCAGTGTAAGGCGCCCAGACACTTGCCCAGGGGTAAGTTACAACCCCTGCCCGTTCCACAACGACCCTGGTCCCACCTCTCGGTGGATTTTGTTACAGACCTTCCCCCATCTCAGGGGAATACCACCATACTGGTCGTTGTGGACCGGTTCTCTAAGGCCTGTCGTCTCCTCCCAATGTCGGGTCTTCCTACTGCCCTACAGACCGCTGAGGCACTATTCACCCACGTCTTCCGGCATTACGGGGTACCCAAGGATATAGTGTCTGATCGAGGTCCCCAGTTTACCTCCCGAGTCTGGAGAGCGTTTATGGAGCGCTTGGGGGTCTCGGTGAGCCTTACCTCGGGGTACCACCCGGAGAGCAATGGGCAGGTAGAACGAGTGAACCAGGATGTGGGTAGGTTTCTGAGGTCGTATTGCCAGGGCCGGCCGGAGGAGTGGGCTAGGTATATTCCCTGGGCAGAGATGGCCCAAAACTCTCTCCGCCACTCCTCCACCAACCTAACCCCTTTCCAATGTGTGTTAGGGTACCAGCCGGTTCTGGCACCATGGCATCAGAGCCAGATCGAGGCCCCTGCGGTGGATGAGTGGGTAAGGCGCTCGGAGGAGACGTGGAACGCTGCACACGTCCATCTGCAGCGGGCCATCCGTCGACACAAGGCGAGCGCCGATCTCCACCGCAGTGAGGGGCCGGTGTACGCACCTGGAGATCGAGTCTGGCTCTCGACCAGAAACCTGCCCCTCCGCCTGCCCTGCCGGAAGCTGGGTTGGCGGTTTGTGGGGCCTTTTAAAGTCCTGAGGAGATTGAACGAGGTGTGTTACAAGTTACAACTGCCTAATGATTATCGCATTAACCCCTCGTTCCATGTGTTTCTTCTCAGGCCGGTGGTAGCTGGTCCACTCCAGGAAGGTGAGATAGGAGAGACTCCTCCGCCCCCACTGGACATCGAGGGGGCTCCGGCGAAAACCGTGCGGTCCATCTTGGACTCGAGACGTCGGATGGGGGGTCTCCAGTATCTCGTGGAGTGGGAGGGGTACGGCCCGGAGTAACGGTGCTGGGTGCCTAGGAGGGACATCCTAGACCCGTCTCTCCTGTCGGAGTTCCACCGGGGTCACTCCGCGCACCCTGCTCCGCGTCCTCCTGGTCGTCCCCGAGGCCGGGGTCGGCGCACGGCTGGAGCAGCGCGTCAAGGGGGGGGGGTACTGTCACGGTTTCGGCCGAGGCTGCTCCTTCTCCTTGCTCGGGCAGGCTTCGGCGGTCGTCGTCCCCGGAGTACTAGCTGCCACCGTTGTATGTTTTCGATGTTTGTTTGGTTTTGTATTCTTCGTACAGCTGTTCCCTGTTAGTGTTAATTATGTACCCTATAAGTGTTCCATTTGTTAGTCATGTGTTGTGTGTAATTGTTTTCACCTGTCTGTTGGTGCTGTTCATTTTTGGCCAGACGCTAGTGTGTACCGTCGCACTGTTTTCGTGCGCAGTCGGTTTTGGTGTTTTACGCACTGTTGCGTATTGTTCGCCTCCGGGTTGGTTTAGACCCGTTTTGTTATTTTGTCTTTTCAAGTAAAGACTGGTTTGACTTAGCTCCTGTGTCCTGCACTTGATTCCACACCACATCCGCATCAGATACCCTGACAGTAACCTGTGTTCTATTGTGTTCTATGTAACCTGTGTTCCATGTAACCTGTGTTCTATGTAACCTGTGTTCCATGTAACCTGTGTTCTATGTAACCTGTGTTCTATGTAACCTGTGTTCCATGTAACCTGTGTCCTATGTAACCTGTGTTCTATGTAACCTGTGTTCCATGTAACCTGTGTTCTATGTAACCTGTGTTCTATGTAACCTGTGTTCTATGTAACCTGTGTTCCATGTAACCTGTGTTCTATGTAACCTGTGTTCCATGTAACCTGTGTTCTATGTAACCTGTGTTCTATGTAACCTGTGTTCTATTGTGTTCTATGTAACATGTGTTCTTTGTAACATGTGTTCTATGTAACCTGTGTTCTATGTAACCTGTGTTCTATGTAATCTCTGTTCCATGTAACCTGTGTTCCATGTAACCTGTGTTCTATTGTGTTCTATGTAACCTGTGTTCTATGTAACCTGTGTTCTATGTAACCTGTGTCCTATGTAACCTGTGTTCTATGTAACCTGTGTTCTATGTAACCCGTGTTGTATGTAACCTGTGTTCTCTGTAACCTGTGTTCTATGTAACCTGTGTTCCATGTAACCTGTGTTCTATGTAACCTGTGTCCTATGTAACCTGTGTTCTATTGTGTTCTATGTAACCTGTGTTCTATGTAACCTGTGTTCTATGTAACCTGTGTTCTATTGTGTTCTATGTAACCTGTGTTCTATGTAACCTGTGTTCTATGTAACCTGTGTTCTCTGTAACCTGTGTTCTATGTAACCTGTGTTCTATGTAACCCGTGTTGTATGTAACCTGTGTTCTCTGTAACCTGTGTTCTATGTAACCTGTGTTCCATGTAACCTGTGTCCTATGTAACCTGTGTCCTATGTAACCTGTGTCCTATGTAACCTGTGTCCTATGTAACCTGTGTTCTATGTAACCTGTGTCCTATGTAACCTGTGTTCTATGTAACCTGTGTTCTATTGTGTTCTATGTAACCTGTGTTCTATGTAACCTGTGTCCTATGTAACCTGTGTTCTATGTAACCTGTGTTCTATTGTGTTCTATGTAACCTGTGTCCTATGGAAGCTGTGTCCTATGTAACCTGTGTCCTATGTAACCTGTGTTCTATGTAACCTGTGTTCTATTGTGTTCTATGTAACCTGTGTCCTATGTAACCTGTATCCTATGTAACATGTGTTCTATGTAACCTGTGTTCTATTGTGTTCTATGTAACCTGTGTCCTATGTAACCTGTGTCCTATGTAACCTGTGTCCTATGTAACCTGTGTTCTATGTAACCTGTGTTCTATTGTGTTCTATGTAACCTGTGTTCTATGTAACCTGTGTCCTATGTAACCTTCTATGTCAATCGTGTCTATGTAACCTGTGTTATATGTAACCTGTGTTCTCTGTACCTTGTCCTATGTAACCTGGTGTTCCATGTCAACCTGTGTTCTTTGTACTGTGTTTATGTAACTGTTGTTCTATTGTGTTCTATGTAACGTGTGTTCTTTGTAAATGTGTCTATGTAACCTGTGTGTATATGTACTGTGTTTATATGTAACTTGTTCCATGTATGGAGTTTCATGTAACTGAGTTTTCTATGTAACCTGTGTTCATGTAAACTGTGTTTATGACCTGTGTTTATGTAACTGTGTTAATGTAATGTGTTTATTGTGTTATGTAATCTGTTTTCTATGTAACATGTGTTATATGTAACCATGTTGTATGTACTGTGTTCTGTAACTGTGTTCTATGTAACCTGTGTTCTATGTAACCTGTGTCCTATGTAAACCTTGTGTTCCATGTAACCTGTGTTTCTATGTAACCTGTGTTTCCTATGTAACCTGTGTTCTATTGTGTTCTATGTAACATGTGTTCTTTGTAACATGTGTTCTATGTAACCTGTTATATGTAACCTGTGTTCTATGTAACTATGTTCCATGTAACCTGTGTTTCATGTAACCTGTGTTCTATGTAACCCTGTGTTCCATGTAACCACTGTGTTCTATGTAAACCTGTGTTCTATGTAACCTGTGTTCAATGTAACCTGTGTTCTATTGTGTTCTATGTAACCTGTGTTCTATGTAACATGTGTTCTATGTAACCCATGTAACCTTGTTCTATTGATTCTATGTAACCTGTGTTCCATGTAACCTGTGTTCTATGTAACCTGGTGTTCTATGTAACCTGTGTTCTATGTAACCTGTGTTCTATGTAACCTGTGTTCTATTGTAACATGTTTCTATGTAACCTGTGTTCTATGTAACCTGTGTCCTATGTAACCTGTGTTCTAGTGTAACCTGGTGTTCAGATGTAACCGGTGTTCTATGTAACCCGTGTTGTATGTAACCTGTGTTCTCTTTAACCTGTGTCTATGTAACCTGTGTTCCATGTAACCTGTGTTCTATGTAACCTGTGTCCTATGTAACCTGTGTTCTATGTAACCTGTGTTCTATTGTGTTCTATGTAACCTGTGTTCTATGTAATCTGTGTCCTATGTAACCTGTGTCCTATGTAACCTGTGTTATATGTAACCTGTGTTCTATGTAACCTGTGTTCTACGTAACCTGTGTCCTATGTAACCTGTGTTCTATGTAAACCTGTTGTTCTATGTAATCTGTGTTCTATGTAACCTGTGTCCTATGTAACCTGTGTTCTATGTAACCTGTGTCCTATGTAACCTGTGGTTCTTATGTAACCTGTGTCCTATGTAACCTGTGGTTCTATGTAGACCTGTGTTCTATGTAAACTGTGTTCTATTAACCTGTGTTTCTATGTAACCTGTGGTCCTATGTAACCTTGTTCTATGTAACCTGTGTTCCTATGTAACCTGTGTTCTATGTAACCGTGTTCTATGTAACCTGTGTCCTATGTAACCTGTGTTCTATGTAACCTGTGTTCTATGTAACCTGTGTTCTATGTAACATGTTTTCTATGTAACCTGTGTTCTATGTAACCTGTGTCTATGTAACATGTGTTCTATGTAACCTGTGTCCAAGTTGTAATGTGTCTTTCCTATGTAACCTGTGTCCTATGTAACCTGTGTCCTATGTAACCTGTGTTCTATGTAACCTGTGTTCTATGTAACCTGTGTCCTATGTAACCTGTGTTCTATGTAACCTGTGTTCTATGAAACCTGTGTTTCTATTGTGTTCTATGTAACCTGTGTCCTATGTAACCTGTGTTCCTATGTTGTGTTTCTATGTAACCTGTGTTCTATGTAACCTGTGGTTCTATGTAACCTGTGTTCTATTGTTCTATGTAACCTGTGTTCTATGTAACCTGTGTCCTATGTAACCTGTGTTCTATGTAACCTGTGTTCAATGTAACCTGTGTTCTATGTAACCCGTGTTGTATGTAACCTGTGTTCTCTTTAACCTGTGTCTATGTAACCTGTGTTCCATGTAACCTGTGTTCTATGTAACCTGTGTCCTATGTAACCTGTGTTCTATGTAACCTGTGTTCTATTGTGTTCTATGTAACCTGTGTTCTATGTAATCTGTGTCCTATGTAACCTGTGTCCTATGTAACCTGTGTTATATGTAACCTGTGTTCTATGTAACCTGTGTTCTACGTAACCTGTGTCCTATGTAACCTGTGTTCTATGTAACCTGTGTTCTATGTAAACCTGTGTTCTATTGTGTTCTATGTAACCTGTGTCCTATGTAACCTGTGTTCTATGTAACCTGTGTCCTATGTAACATGTGTTCTATGTAACCGGATGTTTGTCTATATGTAACCTGTTGTTCTATGTAACCTGTGTTCTATTGTGTTCTATGTAACCTGTGTTCCTATGTAACCTGTGTTCCTATGTAACCTGTGTTCTATGTAACCTGTGTTCTATGTAACCTGTGTCCTATGTAACCTGTGTCTATGTAACCTGTGTTCCTATGTAACTTGTGATCTATTGTGTTCTATGTAACCTGTGTTCTATGTAACCTGTGTGTTCTATGTAACCTGTGGTTCTATTGTGTTCTATGTAACCTGGAGGTGTTCTATGTAACCTGTGTCCAATGTAACCTGTGTTCTAATGTAACCTGTGTTTAAAACTAATGTAACCTGTGTTTCCTATGTAACCCCGTGTATGTATGTAACCTGTGTTCTCTATTAACCTGTGTTTCTATGTAACCTGTGTTTCTATGTACCTCGTGTTTCTATGTAACCTGTGTCCTATGTAACCTGTGTTCTATGTAACCTGTGTTTTTCTAACATTGTGTTCTATGTAACCTGTGTTCGATGTAATCTGTGTCCTATGTAACCTGTGTTCCTATGTAACCTGTGTTTGTTATGTAACCTGTGTTCTATGTTTTAACTGTGTTCTATGTAACCTGTGTCCTATGTAACCTGTGTTCTATGTAACCTGTGTTCTATGTAACCTGTGTTCTATTAACCTGTGTTCTATGTAAATAACCTGTGTCCTATGTAACCTGTGTTCTATGTAACCTGTGTCCTATGTAAACCTGTGTTCTAATGTAACCTGTGTCTATATGTAACCTGTGTTCTATGTAACCTTCTGTGTCTCTACGTAACCTGTGTCCTATGTTAACCTGTGTTCTATGTAACCTGTGTTCTAATGTAACCTGTGTTCTATTGTGTTCTATGTAACCCTGTTTTTATGTGTCTTCTTGTTTAGTTATGGTGTCTATGTAACCTGGTTCTATGTAACCTGTGTTCTATGTAACCTGTGTCCTATTTTAACATGTGTTTTCTATGTAACCTGTGTTTCTCTGTAATTGTGTTCTATTGTAACCTGTTTTTCCTATGGGGGGGGTAACCTGTGTCCTATGTAACATGTGTTCTATGTAAACCTGTGTCTATGTAACCTGTGTTCTATGTAACCTGTGTTCTATTAACCTGTGTCTATGTAACCTTGTCCTATGTAACCTGTGTCTATGTAACCTGTGTTCTATGTAACCTGTGTTCTATGTAACCTGTGTTCTATGTAACCTGTGTCCTATGTAACCTGTGTTCTATGTAACCTGTGTTCTATGTAACCTGTGTTCTATTGTGTTTCTATGTAACCTGTGTCCTATGTAACCTGTGTTTCTAACCTTGTGTTCTATGTAACCTGTGTTTTCTATGTAACCTGTGTTTCTATGTAACCTGTGTTCTATTGTGTTCTATGTAACTGTGTTCTATGTAACCTGTGTCCCTATGTAACCTGTGTTCTATGTAACCTGTGTTCAATGTAACATGTGTTCTATGTAACCCTGTGTTCTATTGTATGTAACCTGTGTTCCTATGTAACCTGTGTCTATGTAACCTGTGTTCCATGTAACTGTGGTTCTATGTAAACCTGTGTTCCTATGTAACCTGTGTTCTTATGTAACCTGTGTTCTAACCTAGTGTGTTCCTATGTAACCTGTGTCCTATGTAATCTGTGTCCTATGTAACCTGTGTCCTATTGTAAACCTGTGTTATATGTAACCTGTTGTTTCTATGTAACCTGTGTTCTATGTAAACCTGTGTCCTATGTAACCTGTGTTCTATGTAACCTTGTGTTCTATGTAAACTGTGTTCTATTGTGTTCCTATGTTAACCTGTGTCCTATGTAACCTGTGTTCTATGTAACCTGTGTCCTATGTAACATGTGTTCTATGTAACCTGTGTTCTATGTAACCTGTGTTCCTATGTAACCTGTGTTCTATGTAACATGTGTTCTTATGTAACCTGTGTTTCTATGTAAGACCTGTGTTCTATGTAACCTGTGTTCTATGTAACCTGTGTCCTATGTAACATGTGTTCTATGTAACCTGTGTCCTATTAACCTGTTTATGTCCTATGTAACCTGTGTTCTATGTAACCTGTGTTCTATGTAACCTGTGTTCTATGTAACATGTGTTCTATGTAACCTGTGTTCTATGTAACCTGTGTTTATTGTGTCTATGTAATCTGTGTCTATGTAACCTGTGTCCTATGTAACCTGTGTTATATGTTAACATGTGTTCTATGTAACCTGTGTTCCTATGTAACCTGTGTCCTATTGTAACCTGTATTTTGTTTTTTTCTATGTAACCTGTGTTCTATGTAACCTGTGTTCTATTGTGTTCTATGTAACCTGTTTTTGTTTTTTTGTCCGCCCCTATGTAACCTGTGTTCTATTGTGTTCTATGTAACCTGTTATTGTTTGGTTCCTATGTAACCTGTTTTTTTTTCTATGTAACCTGTGTTCTATGTGGGTGTTCTATGTAACCTGTGTTCTATGTAACCTTTGTTGTGTTTCCTATGTAACCTGTGTTCTATTTTTTGTAACCTGTGTTCCATGTAGTGTTTTTGCGTTGGTACCTGTTCTATGTAACCCGTGTTTTGTATGTAACCTGTGTTCTCTGTTAACCTGTGTCTATGTAACCTGTGTTTTTGTTCCATGTAACCTGTGTTCATGTAACCTGTGTCCTATGTAACCTGTTGTTCTATGTAACCTGTGTTCTATTGTGTTCATATGTAAACCTGTGTTCTATGTAATCTGTGTCCTATGTAACCTGTGTGTTCCTATGTAACCTGTGTTATATGTAACCTGTGTTCTATGTAACCTGTGTTCTAAATCGTAACCTGTGTCCTATGTAACCTGTGTTCTATTGTAAACCTGTGTTCTATGTAAACTGTGTTCTATTGTGTTCTATGTAACCTGTGTCCTAACCCTGTGTTTCTCTGTAACCTGTGTTTCTATGTAACCTGTGTGTGTTACCTTTTTTTCCTATAACCATGTGTTTTCTATGTAAAAACCTGTGTTCCTATGTAACCTGTGTCCTATGTAACCTGTGTTTTCTATTAACCATGTGTTCTATGTAACCTGTGTTCTATGTAACCTGAGTGTACTATGTAACCTGTGTTCTATGTAACCTGTGTTCCTTTTTTTTTTTTATTTTTTTTTTTTTTTATTTTTTTTTTTTTTTTTTTTTTTTTTTTTTTACTTTTTTTTATTGTAACATGTGTTCTATGTAACCTGTGTCCTATGTAACCTGTGTTCCTATGTAAACCTGTGTTCTATGTTCTTTTCGGTAAACCTGTGTTTTTTTTTATGTTTTATAACCTGTGTTCTATGTAACATGTGTTCTAATGAAACCTGTGTTCTATGTAACCTGTGTTTTATAACATTGTGTTCTATGTAATCCTGTGTCCTATGTAACCTTGTGTCCTATGTAACCTGTGTTATATGTAACATGTGTTCTATGTAACCTGTGTTCTATGTAACATATGTTCTATGTAACCTGTGTTCTATGTAACATGTGTCCTATGTAACCTGTGTCCTATGTAACCTGTGTTTCTATGTAACCTGTGTTCTTTGTAACCTGTGTTCTATGTAACATGTTGGTTCTATGTAACCTGTGTTTTCTATGTAACCTGATTCCCTATGTGTTCCTTTTGTTTGTGTTTTTTTGTTTTTTTTTGATTATTTTGTAACCCTGTTGTTGTATGTAACCTGTGTTTCTCTTGTAACCTGTGTCTATGTAACCTGTGTTCCATGTAACCTGTGTTCTATGTAACTGTGTCCTATGTAACCTGTGTTTGTAACTATGTAACCTGTGTTATATGTAACCTGTGTTCTATGTAAACCCAGTGTTCTACGTAACCTGTGTCCTATGTAACCTGTGGTTCTATGTAACCTGAAATGTTCTATGTAACCTGTGTTCTATTAAACTGTGTTTTTTTTGTCTATGTAACCTGTGTCCTATGTAACCTGTGTTCTATGTAACCTGTGTCCTATGTAACCTGTGTTCTATGTAACCTGTGTCTAAGTAATCTATGTTCTTTGTAACCTGTGTTTCTAATGTAACATGTGTTTCTATGTAACCTGTGTTCTATGTAACCTGTTGTCTATGTAACCTGTGTTCCCTATGTAACCTGTGTCCTATGTAACATGTGTTCTATGTAACCTGTGTTCTATTGTGCCGTTCCTATGTAACCTGTGTCTATGTAACCTGTGTCCTATGTAACATGTGTTCTATGTAACCTGTGTCTATGTAACCTGTGTTCTATGTAACCTGTGTCTATTGTGTTCTAATGTAACCTGTGTCCTATGTAACCTGTGTCCTATGTAACTGTGTTCTATGTAACCTGTGTTCTATGTAACCTGTGTCCTATGTAACCTGTCCTATGTTTGTTCTATGTAACCTGTGTTCTATGTAACCTGTTGTTCTATTGTGTATCTATGTAACCTGTGTCCTATGTAACCTGTGTTCTATTGTGTTCTATGTAACCTGATGTGTTCTATGTAACCTGTGTTCTATGTAACCTGTGTTCTATGTGTTCTATGTAACCTGTGTTTCTATGTAACCTGTGTTCCTATGTAACCTGTTCTATGTAACCTGTGTTCAATTGCCTGTTCTATGTAACCCGTGTTGTATGTAACCTGTGTTTCTCTTTAACCTGTGTCTATGTAACCTGTGTTCCATGTAACCTGTTTTTGGTAGTGTTTTGTGTTGATTATATTCTATGTAACCTGTTTTTTTTTTTTGTCCTGTGTAAAACATGTGTTCTCTGTAACCATGTTCTATGTAACCAGTGTTCTATTGTGTTCTATGTAACCTGTGTTCCTATGTAATCCTGTGTCCTATGTAACCTGTTGTCTATGTAACCTGTGTTATATGTACCTGTGTTCTATGTAACCTGTGTTCTATGTAACCTGTGTTCTACGTAACCTGTGTTCCTATGTAACCTGTGTTTCTATGTAACCTGTGTCCGAGTCTATGTAAACCTGTGTTATTCTATTGTGTTCTATGTAACCTGTGTTCCTATGTAACCTGTGTTCTATGTAACCTGTGTTTTGTCCTATGTAACATGTGTTCTATGTAACCTGTGTTCTATGTAACCTGTGTTCCAATTTATTGTAACCTGTGTTCTATGTTAGCATGTGTTCTATGTAACCTGTATTCTATGTAACCTGTGTTCTATGTAACCTGTGTTCTATGTAACCCTGTGTCCTATGTAACCCCTGTGTTCTATGTAACCTGTGTCCTATGTAACCTGTGTCCTATGTAACCTGTGTTTCTATGTAACCTGTGTTTACTATTTGTAACCTGTGTTCTATGTAACATGTGTTCTATGTAACCTGTTCCAGTTCTAATGTAACCTGTGTTTAAGTATTGTGTTCTATGTAACCTGTGTCCTATGTAACCTGTGTCCTATGTAACCTGTGTTATATGTAACATGTGTTCTATGAAACCTGTGTTCTATGTAACAGTGTTCTATGTTAACCTGTGTTTCTATGTAACATGTGTCCTATGTAACCTGTGTCCCTATGTAACCTGTGTTCTATGTAACCTGTGTTCTTTGTAACCTGTGTCTATGTAACCTGTATATGTAACCTGTGTTCTTTGTATGTAACATGTGTTCTATGTAACCTGTGTTCTATGTGACCTGTTGTTCTATGTAACCTGTTTTATGTACTAATGTAACCTGTGTTCCCATATGTAACCTGTGTTCTATGTAACCTGTGTCCTATGTAACCTGTGTTCTATGTAACTTGTGTTTCTATGTAACCTGTGTTCTATGTAACATGTGTTTCTATGTAACCTGTGTTCTATGTAACCTGTGTTCTATGTAACCTGTGTCCTATGTAACCTGTGTTCTATGTAACCCTGTGTTCTATGTAAACCTGTGGTCCTATGTAACCTGTGTTCTATGAACATGTGTTCTATGTAACCTGTGTTCTATGTAACATGTGTTCTATGTAACCTGTGTTCTATGTAACCTGTGTCCTATGTAACCTGTGTCCTATGTAACCTGTGTTCTATGTAACCTGTGTCTATGTAACCTTGTCTTATGTAACAAGTGTTCTATGTAACCTGTGTTCTATGTAACCTATGTTCTATTGTGTTCTATGTAACAGGTGTAACATGTGTCCTATGTAAACCTGTGTTCTATGTAACCATGTGTTCTATGTAACCTGTGTTCTATGTAACCTGTGTTCTATTGTGTTCTATGTAACCTTTGTCCCTATGTAACCTGTGTTCCATGTAACCTTGTTCTATTGTGTTCTATGTAACATGTGTCTATGTAACATGTGTCCCCCCCCCCCCCCCCCCCCCCCCCCCCCCCACCCCCCCCCCCCCCCCCCCCCCCCCCCCCCCCCCCCCCCCCCCTGTCCTATGTAACCTGTGTTCTATGTAACCATGTGTTTCTATGTAACCTGTGTTACTATTGTGTTCTATGTAACCTGTGTTTCTATGTAACCTGTGTTCTATGTAACCTGTGTTCTAATTGTGTTCTATGTAACCTGTGTCCTATGTAAACCTGTTGTCCTATGTAACCCTGTGTTCTATTGTGTTCTATGTAACCTGTGTTCTATGTAACCTGTGTCCTATGTAACCTGTGTTCTAATGTAACATGTGTTCTATGTAACCTGTGTTTCTATGTAAACCTGTGTTCTATTGTGTTCTATGTAACCTGTGTCATATGTAACCTGTGTCCTATGTAACCTGTGTTTCTATGTAACCTATGGTTCTATGTAACCTGTGTCCTATGTAACCTGTGTTCTATGTAACCTGTGTTCTATGTAACCTGTGTTCTATGTAACCTGTGTTCTATTGTGTTCTATGTAAACATGTGTTCTCTTGTAACATGTGTTCCCACCCCCCCTATGTAACCTGTGTTCAATGTAACCTGTGTTCTATGTAACCCGTTTTGTAACCTGTACCCCCCCCCCCCCCCCCCCCCCCCCTTCTCTGTAACCTGTGTTCCTATGTAACCTGTGTGTTCCATGTAACCTGTGTTCTATGTAACCTGTGTTACTATGTAACCTGTGTTCTATTGTGTTCTATGTAACCCTGTGTTGTATGTAACACTGTGTTGTATGTAACCTGTGTTCTATTAATCCTGTGTTCTATGTAACCTGTGTTCTATGTAACCTGTTTGTATGTAACCTTGTGTTCTCTGTAACCTGTGTTCTATGTAACCTGTGTTCCCTATGTAACCCCTGTGTATAACCTGTGTTCTCTGTAACTTGTGTTCTAATGTAACCTGTGTTCCATGTAACCTGTGTCCTATGTAACCTGTGTCTATGTAAACCTGTATATGTAACCTGTGTTCTAATGTAACCTGTGTTCTATGTAACCTGTGTCCTATGTAACCTGTGTTCTATTGTAACCTGTGTTCTATTGTGTTCTAAATGTAAACCTGTGTTCTATGTAACCTGTGTCCTATGTAACCTGTGTCCTATGTAACCTGTTGTCCTCTATGTAACCTGTGTCCTATGTAACCTGTGTTCTATGTAACCTGTGTTCTATTGTGTTCTATGTAAACCTGTGTCCTATGTAACCTGTGTCCCTATGTAACATGTGTTCTATGTAACCTGTGTTCTATTGTGTTCTATGTAACCTGGGGGGGGGGGGGGGGGGGGGGGGGGGGGGGGGGGGGGGGGGGGGGGGGGGGGGGGGGGGGCTTGTCCTATGTAACCTGTGTCCTATGTAACCTGTGTTCTATGTAACCTGTGTTCTATTGTGTTCTATGTAACCTGTGTTCTATGTAACCTGTGTCCTATGTAACCTGTGTTCTTTGTAACCTGTGTTCTATTGTGTTCTATGTAACCTGTGTTCTATGTAACCTGTGTCCTATGTAACCTGTGTCCTATGTAACCTGTGTCCTATGTAACCTGTGTTCTAATTGTGTTTCTATGTAACCTGTGTTCTATGTAACCTGTGTCCTATGTAACCTTGTGTTCTATGTGTTCTATGTAACCTGTGTTCTATTGTGTTCTATGTAACCTGTGTCTATGTAACCTGTGTTCCATGTAACCTCTGTATCCTATGTAACCTGTGTTCTATGTAACATGTGTTCTATGTAACCTGTGTTCTATGTAACCTGTGTTCTATTGTGTTCTATGTAACCGTGTCCTATGTAACCTGTGTTCTATGTAACCTGTGTTCTATGTAACCTGTGTCCTATGTAACCTGTTTTTTTTTTTGTTCCATGTAACCTGGTGTTCTATGTAACCTGTGTTCTAATGTAACCTGTGTTCTATTGTGTTCTATGTAACATGTCTTCTATTGTAACATGTGTTCTTTGTAACCTGTGTTATAATGTAAAACCTCTGTTCCATGTAACCTCTGTTCCATGTAACATTGTGTTCCAATGTAACCTGTGTTTCAATGTAACCTGTGTTCCATGTAACCTGTGTTCTATGTAACCGGTGTTCTATGTAACCCTGTGTTCAATGTAACCTGTGTTCTATTGTGTTCTATGTAACCTGTGTTCTATGTAACCTGTTGTTCTATGTAAACCTGTGTTCCATGTAACCTGTTTTTTCCTATTTGTTCTATGTAACCTGTGTCCTATGTAACCTGTGTTCTATGTAACCGGTTTGGTTCTAAGTAACCTGTGTTGTAATGTAACCTGTGTTCTCTGTAACCTGTGTTCCTGTAACCTGTGTTCTCTGTAACATGTGTTCTATGTAAACCTGTGTCCTATGTAACCGGTGTCCCTATGTAACCTGTGTTCTATTGTGTTCTATGTAACCTGTGTTCTATGTAACCTGTGTCCTATGTAACCTGTGTTCCTATGTAACCTGTGTTCTATGTAACATGTGTTTATCTATGTAACCTGTGTTCTATGTAACCTGTGTTCTACGTAACCTGTGTCCTATGTAACCTGTGTTCCTATGTAACCTGTGTTCTATGTAAACCTGTGTTTTTCTTATTTTGTTTATGTAACCTGTGTCCTATGTAACCTGTGTTCTATGTAACCTGTGTCCTATGTAACATGTGTCTATGTAACCTGTGTCCTATGTAACATGTGTTCTAATGTAACCTGTGTTCTATGTAACCTGTGTCCTATGTAACCTGTGGTTCTATGTAACCTGTGTTCTATGTAACATGTGAGTTCTATGTAACACTGTGTGTTCTATTGTTCTATTGTAACCTGTTCTATGTAACCTGTGTCCTATGTAACCTGTGTCCTATGTAACCTGTGTTCTATGTAACATGTGTTCTATGTAACCTGTGTTCTATGTAACATGTGTTTTCTATTGTAACCTGTGTTCTATGTAACCTGGTGTCTATGTAAACCTGTGTCCTATGTAACATGTGTTCTATGTAACCTGTGTCCTTATGTAACCTGTGTCCTATGTAACCTGTGTTCTATGTAACCTGTGTTCTTTGTAACCTGTGTTCTATGTAACATGTGTTCTATGTAACCTGTGTTCTATGTAACCTGTGTTCTTATTGTGTTCTATGAAACCTGTGTCCTATGTAACCTGTGTCCTATTGTAACCTGTGTTCTATGTAACATGTGTTGTTCTATGTAACCTGTGTTCTATGTAACCTGTGTTCTATGTAACCTGTGTCCTATGTAACATGTGTTTCTATGTAACCTTGTGGGGCCTATGTAACCTGTGTCCTATGTAACCTGTGTTCTATGTTAACCTTTGTTCTTTGTAACCTGTGTTCTATGTAACATGTGTTCTATGTAACCTGTGTTCTATGTAACCTGTGTTCTATGTGACCTGTGTTCTATGTAACCTGTGTTCTATGTAACCTGTGTTCTATGTAACCTGTGTTCTATGTAACCCGTTTCCTATGTAACCTGTGTTCTATGTGGGGGGAACATGTTCTATGTAACCTGTGTTTCTATATAACATGTGTTTCTTATGTAACCTGTGTTCTATGTAACCTGTGTCCTATGTAACCTGTGTTTCTATGTAACATGTGTTCTATGTAACCTGTGTTCTATTAACATGTGTTCTATGTAACCTGTGTTCTATGTAACCTGTGTCCTATGTAACCTGTGTCCTATGTAACCTGTGTTCTATGTAACCTGTGTTCCTATGTAACCTGTGTCTTATGTAACATGTTTCTATGTAACCTGTGTTCTATGTAACCTGTGTTCTATTGTGTTCTATGTAACCTGTGTTCTATGTAACCTGTTTTTTTTTTTGTTCCATGTAACCTGTGTGTTCTATGTAACCTGTTGTCCCTATGTAACCTGTGTTCTATGTAACCTGTGTTCTATGTAACCTGTGTTCTATGTGTGTTCTATGTAACCTGTGTTCTATGTAACCTGTGTCCTACGTAACCTGTGTTCTATTGTAACCTGTTGTTCAAGTAACCTGTGTTCTATGTAACCCGTGTTGTATGTAACCTGTGTTCTCTGTAACCTGTTGTTCTATGTAACCTGTGTTCCATGTAAACCTGTGTTCTATGTAACCTGTGTTCCCTATGTAACCTGTTGTTCTATGTAACCTGTGTTCTATGTAACCCGTGTTGTATGTAACCTGTGTTCTCTGTAACCTGTGTTCTATGTAACCTTGTTCTATTGTGTTTTCTATGTAACATGTGTTCTATGTAACCTGTGTCCTATGTAACCTGTGTCCTATGTAACCTGTGTTATATGTAACATGTGTTCTATGTAACCTGTGTTCTATGTAACCTGTGTTCTATTATCGTAACCTGTGTCCTATGTAACCTGTGTTCTATGTAACCTGTGTTCTATGTAACCTGTGTTCTATTTGTTGTTCTATGTAACCTGTGTCCTATGTAACCTGTGTTCTATGTAAACCTGTGTTCCTATGTAACATGTGTGTTCTATGTAACCTGTGTTTCTATGTTACCTGTGTCCTATGTAACATGTGTTCTATGTAACCTGTGTTCTATGTAACCTGTTTCCTATGTAACCTGTGTTCTATGTAACAATGTGTGTTTTTCTATGTAACCTGTGTTCTATGTAACCTGTGTTCTATTGTGTTCTATGTAACCTGTGTCTATGTAACCTGTGTTTTCCTATGTAACCTGTGTTCTATGTAACATGTGTTTTTCTATGTATTCCTGTGTTCTATGTAACATGTGTTTTTTTTCTATGTAAACCTGTGTTCTATGTAACCTGTGTTCTATGTAACCTGTGTCCTATGTAACATGTGTTCTATGTAACCTGTGTCTATATAACCTGTGTCCTATGTAACCTGTGTTCTATGTAACCTGTGTGTTCTTTGTAACCTGTGTTCTATGTAACATGTGTTCTATGTAACCCGTGTTTCTATTAACCTGCCTGTGTTCTAACCTTAACCACGTGTTCCCTATGTAACCTGTGTTCCTATGTAACCTGTGTCCTATGTAACCTGTGTTCTATGTAACATGTGTTCTATGTAACCTGTGTTCTATGTAACCTGTGTTTCTATGTAACCTGTGTCCTAAAATGTAACATGTGTTTTCTATGTAACCTTGTGTCCTATGTAACCTGTGTTCCCTATTGTAACCTGTGTCCTATGTAACCTGTGTCTTATGTAACATGTGTTCTATGTAACCTGTTGTTCTATGTAACCTGTGTTCTATTGTGTTCTATGTAACCTTTGTTCTAATGTAACCGGTGTTCTATGTAACATGTGTTCTATGTAACCTGTGTTCTATGTAACCTGTGTTCTATTTGTGTCCTATGTAACCTGTGTTCCTATGTAACCTGTGTTCTATGTAACCTGTGTTCTATTGTGTTCTATGTAACCTGTGTCCTATGTAACATGTGTCCTATGTAACCTGTGTTCTATGTAACATGTGTTTCTATGTAACCTGTGTGATCTATGTAACCTGTGTTCTATTGTGTTCTATGTAACCTGTGTCCTATGTAACCTGTGTTCTATGTAACCTGTGTTCTATTGTGTTCTATGTAACCTTGTGATTCCTATGTAACCTGTGTTCTATGTAACCTGTGTCCTATGTAACCTGTGTTATTTCTATGTAACCTGTGTTCTATGTAACATGTGTTCTATTGTGTTTTCTATGTAACCTGTGTCCTATGTAACCTGTGTTCTATGTAACCTGTGTTCTATGTAACCTGTGTTCTATGTAACCTGTGTCCCTATGTAACCTGTGTTCTATGTAACTCTGTGTTCTATGTAACCTGTGTTTCTATGTAACCTGTGTTCTATGTAACCTGTGTTCTATTGTGTTCTATGTAACCTGTGTCCTATGTAACCTGTGTTCTATGTAACCCTGTGTTCTATGTTAAACCTGTGTTCTCTGTAACCTGTGTTCTATGTAACCTGTGTTCTATGTAACCCGTGTTGTTCTATGTAACCTGTGTCTCTGTGTCCTATGTAACTTGTGTTCTAATGGTAACCTTGTGTTCCAATGTAACCTGTGTCTATGTAACCTGTGTCCTATGTAACCTGTGTCCATATGTAACCTGTGTTCTATGTAACCTGTGTTTGTTCTATGTAACCTGTGTCCTATGTAACCTGTGTTCTATGTAACCTGTGTTCTATTGTGTTCCTATGTAACCTGTGTTCTATGTAACCTGTGTTCCTATGTAACCTGTGTCCTATGTAACCTGTGTCCTATGTAACCTGTGTTCCTATGTAACCTGTGTTCTATGTAACCCTGTGTTCTATTGTGTTCTATGTAACCTGTGTCCTATGTAACCTGTGTCCTATTGTAACATGTGTTCTATGTAAGCCTGTGTGTTCTATTGTAACATTGTTCTATGTAACCTGTGTCCTATGTAACCTGTGTCCTATGTAACCTGTGTTCTATGTAACCTGTGTTCTAATTGTGTTCTGTGTTCTATGTAACCCTGTGTTCTATGTAACCTGTGTCCTATGTAACCTGTGTTCTTTGTAACCTGTGTTCTATTGTGTTCTATGTAACCTGTGTTCTATGTAACCTGTGTCCTATGTAACCTGTGTCCTATGTAACCTGTGTTCTATGTAACCTGTGTTCTATTGTGTTCTATGTAACCTGTGTTCTATGTAACCTGTGTCCTATGTAACATGTGTTCTATGTAACCTGTGTTCTATTGTGTTCTATGTAACCTGTGTCCTATGTAACCTGTGTTCTATGTAACCTGTATCCTATGTAACCTGTGTTCTATGTAACATGTGTTCTATGTAACCTGTGTTCTATGTAACCTGTGTTCTATTGTGTTCTATGTAACCGTGTCCTATGTAACCTGTGTTCTATGTAACCTGTGTTCTATGTAACCTGTGTCCTATGTAACCTGTGTTCCATGTAACCTGTGTTCTATGTAACCTGTGTTCTATGTAACCTGTGTTCTATTGTGTTCTATGTAACATGTCTTCTTTGTAACATGTGTTCTTTGTAACCTGTGTTATATGTAACCTCTGTTCCATGTAACCTCTGTTCCATGTAACCTGTGTTCCATGTAACCTGTGTTCAATGTAACCTGTGTTCCATGTAACCTGTGTTCTATGTAACCGGTGTTCTATGTAACCTGTGTTCAATGTAACCTGTGTTCTATTGTGTTCTATGTAACCTGTGTTCTATGTAACCTGTGTTCTATGTAACCTGTGTTCCATGTAACCTGTGTTCTATGTAACCTGTGTCCTATGTAACCTGTGTTCTATGTAACCGGTGTTCTATGTAACCCGTGTTGTATGTAACCTGTGTTCTCTGTAACCTGTGTTCTCTGTAACCTGTGTTCTCTGTAACATGTGTTCTATGTAACCTGTGTCCTATGTAACCTGTGTCCTATGTAACCTGTGTTCTATTGTGTTCTATGTAACCTGTGTTCTATGTAACCTGTGTCCTATGTAACCTGTGTCCTATGTAACCTGTGTTATATGTAACATGTGTTCTATGTAACCTGTGTTCTATGTAACCTGTGTTCTACGTAACCTGTGTCCTATGTAACCTGTGTTCTATGTAACCTGTGTTCTATGTAACCTGTGTTCTATTAACCGGTGTCCTATGTAACCTTGTGTTCTATGTAACCTGTGTCCCTATGTAACATGTGTTTCTATGTAACCTGTGTCCTATGTAACACAACATGTGTGTTCTATGTAACCTGTGTTCTATGTAACCTGTGTCCTATGTAACCTGTGTTCTATGTAACCTGTGTTCTATGTAACATGTGTTCTATGTAACCTGTGTTCTATTGTGTTCTATGTAACCTGTGTCCTATGTAACCTGTGTCCTATGTAACCTGTGTTCTATGTAACATGTGTTCTATGTAACATGTGTTCTATGTAACATGTGTTCTATGTAACCTGTGTTCTATGTAACCTGTGTTCTATGTAACCTGTGTCCTATGTAACATGTGTTCTATGTAACCTGTGTCCTATGTAACCTGTGTCCTATGTAACCTGTGTTCTATGTAACCTGTGTTCTTTGTAACCTGTGTTCTATGTAACATGTGTTCTATGTAACCTGTGTTCTATGTAACCTGTGTTCTATTGTGTTCTATGTAACCTGTGTCCTATGTAACCTGTGTCCTATGTAACCTGTGTTCTATGTAACATGTGTTCTATGTAACCTGTGTTCTATGTAACCTGTGTTCTATGTAACCTGTGTCCTATGTAACATGTGTTCTATGTAACCTGTGTCCTATGTAACCTGTGTCCTATGTAACCTGTGTTCTATGTAACCTTTGTTCTTTGTAACCTGTGTTCTATGTAACATGTGTTCTATGTAACCTGTGTTCTATGTAACCTGTGTTCTATGTGACCTGTGTTCTATGTAACCTGTGTTCTATGTAACCTGTGTTCTATGTAACCTGTGTTCTATGTAACCCGTTTCCTATGTAACCTGTGTTCTATGTAACATGTGTTCTATGTAACCTGTGTTCTATATAACATGTGTTCTATGTAACCTGTGTTCTATGTAACCTGTGTCCTATGTAACCTGTGTTCTATGTAACATGTGTTCTATGTAACCTGTGTTCTATGTAACATGTGTTCTATGTAACCCCCCCCCCCCATGTGTTCTATGTAACCTGTGTCCTATGTAACCTGTGTCCTATGTAACCTGTGTTCTATGTAACCTGTGTCCTATGTAACCTGTGTCTTATGTAACATGTGTTCTATGTAACCTGTGTTCTATGTAACCTGTGTTCTATTGTGTTCTATGTAACCTGTGTTCTATGTAACCTGTGTTCCATGTAACCTGTGTTCTATGTAACCTGTGTCCTATGTAACCTGTGTTCTATGTAACCTGTGTTCTATGTAACCTGTGTTCTATTGTGTTCTATGTAACCTGTGTTCTATGTAACCTGTGTCCTACGTAACCTGTGTTCTATGTAACCTGTGTTCAATGTAACCTGTGTTCTATGTAACCCGTGTTGTATGTAACCTGTGTTCTCTGTAACCTGTGTTCTATGTAACCTGTGTTCCATGTAACCTGTGTTCTATGTAACCTGTGTCCTATGTAACCTGTGTTCTATGTAACCTGTGTTCTATGTAACCCGTGTTGTATGTAACCTGTGTTCTCTGTAACCTGTGTTCTATGTAACCTGTGTTCTATTGTGTTCTATGTAACATGTGTTCTATGTAACCTGTGTCCTATGTAACCTGTGTCCTATGTAACCTGTGTTATATGTAACATGTGTTCTATGTAACCTGTGTTCTATGTAACCTGTGTTCTACGTAACCTGTGTCCTATGTAACCTGTGTTCTATGTAACCTGTGTTCTATGTAACCTGTGTTCTATTTTGTTCTATGTAACCTGTGTCCTATGTAACCTGTGTTCTATGTAACCTGTGTCCTATGTAACATGTGTTCTATGTAACCTGTGTTCTATGTAACCTGTGTCCTAGGTAACATGTGTTCTATGTAACCTGTGTTCTTATGTAACCTGTTCCTATGTAACCTGTGTTCTATGTAACGTGTGTTCTAATGTAACCTGTGTTCTATGTAACCTGTGTTCTATTGTGTTCTATGTAACCTGTGTCCTATGTAACCTGTGTCCTATGTAACCTGTGTTCTATGTAACATGTGTTCTATGTATCCTGTGTTCTATGTAACATGTGTTCTATGTAACCTGTGTTCTATGTAACCTGTGTTCTATGTAACCTGTGTCCTATGTAACATGTGTTCTATGTAACCTGTGTCCTATATAACCTGTGTCCTATGTAACCTGTGTTCTATGTAACCTGTGTTCTTTGTATCCTGTGTTCTATGTAACATGTGTTCTATGTAACCCGTGTTCTATGTAACCTGTGTTCTATTGTGTTCTATGTAACCTGTGTCCTATGTAACCTGTGTCCTATGTAACCTGTGTTCTATGTAACATGTGTTCTATGTAACCTGTGTTCTATGTAACCTGTGTTCTATGTAACCTGTGTCCTATGTAACATGTGTTCTATGTAACCTGTGTCCTATGTAACCTGTGTTCTATGTAACCTGTGTCCTATGTAACCTGTGTCTTATGTAACATGTGTTCTATGTAACCTGTGTTCTATGTAACCTGTGTTCTATTGTGTTCTATGTAACCTTTGTTCTATGTAACCGGTGTTCTATGTAACATGTGTTCTATGTAACCTGTGTTCTATGTAACCTGTGTTCTATTGTGTTCTATGTAACCTGTGTCCTATGTAACCTGTGTTCTATGTAACCTGTGTTCTATTGTGTTCTATGTAACCTGTGTCCTATGTAACATGTGTCCTATGTAACCTGTGTTCTATGTAACATGTGTTCTATGTAACCTGTGATCTATGTAACCTGTGTTCTATTGTGTTCTATGTAACCTGTGTCCTATGTAACCTGTGTTCTATGTAACCTGTGTTCTATTGTGTTCTATGTAACCTGTGTTCTATGTAACCTGTGTTCTATGTAACCTGTGTCCTATTGTAACCTGTGTTCTATGTAACCTGTGTTCTATGTAACATGTGTTCTATTTGTGTTTCTATGTAACCTGTGTCCTATGTAACCTGTGTTCTATGTAACCTGTGTTCTATGTAACCTGTGTTCTATGTAACCTGTGTCCTATGTAACCTGTGTTCTATGTAACCTGTGTTCTATGTAACCTGTGTTCTATGTAACCTGTGTTCTATGTAACCTGTGTTCTATTGTGTTCTATGTAACCTGTGTCCTATGTAACCTGTGTTCTATGTAACCTGTGTTCTATGTAACCTGTGACCTATGTAACCTGTGTCCTATGTAACCTGTGTTCTATGTAACCTGTGTTCTATGTAACCTGTGTTCTATTGTGTTCTATGTAACCTGTGTTCTGTGTAACCTGTGTCCTATGTAAACTGTGTTCTATGTAACCTGTGTCCTATGTAACCTGTGTTCTATGTAACCTGTGTTCTATGTAACCTGTGTTCTATTGTGTTCTATGTAACCTGTGTTCTATGTAACCTGTGTTCTATTGTGTTCTATGTAACCTGTGTTCTATGTAACCTGTGTTCCTATGTAACCTGTGTTCTATTGTGGGTTCTATGTAACCTGTGTTCTATGTAACCTGTGTCCTATGTAACCTATGTTCTATGTAACCTGTGTTCAATGTAACCTGTGTTCTATGTAACCCGTGTTGTATGTAACCTGTGTTCTCTGTAACCTGTGTTCTATGTAACCTGTGTTCCATGTAACCTGTGTTCTATGTAACCTGTGTCCTATGTAACCTGTGTTCTATGTAACCTGTGTTCTATGTAACCCGTGTTGTATGTAACCTGTGTTCTCTGTAACCTGTGTTCTCTGTAACATGTGTTCTATGTAACCTGTGTCCTATGTAACCTGTGTCCTATGTAACCTGTGTCCTATGTAACCTGTGTTCTATTGTGTTCTATGTAACCTGTGTTCTATGTAACCTGTGTCCTATGTAACCTGTGTCCTATATAACCTGTGTCCTATGTAACATGTGTTCTATGTAACCTGTGTTCTATGTAACCTGTGTTCTACGTAACCTGTGTCCTATGTAACCTGTGTTCTATGTAACCTGTGTTCTATGTAACCTGTGTTCTATTTTGTTCTATGTAACCTGTGTCCTATGTAACCTGTGTTCTATGTAACCTGTGTCCTATGTAACATGTGTTCTATGTAACCTGTGTTCTATGTAACCTGTGTCCTATGTAACATGTGTTCTATGTAACCTGTGTTCTATGTAACCTGTGTCCTATGTAACCTGTGTTCTATGTAACATGTGTTCTATGTAACCTGTGTTCTATGTAACCTGTGATCTATTGTGTTCTATGTAACCTGTGTCCTATGTAACCTGTGTCCTATGTAACCTGTGTTCTATGTAACATGTGTTCTATGTAACCTGTGTTCTATGTAACATGTGTTCTATGTAACCTGTGTTCTATGTAACCTGTGTTCTATGTAACCTGTGTCCTATGTAACATGTGTTCATGTAACCTGTGTCCTATGTAACCTGTGTCCTATGTAACCTGTGTTCTATGTAACCTGTGTTCTTTGTAACCTGTGTTCTATGTAACATGTGTTCTATTCAACCTGTGTTCTATGTAACCTGTGTTCTATGTAACCTGTGTCCTATGTAACATGTGTTCTATGTAACCTGTGTCCTATGTAACCTGTGTCTTATGTAACCTGTGTTCTATGTAACCTGTGTTCTTTGTAACCTGTGTTCTATGTAACATGTGTTCTATGTAACCTGTGTTCTATGTAACCTGTGTTCTATTGTGTTCTATGTAACCTGTGTCCTATGTAACCTGTGTCCTATGTAACCTGTGTTCTATGTAACATGTGTTCTATGTAACCTGTGTGTTCTATGTAACAATAAATAAAAATTAAATACTGTGTTCTATGTAAACCTGTGTCCTATGTAACATGTGTTTCTATGTAACCTGTGTCCTATGTAACCTGTGTCCTATGTAACCTGTGTTCTATGTAACCTGTGTTCTTTGTAACCTGTGTTCTATGTAACATGTGTTCTATGTAACCTGTGTTCTATGTAACCTGTGTTCTTTGTGACCTGTGTTCTATGTAACCTGTGTTCTATGTAACCTGTGTTCTATGTAACCTGTGTTCTATGTAACCCGTTTCCTATGTAACCATGTGTTCTATGTAACATGTGTTTCTATGTAACCTGTGTTTCTATATAACATGTGTTCTATGTAACCTGTGTTCTATGTAACCTGTGTCCTATGTAACCTGTGTTCTATGTAACATGTGTTCTATGTAACCTGTGTTCTATGTAACATGTGTTCTATGTAACATGTGTTCTATGTAACCTGTGTTCTATGTAACCTGTGTCCTATGTAACCTGTGTCCTATGTAACCTGTGTTCTATGTAACCTGTGTCCTATGTAACCTGTGTCTTATGTAACATGTGTTCTATGTAACCTGTGTTCTATGTAACCTGTGTTCTATTGTGTTCTATGTAACATGTGTTCTATGTAACCTGTGTTCTATGTAACATGTGTTTCTATGTAAAAAAAAAAAAACCTGTGTTCTATGTAACCTGTGTTCTATTGTGTTCTATGTAACCTGTGTCCTATGTAACCTGTGTTCTATGTAACCTGTGTTCTATTGTGTTCTATGTAACCTGTGTCCTATGTAACATGTGTCCTATGTAACCTGTGTTCTATGTAACATGTGTTCTATGTAACCTGTGTTCTATGTAACCTGTGTTCTATTGTGTTCTATGTAACCTGTGTCCTATGTAACCTGTGTTCTATGTAACCTGTGTTCTATTGTGTTCTATGTAACCTGTGTTCTATGTAACCTGTGTTCTATGTAACCTGTGTCCTATGTAACCTGTGTTCTATGTAACCTGTGTTCTATGTAACCTGTGTTCTATTGTGTTCTATGTAACCTGTGTCCTATGTAACCTGTGTTCTATGTAACCTGTGTTCTATGTAACCTGTGTTCTATGTAACCTGTGTCCTATGTAACCTGTGTTCTATGTAACCTGTGTTCTATGTAACCTGTGTTCTATTGTGTTCTATGTAACCTGTGTCCTATGTAACCTGTGTTCTATGTAACCTGTGTTCTATGTAACCTGTGACCTATGGTAACCTGTGTCCTATGTAACCTTGTGTTCTATGTAACCTGTGTTCTATGTAACCTGTGTTCTATTGTGTTCTATGTAACCTGTGTTCTGTGTAACCTGTGTCCTATGTAACCTGTGTTCTATGTAACCTGTGTCCTATGTAACCTGTGTTCTATGTAACCTGTGTTCTATGTAACCTGTGTTCTATTGTGTTCTATGTAACCTGTGTTCTATGTAACCTGTGTTCTATTGTGTTCTATGTAACCTGTGTTCTATGTAACCTGTGTTCTATGTAACCTGTGTTCTATTGTGTTCTATGTAACCTGTGTTCTATGTAACCTGTGTCCTATGTAACCTGTGTTCTATGTAACCTGTGTTCAATGTAACCTGTGTTCTATTTAACCCGTGTTGTATGTAACCTGTGTTCTCTGTAACCTGTGTTCATGTAACCTGTGTTCCATGTAACCTGTGTTCTATGTAACCTGTGTCCTATGTAACCTGTGTTCTAATAATAATAATATAATAATATGCCATTTAGCAGACGCTTTTATCCAAAGCGACTTACAGTCATGCGTGCATACATTTTTTTTTTTTTTTTGTGTATGGGTGGTCCCGGGGATCGAACCCACTACCTTGGCGTTACAAGCGCCGTGCTCTACCAGCTGAGCTACTGAGACAACCCGTGTTGTATGTAACCTGTGTTCTCTGTAACCTGTGTTCTCTGTAACATGTGTTCTATGTAACCTGTGTCCTATGTAACCTGTGTCCTATGTAACCTGTGTTCTATTGTGTTCTATGTAACCTGTGTTCTATGTAACCTGTGTCCTATGTAACCTGTGGTCCTATGTAACCTGTGTCCTATGTAACATGTGATCTATGTAACCTGTGTTCTATGTAACCTGTGTTTCTACGTAAGCCTGTGTCCTATGTAACCTGTGTTCTATGTTAACCTGTGTTCTATTTTGTTCTATGTAACCTGTGTCCTATGTAACCTGTGTTCTATGTAACCTGTGTCCTATGTAACATGTGTTCTATGTAACCTGTGTTCTATGTAACCTGTGTCCTATGTAACATGTGTTCTATGTAACCTGTGTTCTATGTAACCTGTGTCCTATGTAACCTGTGTTCTATGTAACATGTGTTCTATGTAACCTGTGTTCTATGTAACCTGTGTTCTATTGTGTTCTATGTAACCTGTGTCCTATGTAACCTGTGTCCTATGTAACCTGTGTTCTATGTAACATGTGTTCTATGTAACCTGTGTTCTATGTAACATGTGTTCTATGTAACCTGTGTTCTATGTAACCTGTGTTCTATGTAACCTGTGTCCTATGTAACATGTGTTCTATGTAACCTGTGTCCTATGTAACCTGTGTCCTATGTAACCTGTGTTCTATGTAACCTGTGTTCTTTGTAACCTGTGTTCTATGTAACATGTGTTCTATGTAACCTGTGTTCTATGTAACCTGTGTTCTATTGTGTTCTATGTAACCTGTGTCCTATGTAACCTGTGTCCTATGTAACCTGTGTTCTATGTAACATGTGTTCTATGTAACCTGTGTTCTATGTAACCTGTGTTCTATGTAACCTGTGTCCTATGTAACATGGTGTTCTATGTAACCTGTGTCCTATGTAACCTGTGTCCTATGTAACCTGTGTTCTATGTAACCTGTGTTCTTTGTAACCTGTGTTCTATGTAACATGTTGTTCTATGTAACCTGTGTTCTATGTAACCTGTGTTCTATGTGACCTGTGTTCTATGTAACCTGTGTTCTATGTAACCTGTGTTCTATGTAACCTGTGTTCTATGTAACCCGTTTCCTATGTAACCTGTGTTCTATGTAACATGTGTTCTATGTAACCTGTGTTCTATATAACATGTGTTCTATGTAACCTGTGTTCTATGTAACCTGTGTCCTATGTAACCTGTGTTCTATGTAACATGTGTTCTATGTAACCTGTGTTCTATGTAACATGTGTTCTATGTAACCTGTGTTCTATGTAACATGTGTTCTATGTAACCTGTGTCCTATGTAACCTGTGTTCTATGTAACCTGTGTCCTATGTAACCTGTGTCTTATGTAACATGTGTTCTATGTAACCTGTGTTCGTATGTAACCTGTGTTCTATTGTGTTCTATGTAACATGTGTTCTATGTAACCTGTGTTCTATGTAACATGTGTTCTATGTAACCTGTGTTCTATGTAACCTGTGTTCTATTGTGTTCTATGTAACCTGTGTCCTATGTAACCTGTGTTCTATGTAACCTGTGTTCTATTGTGTTCTATGTAACCTGTGTCCTATGTAACATGTGTCCTATGTAACCTGTGTTCTATGTAACATGTGTTCTATGTAACCTGTGTTCTATGTAACATGTGTTCTATGTAACCTGTGTTCTATGTAACATGTGTTCTATGTAACCTGTGTCCTATGTAACCTGTGTTCTATGTAACCTGTGTTCTATGTAACCTGTGTCCTATGTAACCTGTGTCCTATGTAACATGTGTTCTATGTAACCTGTGTTCTATGTAACCTGTGTTCTATTGTGTTCTATGTAACATGTGTTCTATGTAACCTGTGTTCTATGTATCATGTGTTCTATGTAACCTGTGTTCTATGTAACCTGTGTTCTATTGTGTTCTATGTAACCTGTGTCCTATGTAACCTGTGTTCTATGTAACCTGTGTTCTATTGTGTTCTATGTAACCTGTGTCCTATGTAACCTGTGTTCTATGTAGCCTGTGTTCTATTGTGTTCTATGTAACCTGTGTCCTATGTAACATGTGTTCTATGTAACCTGTGTCCTATGTAACCTGTGTCCTATGTAACCTGTGTTCTATGTAACCTGTGTCCTATGTAACCTGTGTCTTATGTAACATGTGTTCTATGTAACCTGTGTTCTATGTAACCTGTGTTCTATTGTGTTCTATGTAACATGTGTTCTATGTAACCTGTGTTCTATGTATCATGTGTTCTATGTAACCTGTGTTCTATGTAACCTGTGTTCTATTGTGTTCTATGTAACCTGTGTCCTATGTAACCTGTGTTCTATGTAACCTGTGTTCTATTGTGTTCTATGTAACCTGTGTCCTATGTAACCTGTGTTCTATGTAGCCTGTGTTCTATTGTGTTCTATGTAACCTGTGTCCTATGTAACCTGTGTTCTATGTAACCTGTGTTCTATTGTGTTCTATGTAACCTGTGTTCTATGTAACCTGTGTCCTATGTAACCTGTGTTCTATGTAACATGTGTTCTATGTAACCTGTGTTCTATGTAACCTGTGTTCTATTGTGTTCTATGTAACCTGTGTCCTATGTAACCTGTGTTCTATGTAACCTGTGTTCTATGTAACCTGTGTTCTATGTAACCTGTGTCCTATGTAACCTGTGTTCTATGTAACCTGTGTTCTATGTAACCTGTGTTCTATGTAACCTGTGTTCTATTGTGTTCTATGTAACCTGTGTCCTATGTAACCTGTGTCCTATGTAACCTGTGTTCTATGTAACCTGTGTTCTATGTAACCTGTGTTCTATGTAACCTGTGTCCTATGTAACCTGTGTTCTATGTAACCTGTGTTCTATGTAACCTGTGTTCTATGTAACCTGTGTTCTATTGTGTTCTATGTAACCTGTGTCCTATGTAACCTGTGTTCTATGTAACCTGTGTTCTATGTAACCTGTGTCCTATGTAACCTGTGTCCTATGTAACCTGTGTTCTATGTAACCTGTGTTCTATGTAACCTGTGTTCTATGTAACCTGTGTCCTATGTAACCTGTGTTCTATGTAACCTGTGTCCTATGTAACCTGTGTTCTATGTAACCTGTGTTCTATGTAACCTGTGTTCTATTTTGTTCTATGTAACCTGTGTTCTATGTAACCTGTGTTCTATGTAGCATGTGTTCTATGTAACCCATGTTCTATGTAACCTGTGTTCTATGTAACCTGTGTTCTATGTAACCTGTGTTCTATGTAACCTGTGTTCTATGTAACCTGTGTGCTATGTAACCCGTGTTCTATGTAACCCGTGTTCTATGTAACCCGTGTTCTATATAACCTGTGTTCCATGTAACCTGTGTCCTATGTAACCCGTGTTCTATGTAACCCGTGTTCTATGTAACCCGTGTTTTATATAACCCGTGTTCTATGTAACCCGTGTTCTATCTAACATGTGTTGTATGTGACCTGTCCACTAACACAGATCATTGAGGTGAAGTTTGAGAAGTTTGATTTGGAAAGAGACAACTACTGTCGATACGACTACGTGGCCTTTTTCAACGGGGCAGAGATCAACGACGCGAAGAGGATCGGGAAGTACTGTGGAGATAGCCCTCCAGCGTATGTCACACACCTTTTTCTACTATGCATTTATCTTGCTAATGTAGCTACCGCTTATGACATTGACCTTGATTATCAAATCAAATCAAATGTTATTTATCACTGTGCAACAGGTGTAGACTTGACTGTGAAATGCTTACCTACGAGCCCACTCCCAGTTAAAAAGTAAGGAAAATTACAAAAAAATAAAAAAGGAAATAGTAACACAATGAAAACAATAATGAGGCTGTATACAAGGAGTACCGGTACTGAGTCAATGTGCAGAAGTACGAGCTAGTTGAGGTAATTCAGGTAACATGTACATGTAGGTAGGTAGGTAGGTAGGGGTACGAGTGACTAGGCAACAGGATAGATAATAAAGAGGACAGATAATAAACCTACTAATGCCTGATTTACCCCCCCCCCCCCTCTCTCTCTCTCTCTGTCTCTCTCTCTCTCTCTCTCTCTGTCTCTCTCTCTCTCTCTCTGTCTCTCTCTCTCTCTCTCTCTGTCTCCCTCTCTCTCTCACTGTCTCTCCCTCTCTCTCTCTCTCTCTCTCTCTCTCTCTCTCTCTCTCTCTCTCTCTCTCTCTCTCTCTCTCTCTCTCTCTCTCTCTCTCTCTCTCTCTCTCTCTCTCTCTCTCTCTCTCTCTCTCTCTCTCTCTCTCTCTCTCTCTCTCCAGTCCAGTATTCTCTGAAGGTAACCAGCTCCTGATCCAGTTCCTGTCAGACCTCAGTTTGACAGCAGACGGGTTCATCGGCCACTACGAGTTCAGACCTAAGAAGTTCCCCACCACCCCGGTACCACCGACCACCACCACCCCGGTACCACTGACCAGACCCATACGTAGGTAGATCTTTTTTTTCTCTGTTTAATCCAAGCAGGAGATATATTTCCCCTTGTCCATCACATCACAGTCTTGTTGTTATAATGTAAAATGTTTTTAGCACTCCATAAATCCAATTCAGAATCATCATCTTCATCATATTCAACATAATCTTCATCATCGTAATAATCTTAATCTTCTTCATCATCATGTGCAGCGCCACACGTGTGTGTGATCTGCTTCTAGTTGTGGGTTCAGAGACAGATTGGATCGTCTGGTCCCAGTGATCTTTGATGCTGATGCCAACATGTGGTGTACCTGCTGGAGCTCCACCCCACCAGGAGAGGGGCTTCCAGGCATCTGCTTCCTGTGGGCCTGTGGTATTAGCCTGGTCCCAGATCAGATATACTGTGGGTAGTGGCTATTGCCCAGGATGAAAGGCAATGGAGCACACACCAAGGCTGGATGGCAGTTAATCTCGTCCCCAGCCGGCTCTCTCTTTGTAGCAATTGGGGATGAGGTTAGATGCCAGTCAAAACATTAGTCCCCTACATCTTATCACTTCCATTTATTCTCTTCTAGTCTTTTCAAATCTGTGATTTGTCAATTAGGACAGAGCTAAGGGGAAGGGGACAGGTACACACCCCAAAGAGACACACTGTTCCTGCTTACTGTCAGACAAACTAGAGAGCATGTTTTGGATGTCCTGGAGCCCTACTGCTAAATCATGTTGACTCTGTACAGGACAAACCCCCAAAAGGCACACATGCATGGTTGGTTATGGACACCCACTCTCTCTGGCATGGTACACATATACCAGTAAGCACACACACGCACGCACGCACGCACGCACGCACGCACGCACGCACACACACACACACACACACACACACACACACACACACACACACACACACACACACACACACACACACACACACACACACACACACACACACACAAGGTTCTGATGAAGGTGATTCATGCCGAAATGTAGGCCTATTGGTTGTTTCTTCCAGATTTACCCGGCAACAGAGTGCTCCTTTTTCTTTATTCTCCTGGATGGTCACCAGTTGAGGTATCCTGGGGTAAGGAATGATAGTCACCAGTTGAAGTATCCTGGGGTAAGGAATGATAGTCACCAGTTGAAGTATCCTGGGATAAGGAATGATAGTCACCAGTTGAAGTATCCTGGGGTAAGGAATGATAGTCACCAGTTGAAGTATCCTGGGGTAAGGAATGATAGTCACCGGTTGAAGTATCCTGGGGTAAGGAATGATAGTCACCAGTTGAAGTATCCTGGGGTAAGGAATGATAGTCACCATTTGAAGTATCCTGGGGTAAGGAATGATAGTCACCAGTTGAGGTATCCTGGGGTAAGGAATGATAGTCACCAGTTGAAGTATCCTGGGGTAAGGAATGATAGTCACCAGTTGAAGTATCCTGGGGTAAGGAATGATAGTCACCATTTGAAATATCCTGGGGTAAGGAATGATAGTCACCAGTTGAAGTATCCTGGGGTAAGGAATGATAGTTACCAGTTGAATTATCCTGGGGTAAGGAATGATAGTCACCAGTTGAAGTATCCTGGGGTAAGGAATGATAGTCACCAGTTGAAGTTTCCTGGGGTAAGGAATGATAGTCACCAGTTGAAGTATCCTGGGGTAAGGAATGATAGTCACCAGTTGAAGTATCCTGGGGTAAGGAATGATAGTCACCTGTTGAAGTATCCTGGGGTAAGGTAGGATAGTCACCAGTTGAAGTATCCTGGGGTAAGGAATGATAGTCACCGGTTGAGGTATCCTGGGGTAAGGAATGATAGTCACCAGTTGAAGTATCCTGGGGTAAGGAATGATAGTCACCAGTTGAAGTATCCTGGGGTAAGGTAGGATAGTCACCAGTTGAAGTATCCTGGGGTAAGGAATGATAGTCACCAGTTGAAGTATCCTGGGGTAAGGAATGATAGTCACCAGTTGAAGTATCCTGGGGTAAGGAATGATAGTCACCAGTTGAAGTATCCTGGGGTAAGGAATGATAGTCACCAGTTGAAGTATCCTGGGGTAAGGAATGATAGTCACCAGTTGAAGTATCCTGGGGTAAGGAATGATAGTCACCAGTTGAAGTATCCTGGGGTAAGGAATGTTTTTTAGGCACACACACAACACTTTATTGTTTTTCCTTCACTGAGGCCAGTACTCACAATACCAAATCCCTAGTCAGACGGTTACCTTGGCAGCCCCCCACCATGATGTCATCCGGACCCTCAGATTGTCTTATCTTTCATACGTTTTGTTCTCCACCAGTATAAATAACATTTGGACAGTGGTTGGACAGTCTCAGCTTTTCCCTATACCACTCCCATAGTAGCTTTGATAGTAAAAACAGATGGTAGCCAGCAGTAACATATACCTTGAGCATGAACAACAGTACATCATTATTTTATTGTTTTATTTGTATTATTATTTATATTTTTAGCGCCTTGGGTGTGAGAAAAGTGCTTTACAAATTAAATGTATTATTATTATTATTATTATTATTATTATGTGAACCGTTATGTAGGATTCAGTGGCGGACGGTGCCGTTTAAGATGAGGGAGGATTATTAAATTTTTTATGAACATTGCCTTACAGCATATTGGATGACTGTTATTCATATTCCATTCACCCAGCTCAATGTAACATTGATAGGTTTAGGCTATTCACCCAGCTCAATGTAACATTGATAGGTTTAGGCTATTACATGATACTCACATTGTCCCTGTACCCATCATGAGGTTGCTACAACCTAGCCTATGAATGAAAGTTTACAACGTAAGTGCACAGGTCGAGAGAATTTTGAGTAATCAAGGTGACAGACAGTGACACATTCAATACTTGCCTGCATCTAACTGATCTAGGGTGTAATCATTAGTCCAACAGTTGCAAACGAGAGTTTCTATTGGACAAATTCAGGTATGTTTATCCCCGTTTCATTCCGTTTAAGAAACGTTTTTCAACAGAATCGGCGCAATGAATACACCCCTGATCACACGCAAACACAGTTCACTTTCATAGCAGCCACATACAAACAGCTGGTTGTATATATCATTCCTTCTCGTATATACAGTATCTACGCACTCTCCTCCTCTCACCTTTTCCCTTCGCTTGTGGACTTCAGTGCACAACACATCAGCTGTCTGTAACCAGGCAAAAAAAAACTTTCCAAGACAAACCTTCATGTCATGACCGCTAACCGCTACACACAGCCTACATCGTTGTCACGTTTTGTATTGAAGTCAATGTACCCAGAGGACGATGGAAGCTAGCTGTCCTCCGGCTACACCATGGTGCTACCCTACAGAGTGCTGTTGAGGCTACTGTAGACCTTCATTGCAAAACAGTGTGTTTTAATTAATTATTTGGTGACGTGAATATATTTAGTATAGTTTTATCTAAAAAGGTTAACTTTTGTAATGTTTCACTATTTTTATGAAATTCACTGAGGAGGATGGTCCTCCCCTTCCTCCTCTGAGGAGCCTCCACTGGTAGGATTCTAAGTTACCTACAGTTTTCAATGGGACGTGTTCATACTAATGAATTAGCTCTACGATTGATTTCAATGCATTCCCTGAAATTGACTCGAGGTTAAATAAAAAATCAACACAAATCCTACTCGCTAGCATCAGCTGAATGTGGAATAATGTGAATGAAGGGACTGTGTTCTCTTTCTCTCTGTGTGTCCCCAGCCCTGAAGTACTCTGTAGCGCTGTGCCAGCAGAAATGCAAAAGAAGTGGAACCATTGAGAGCAACTATTGTACCAGTGACTTCGGTAAGAGATGCTCTTCTCCTACAGCTATTGCTACGTCTATTACTATGGCTACCAGTACTACCATCACGGATACTTAGCTACAGGAACAAACAACAACAGGTCAACAGTGTGTACCTTGGGTGTGTGTGTGTGTGTGTGTGTGTGTGTGTGTGTGTGTGTGTGTGTGTGTGTTTGTCAGTCAGTGGGGTGGGGGTGAGAGAAAATCCTCCCAACATTTACCCCAGCATCAACCCCAGTCCATATGAGCCACCCCTCACACAACAAGCCCATGTCGTCATTGTCCCCTCCATCATGACACACTATCCTTGGCCTTCTGGGTTGTTTCAGCGCGTCACAAAAGCTTCCTTGAGGGTTTTCTGAGAGATCAGCCCAGTATATTTGTGTGGGACAGACACAGTTCTCTTCTCACAGAGTAAACAGAGCCTGACTTAAGGAAAACTGTTGATTCAGCCAACATACTCCATGGCCTCAGTTTGCTGCCCAGTACTTTACACTACCTCTATGCGTTTTTTTTCTCTGAGCAGATGTTGATGGAATGAGACAGGTTATTTTATTTATTGCTTTTTCTCAGGGAGGTTAGGTCAGATTTGCATGGAAAAGGGGTCTGGCTCACTGGCTGTCAGTGAAACCCAGTAATGTGGTGTTGGTGGAAAATGTTCTTGTATAATACAGTGGCAGACAGTCTGCAGTCATATCAAGCCAAGAGTGTTACGTCACATGTTTTAAAGACTGGTGTAGACACAGAAGGACCTAACAGATGACTCAACTGACCCGTCAATTCCTTCCTGTTTACACATTGGTTTTCATTATGTCGTATTCAATCAGTACATTTTGATGAAGGCCTCCATGGCTGAAATGCTCCAGCAACAGAGTATTTGTATCGAAAGATATTCAGTCTTGATCCTACGCCATGTGTGTCAACGCCCCGTGTAGCTCAGTTGGTAGAGCACGGCGCTTGCAACATTCACATTTACATTTATGTCATTTAGAAGACGCTCTTATCCAGAGCGACTTACAAATTGGTGCATTCAACTTAGGATAGCCAGTGGGACAACCACATCTTTGATCACAGTAAGTACACTTCTTCAAACAAGCAGCTGTGAGCAAAGTCAGTGCAATCAGGGACAACTACATCTCGATCACAACGCCAGGGTTGTGGGTTTGATTCCCACAGGGGGGCCAGAATGAAAATAAAATGTATGCACTCACTAACTGTAAAGTCGCTCTGGATAAGATAAAAAATAAAAAAATAAAAAAATAAGGCACATACAGACCCGACCGACTGAAATTTGTCGAACGTTATACTCATGATGATGACACAGTTTTCAGACTATAAATCCAAGTGAATTTGGTTGAGTGCTCGTTGTTCTGTTCATCACACCAATCCCAGCTCTCTAAACTCCCCGTGGGTCTGTGACAGTGATAACAGGAACCGTCATCACGGCGGTGGTGCGAGGAGGCAGCATGTACGCCACCATCTCCATCATACACGTCTACAAAGAAAGCAACCTGGCCATCCAGCAGGCCGGCAAGACCATGAGCACCAAGATCATCATCCTCTGCAAGAAGTGTCCGTTCATCAGACGAGGTGAGTAGTAGTACAATGAGCCATAGCTATGGTCCAGGGCGTTATGTGCGGCTTGAGCGGTTTTATATGGTCTATCTGTGGGCTTGAAGAAGGCTCAAGCTTCGCGTAAAGCCCAGGACCAGAGCTAGGGGACTCTGGGGCTCACTCTCCTCTGGATATAGTCATCAGTTTGGCTTGCTTTAATTACAGACATTCACCATGATATTTATTTATTTTGATTTTACCTTTATTTAACTAGGCAAGTCAGTTAAGAACAAATTCTTATTTACAATGACGGCCTACACCGGCCAAACCCGGACGACACTGGGCCAATTGTGCGCCGCCCTATGGGACTCCCAATCACGGCCGGTTGTGATACAGCCTGGAATCGAACCAGGGGGTCTGTAGTGACACCTCAAGCACTGAGATGCAGTGCCTTAGACCGCTGAGATGCAGTGCCTTAGACCGCTGAGATGCAGTGCCTTAGACAGCTGAGATGCAGTGCCTTAGACCGCTGAGATGCAGTGCCTTAGACCGCTGAGATGCAGTGCCTTAGGCCGCTGAGATGCAGTGCCTTAGACCGCTGCGCCACTCGGGAGCCCATGATACGATGATATGCACGATAGCACCAGGTATTAGTCCATGATAGACATTCACCATGATATGCACGATAGCACCAGGTATTAGTCCATGATAGACATTCACCATGATATGCACGATAGCACCAGGTATTAGTCCATGATAGACATTCACCATGATATGCACGATAGCACCAGGTATTAGTCCGTGATAGACATTCACCATGATGTGCATTAGTGGTGTGCAGGTCAGCTGTTTGTTCACCTGCACCGACCCGCAATTGCTAATAACCCATCTGCAACCGCCCGACTATATGTGATAAAGTGAAAATCTGAGACCCACGCCCGACCCTAACCCGCTCATATAAAAAATGCGCTGAAGGCTACAGTCAGAGATGGCAGATTTTTTTGGGGGGACAGTGTGTGTAGGATTTTTGTTGCCTCATTTAGATATGTTTCTGCCTATAATTTCCAAAATTTGGGAAGGCTATTTATGAGTCAACTTGTTTATATTTAGATACATTGCACCTCTTTTCTGTCATTATATGTTGCCCCAGAAGACTAAATAAACCAGAATAACGCCACAAATCGATAGAACGAGTGCTTCAATCTAGTTGACATCGGTAAAGTTTTTCTGTCTCTGCTTCTTTCACGGAGCAAAGACGTTTGGGGACCGGGGAGAAAATGCAATAACTCAACAACAACAACAACAAAAATGGGAAAGATTTTCTGTGCAAAATGTTCAAATGACTCAAGTTTGACCGGTTGTAAGGAAATAGAAAGCTGTGAAAACGACCCAACGTGTTTCTGATAAGATTTCAGTTCGGCTTGGATGCATATTTTATGTGACTGAAATACTATCAGCTTTTATGATGCTGATAAAGATAGCATCTCTACAGATGGTATCTAACTGCACATTCACATTATATCAAGATGCTGAAAGAAACAAATCATATTTCTCCACTCCTGTTCCCGAGTCAAAATGTTGCCTACATTTGGTGGATAATTTTACTGCAAGAAATGCTTAACTAGTTAACATTAAGGCTATGTGAGAGGTTATAGACATTTTGCTACGGCTGGCCATGCTTTCCACCTGGCTACCCCTACCCCGGACACCAGCTCTGCACCCTCCGCTGCAACTTGCCCATGCCCCCCCCGCTTCTCCTTCACCCAAATTCAGATAGCTGATGCTCTGAAAGAGCTGCAAAATCTGGACCCCTACAAATCAGCTGGTCTAGACAATCTGGACCCTTTCTTTCTAAAATTAGCCGCCGAAATTGTAGCAACCCCTATTACTAGCCTGTTCTCTTTTGTATCATCTGAGATCCCCAGAGATTGGAAAGCTGCCGCGGTCATCCCCCTCTTCAAAGGGGGTGACACTCTAGATCCAAACTGTTACAGACCTATATCCATCCTGCCCTGCCTTTCGAAAGTATTTGAAAGCTAAGTTAACAAAAAGATCACCGACCATTTCGAATCCCACCGTACCTTCTCCGCTATGCAATCTGGTTTCCGAGCTGGTCATGGGTGCACCTCAGCCACGCTCAAGGTCCTAAACGATATTATAACCGTGATCGATAAAAGACAGTACTGTGCAGCCGTCTTCATCGACCTGGCCAAGGCTTTCGACTCTGTCAATCACCGCATTCTTATTGGCAGAATAAATAGCCTTGGTTTCTCAAACGACTGCCTCGCCTGGTTCACCAACTACTTCTCAGATAGAGTTCAATGTGTCAAATCGGAGGGCCTGTTGTCTGGACCTCTGGCAGTCTCTATGGGGGTGCCACAGGGTTCAATTCTCGGGCCGACTCTATTCTCTGTGTATATCAATGATGTCGCTCTTGCTGCTGGTGACTCTCAGATCCACCTCTACGCAGATGACACCATTTTGTATACATCTGGCCCTTCATTGGACACTGTGTTAACAAACCTCCAAACGAGCTTCAATGCCATACAACACTCCTTCCGTAGCCTCCAACTGCTCTTAAACACTAGTAAAACTAAATGCATGCTCTTCAACCGAACGCTGCTTGCACCCGCCCACCCAACTAGAATCACTACTCTCAGGAGGTCTGACTTAGAATTTGTGGACAACTACAAATACCTAGGTGTCTGGTTAGACCGTAAACTCTCCTTCCAGACTCACATTAAGCATCTCCAATCCAAAGTTAAATCTAGAATCGGCTTCCTATTTCGCAACAAAGCCTCCTTCACTCATGCTGCCAAACATGCCCTCGTAAAACTGACTATCCTACCGATCCTTGACTTCGGCGATGTCATTTACAAAATAGCCTCCAACACTCTACTCAGCAAATTGGATGTAGTCTATCACAGTGCCATCCGTTTTGTCATCAAAGCCCCATATACTACCCACCATTGTGACCTGTACGCTCTTGTTGGCTGGCCCTCACTACATATTCGTCGCCAAACCCACTGGCTCCAGGTCATCTATAAATCACTGGTCACCATAGCAACACCCACCCGTAGTCTGCGCTCCAGCAGGTATATCTCACTGGTCATCCCCAAAGCCAACACCTCCTTTGGCCGCCACTCCTTCCAGTTCTCTGCTGCTAATGACTGGAACGAACTGCAAAAATCTCTGAAGCTGGAGACTCTTATCTCCCTCACTAACTTTAAGCATCAGTTGTCAGAGCACCTTACCGATCACTGCACCTATACACAGCCATTCTGAAATTAGCCCACCCAACTACCTCATCCCCATATTGTTATTTATTTTGAAATAGATCTACTGTCAGTGTCCAGATTTCAGTTTCCATTCAACCCATCTAAACGGTAGGCTACAGTTCCCTTGACGTGCCATAGGCCTATTTGAAGTCCCCGGGCTTGTGACTGTCGAATTTGTATAGCGCCTCGCAAATCACCACACATAACATAGCCTGCACTGCTGTCATCCTCTTTCTTTATGTTCAACTCTCCATTTCGCAGCCTTTCTCTTATTGAATTCAACTCAGACATTTTCCTTTTTGCCTCCGTGGATCGGTTCACTTTTTCTGCCTGTTCTCAAAAGCATTTGGTGATTGTAGTCTATTTGGCACGTGTCCAGTTAGGTCCTACAGCTCAGGCTTACACGCTAATGCCAGATAGGCTAAAATAATGATAGAGAAACCTCAATGTAGCCTAGAGATATAAATTGCACAAGGATGTTTACATTTATGGATTTTTTAAGCTATTTTCTTTTATTTTCAAATCAAATCAAATCAAATCAAATTTTATTGGCCACATGCGCCGAATTCAACAGGTGCAGACATTACAGTGAAATGCTTACTTACAGCCCTTAACCAACAGTGCATTTATTTTTAACAAAAAAAGTAAAAATAAAACAACAACAAAAAAAGTGTTGAGAAAAAAAGAGCAGAAGTAAAATAAAATAACAGTAGGGAGGCTATATATATACAGGGGGGGGGGGGGGTACCGGTGCAGAGTTCATTCTCATGATAGCACCAGGCATTAGTCCACGATTGCACCATCGAAACCAATTCTATAACTGAGTAATACTGACACAGCTTCACGCGACAGAAGTGTGGCACTGAGTGTGGTCCTCTGTAGCTCAGCTGGTAGAGCACGGCGCTTGTAACGCGAAGGTAGTGGGTTCGATCCCCGGGACCACCCATACACAAAAAATGTATGCACGCGTGACTGTAAGTCGCTTTGGATAAAAGCGTCTGCTAAATGGCATATTATTATTACAGACAGCAATAATTATATTATTATTATTATAAAAATGCATGTGACAGAGGCGTGTCCCCAATATACAAGATACTTAAGAAAGCTAGAACCAAGTTGCAGGTGTTTCCACAGACTATCTTATATATGGCTCTGAGTTAGCCTCCATCGCTGTATTCCACCTTCAAGCTCATCTGGAGGAGCTTGACCAAGGTCTGAGGTAAGCGGCAAAAACTCCCTGTCGAAAAGATCTATACCTTCCCTCAGCCACTGATCCACACCCTGAATATATGCAAACAAACACGGTACAGTATATGTTTATATCTGTGCGTATAAACACACTGTATACGGAACCCAAGAGGAGCGTAGACGCTGATGTGCTACCTTCCTCAATGTCTCTGCCGTTCCGCCACTGCATTCAGGGTCTTTCCGTGTGATCTCACTAGGCCTCCACTACATCTTCATGGGCTCAGTGGACGACGATGGGAAGGGAAAGATCGCCCCGCATCACTTCGTCATGGCCTTCAAGGCCAAGAACAAGAGGGGCCTCAACGTACTGAAGACCAAACGCTGCTGAGATCAACTACATACTGCCTGAGTCTCCACCCCCCCCCCCCCCCCCCCCCCCCCCCCCCACCATGCCCTGCCCACAAGGGTGTGGCTGTTCTCGTTAGTCTCCGCCCAACATGCCCTGGCTTGGCCCCCAATCACCTCTCATCCGTCACCACAGGACTAGTCTACAAAGCTCAGGCTGTGATTGGCTATTTGTTTCCTAAGTTCGTTTTTTTTTTTTTCATTTCAAAAAAAATGTTTTCTCACGTTTCAAGCCCACTGAACACACCCAGATGTCACGATGAGTATTAGCTTGGATCAAACATCAGACAGGAAAGAGTTTGGTTACAGGAAGTACATTATTGAGGTCTGGGTGTTGTAGTTTTATGGACAGTGTTTACCAACTGCTCTTTATTTCATATGTTCACATTGGATGGACAAGATACGGGAGGTATTTTATGTGGTGTCGATTAATGCAATAGCCTAATATATAGTATTCCCTTTTAAATGGTTTGGTGTCATGCTGGTGTTCTGTTTAGTACTGTCACTTATTAGCCAAAGCTTTTATGATGAATGGAGACAACATAGCACTCCATCTCATTATGTCAGCTTGGTTTTGTCGCCTTACATTCAAATGTAATGTTTGTAATAAAAAGTGGAGATGTGAACCTAAAAAATAAAAATCCCCACCCCAAAACTATATTTTGGTATTTGTTTCATTAGTCCATTGTTGTCCCAAAATATAGTCCCAAAATGTTTTGCATGTCGACAATCAAGTTCTCAAGATATATAACTTTCAAAATACCAATGATGCATTTTGCCAAAATATAGTTTTTGGGTGGAGTTTTCCTTAATCAATATAAAGTATTTTCATATGAAACAATTACTAAATGTTATTTATATTTTATTGTTTTCATCTGACCAAATAAAAAATAAAGTCTATTGTAACGAGGTGATTCTTCATATGGAGTGTCATCGTACATTAATTTACAGACCAGTAGTAACTTGTCATTTGTCATTGTATATATGAACTTAGTGTGGTCCTCTGTAGCTCAGCTGGTAGAGCAAGGGGCTTGTAACGCCAGGGTAGTGGGTTCGATCCCCGGGACCACCCATACACAAAAATGTATGCACACATGACTGTAAGTCACTTTGGATAAAAGCGTCTGCTAAATGGCATATTATTATTATACAAAAAAATGTATGCACGCATGACTGTAAGTCGCTTTGGATAAAAGCATCTGCTAAATGGCATATTATTATTATACAAAAAAATGTATGCACGCATGACTGTAAGTCGCTTTGGATAAAAGCATCTGCTAAATGGCATATTATATTATTATAAGGTAAATAAGCGTTATATCTGGCCTACTTAGAGTAAGTGGTAACTTTGTCAGGGTGTGGAGGCAGCTGTTATAGGGCTGAATGCTCCATTGAGCACTGGGAATGGTCAGGTGTGTGTGTGTGTGTCTGTGTGTGTGTCTGTGTGTCTGTGTGTGTGTGTGTCTCTGTGTGTGTGTGTGTGTGTGTGTGTGTGTGTCTCTGTGTGTGTGTGTCTGTGTGTGTGTGTGTGTCTGTGTGTGTGTGTGTGTGTGTGTGTCTCTGTGTGTGTGTGTGTGTGTGTGTCTCTGTGTGTGTGTGTCTGTGTGTGTGTGTGTGTGTGTGTGTGTGTCTGTGTGTGTGTGTCTGTGTGTCTGTGTGTGTGTGTGTGTGTGTGTGTGTGTGTGTGTGTGTGTGTGTGTGTGTGTGTGTGTGTTGACCAGGGATGTGCTGGCGCTGAACAGTGAGTAACACTCTCAGATGTCACTATTAAAACCAACTGGCTTCTCCTCCACGTGCCAGCTCTCGGAAAAAATAATCCTTCTGTTTCAAGTATTTTTCCAAGCGTGTGATGCAACTCAACCATTAGTCTCTAATCATTTCTCACTGCCTGGATAAAAAAGCAGAGGTGGGGCCAAGTCACTATTATTCGAGTCACAAGCAGGTCTCAAGCCACACGGTCCAAGTCTCAAGTCGAGTCCCAAGTAGAACGGGTCGAGTCTCGAGTCAAGTCCAAGTCGTGCGTTCTAAGAGCAAGTCAAGTCAAGTATATATATATATATATATATATATATATATATATATATATATATATATATATATATATATATATATATATATTTATATTATCTATACAGGCAATGACTTGTTCAACTACAATTATTTTTCTATTTATTGAGGCTACCAGACATCCCTTTCATTATATTGCCTACAACACATTTTGATTATGTAGGCTAATAATACATTTTAACAACAAATTCCAAATGCAAGCTTCATAAGTAAATTATCAATTTCAAGCCATTTTTACATACCAAAAGACCAGTATTGCTAGTAATTCTTGCTTGATGCCCCATTGCTGTTGAGCTTTCAAAGTAAACGGTTCATATTCTTGATGACCAAACTGCATATTAGTTTATTTGACGTTTGCGCTGCACCCGTTTCTACAGATGTAAAGCAAAATCAGCAATCTGTTCGCTAGCTCAGCAGTTTTCAAACTTTTTGACACGCGACCCACAAAAAAGTAGGTGTTCAAAAAGCTTTTGCGACACCCCCACGCACGCACGCGCGCACAGGGCGAAAACGCAAGCGCAATCGCTGCACAAATGTAGCATGTCGTTACTGCCATAAACGGTGACGCATATTCAAAAAGCAAGATACAGAAATAAACTGCGTTTTTACACCTGCATTTTGAGGTGAAAGTCATTCGTGTTAGCGGTCAATATCAACTAGGGATATCATGTCACATTGTCACTTCTCTGCCAGAACAAGCAGGATCACATGGCCTTACCTGTATGCAGCGGAGGTATGCATGATCTGTCTGTAGCCTTTTTCTTCCTCACAAATATCCAAATTCATTAGCCAGAATATGTTACATAAGTAATAAAGGTAGTGCAATGTTACAGCTATCTTTAGACATATAGCCAGTATCACCACTGAGGTAGATAATTATAATCCACCCAAATAGGCCTATCTGAAATATGAAAATGATCAATTGAATCACCAGGTAGGTAGCCTATTGTTGTGGCAAAGATTTGTCCATAGTAGATTGCTGAATAGTACCTTATACGTATGAACTTTATACGGTACATTATACATACTTTATACTGTACTTTATACGTAGGCCAGGAAAAAACTGATACAATTACACAAAATTCTGGTCACTAACATGCTGACCACACCGTCCACGTTTAGCGCGCGAGCGTTGCAAAAATAAAACTACACATACATGTTATTCAATAATTTCACCCAAACTGCTCGCGTGCGTCAACGAACGTCTGCGTAGCCAGGCGCTAAAATAGAACTTGGTTCTATTTTTGAGCTTGATGCACTGCAAGTCCCGCCTCTCCCATCTCCTCATTGGTTTCTAGGAGCATATACCCACGTGAGTGATTGAAAGCTGAACTGAGGTCCACACTTCAGTCCAGTTGGTGGTGGTAATGCACCTTAACGTTGGTTGCCAACCGCCATATAAAGTCCACAGAAGTAGAAGAAGAAGAAGGAGAGATTACTAGAAACTAACTAGCTTTACCCTTTTATTTTTGGATTAATTGTCGGAGTAGAGAACACATGATTTTGTGTGACTCAAAATGGGTCAAAATTCTACAAAGATCCAGAAAAAAAGGAAATTTTGCATTTCAGGTAAAATAACAACCCAATGTTTATATCCCAGGACAAATTAGCTAGCAACAGCAAGCTAGCTAAATGTCCATGAATGTTTCATGTGTTTCGACCTGTCCCCAAATTAATATAGTTGGTTCATAGTTCATTTTGATATTTCAACCAGCGTGCCTGGATTGTGTCTGGTGTGAATTTACAAAATCAGGATGCGCGCGATGGTGCACGCGCGTGCCCGGTATAGAGAGTATGTAATGTGGATATGTGCGCCCCCTTTGTGCACAAAAGCTGATGACTGGTCATTGGTCAACAGTCAAGATGTGCAACCTTTTGGCTCTGAAGCACAGATTAGATGTTTTTGAAACAAGAATTTGGTGCAATGCCGTAGACCTATGTTAGTGACCAAATATAAAATAGAAATGGTAGGCTATATGTATTAAAATATGTATGAAAATATATATTTTTCCCTTTCAGTTTCACATTCGCAACCACCCAAAACCTTCTCATTGCGCAAACTCACCCGACCTGTGTTGATTGGTCCAATCAGAGGGCGTTTCAATAGCCAATCTGTTTTTTTGCAAGTGCGATACTGTCTCTGGCTGCATGGAGAGTAATCCAATGAGACTATGCCACAAAAATGCGTGACAAAAACGTTACAAAACCTGGCCAGATCATTTCAAGTCACCAGTCTCAAGTCAAAGTCGAGTCCCGAGACTTGAGGCTCTAAGTCAAGTCTCAAGTTATTTCATTTTCAATCGAGTCACAAGTCATCAGATTTGTGACGAGTCAGACTCAAGTCCTAGTCATGTGACTCGAGTCCACACCTCTGCAAAGTCACATCAATCAATAGTATTTTGTTGAGAATAACGCATTTTTTTATAAAACAAGTAGGATGCCTGAATATTATTCCATATATTATTCCATATATTATTACATTAGGGGGCTGAATCTGGAGACTTTGGAGCAGAATATACAGTATATATTTCCAGATGAGCTGCTGATTTAAATGTCTCTCTGTGACTGGACACAAAGTGGTTTCTGAGCATGCTAGGGTCAGGGGTACGACCCCCTGCGTGAAGAAGCTGAGAGGGACGGTTGGGGTTGTGGTTTGGGGTTGAGAACAGTCTTAGCTGGTTGGTTGAGGTTGGGTTGGAGGGGTTGGACTCCAGGGGTGGTTCAGGTTGGGGTTGAGACCAGATCAGTCCTAGCTCCGTGGGTAGAACATGGTGTACTTGGAGGTTCTGAAGCCTAGCAGGTCTCTCATCTCGTTGCGGAACTTGGAGAGGTCCTGCCGCAGGTGGTTGAGGTTCTCCACGGTGGCCTGGTCGGTGCTCTGCATCTTCTGCCTGGTGGACGTCAGGTAGCGATGGACCAGATAACATATGATCTTCTGGTAGTTCTCATTACGCTTCTGCTTCAGGTTCCTCCACTCCTGGATGGGTGGGACAACAACAACATGGGAGGTTAGGATTTGAGACTGAACACAGTGTCTACTTATCTGGATATCATGGAAGGATAAGATTGTAAAAAAAGGCTTTATTTGAAGTATACAGAGGTATCACTTCTTGATTGAATAGTGTCACGTCTCTCTTACCTTGAGGCTGTGCTGTCTCTTGACCTTCCCCGTGGAGGTGTGGGAGCAGATCAATTTACTCATACTGGTCAGCAGGTAACACACCGTCTTGGGGGAGGGCAGGATGTTGAAGGGGGGCGGTAGGGTGCACTTTTCGTCAAAGTAGCTCAGCCACAGCTTGGCGCAGGCAAACTTCCATTCCTTATCCTCGTGGTTCTAGGGGGATTTAGAGGGAAATGGGAGATTTAGGAATTCAACCAGAGTATGGGAGTGGAGTTGAGCAGTCGGAAATCTCATGGAGATCCGGCGTCCCACCTTGATTTTGCACCTGTGTGTTTTATCAGTTTCTTTCTGAAAATATTTAGCAAACTCCATGACAGTAGCTAAAGCAAGGGGCTATGGCAGCACACAAGTCTACAAATGCATGCTGGGCCGGGCACGCCCTGAGCTCGTGAAGTGAACGCTACTGGAGCTGGTGAGAAGCCCGACGCTCCAGCCTTTGGGAAACTCGCTCCACGCGCCAGTCAAATTTGGCACGCTCCACTCCTCGCTCAGCTCCAGCTCCACTTCCGCTCACATACTCTGTAATCGACTCACTTTAATAATTCCCTTACCGAAAAAACAGGCTTCTGGCAAACAGTTGTTTGCCCAATTTATCACAAATTTACGGCAAGCTCATATTTTCACATGCAAGTTCGTTATTTGGCAAACTGTTGCAGTAAATTTGAGGTAACTTCTGAACTTCTGGCAAACAATTCTGGGAAACTTGTAGCAAACGTTCTATTGTTTGCTGAACATTTACTGCAAACTCAATATGAATATGCAAATTAGATCAGGTTTTTGGTTACTACGTAAACCAAATCACATATAACTTACTTCTCAGAGAAAAAACTAAACATACTAAATGTAGTAAATATACTAAACGTATTAAATGTCTTTAACAGATAAAAAATACATCCAATAGAACTTGTAATCATCAGAATGCTAATGAAGAAAAGAGCAAAGCCTGATATTTCCCAAATAAATTGTTTATTTGATAGTTTTGTGTAGCTACAACATTTGCATGATAGAAATGTGAACACTGTGGGGAAGTTCACCGTAGGTTGTTTAAAAAGACAACTACAGAATTATTTACATGAGCCAAATGATAACTGAGCAATACATTTCAACCAATGGCAGTTTAAAGGATACAGTAATTAACAAAATTGTAATAATTAAAACAAAACCTAAATAAAACCCATTTCAGAACTGTTGCCTTTTTGAGTGAACTTTGGAGATGGATATATTGCTGGGTTAAAACAACCCAGTGTGTTGGGTTGTGACATACAGTGAGGGAAAAAAGTATTTGATCCCCTGCTGATTTTGTATGTTTGCCCACTGACAAAGACATGATCAGTCTATAATTGTAATGGTAGGTTTATTTGTACAGTGAGAGACAGAATAACAACAAAGAAATCCAGAAAAACGCATGTCAAAAATGTTATAAATTGATTTGCATTTTAATGAGGGAAATAAGTATTTGACCCCTCTGCAAAACATGACTTAGTACTTGGTGGCAAAACCCTTGTTGGCAATCACAGAGGTCAGACGTTTCTTGTAGTTGGCCACCAGGTTCGCACACATCTCAGGAGGGATTTTGTCCCTCTCCTCTTTGCAGATCTTCTCCAAGTCATTAAGGTTTCGAGGCTGACGTTTGGCAACTCGAACCTTCAGCTCCCTCCACAGATTTTCTATGGGATTAAGGTCTGGAGACTGGCTAGGCCACTCCAGGACCTTAATGTGCTTCTCCTTGAGCCACTCCTTTGTTGCCTTGGCCGTGTGTTTTGGGTCATTGTCATGCTGGAATATCCATCCACGACCCATTTTCAATGCCCTGGCTGAGGGAAGGAGGTTCTCACCCAAGATTTGACGGTGCATGGCCCTGTCCATCGTCCCTTTGATGCGGTGAAGTTGTCTTGTCCCCTTAGCAGAAAAACACCCCCAAAGCATAATGTTTCCACCTCCATGTTTGACGGTGGGGATGGTGTTCTTGGGGTCATAGGCAGCATTCCTCCTCCTCCAAACACGGTGAGTTGAGTTGATGCGAAAGAGCTCGATTTTGGTCTCATCTGACCACAACACTTTCACCCAGTTCTCCTCTGAATCATTCAGATGTTCATTGGCAAACATCAGACGGCCCTGTATATGTGCTTTCTTGAGCAGGGGGACCTTGCGGGCGCTGCAGGATTTCAGTCTTTCACGGTGTAGTGTGTTACCAATTTTTTTCTTGGTGACTAGGTTCCCAGCTGCCTTGAGATCATTGACAAGATCCTCCCGTGTAGTTCTGGGCTGATTTCTCACCGTTCTCATGATCATTGCAACTCCATGAGGTGAGATCTTGCATGGAGCCCAAGGCCGAGGGAGATTGACAGTTATTTTGTGTTTCTTCCATTTGCGAATAATCGCATCAACTGTTGTCACCTTCTCACCAAGCTGCTTGGCGATGGTCTTGTAGCCCATTCCAGCCTTGTGTAGGTCTACAATCTTGTCCCTGACATCCTTGGAGAGCTCTTTGGTCTTTGCCATGGTGGAGAGTTTGGAATCTGATTGATTAATAATAATAATAATAATATGCCATTTAGCAGACGCTTTTATCCAAAGCGACTTACAGTCATGCGTGCATACATTTTTTTTAAACGTATGGGTGGTCCCGGGGATCGAACCCACTACCTTGGCGTTACAAGCACCATGCTCTACCAGCTGAGCTACAGAGGACTGGGGATTGCTTCTGTGGACAGGTGTCTTTTAATATAGGTTACAAACTGAGATTAGGAGCACTCCCTTTAAGAGTGTGCTCCTAATCTCAGCTCGTTACCTTTATAAAAGACACCTGGGAGCCAGAAATCTTTCTGATTGAGAGGGGGTAAAATACTTATTTCCCTCATTAAAATGAAAATCAATTTATAACATTTTTGACATGCGTTTTTCTGGATGTTTTTGTTGTTATTCTGTCTCTCACTGTTCAAATAAACCTACCATTAAAATTATAGATTGATAATTTCTTTGTCAGTGGGCAAACGTACAAAATCAGCAGGGGATCAAATACTTTTTTCCCCTCACTGTAAACTCAGCACATTGGGTTGGGGGATTGACCCAGCAGAAGGAGTAATTTTTAATGTAATCCTTGGGTTATTTTCAGTGTAATTCTAATTTCAATTTAGCTTATATTTTAGCCTTCTCTACCATCCCAACCCCTCCTTTTCCTACACACCATCAAGATACAATGTTGAATTTGTATTACCTGCATTTCAGAACATGCATCACAGCATGTCAGATAATTGTCCACAATGTCCAATAATATATACAAAATGTAAACAGCAAATTGAAATTGAAACAAAGCCCTATTGTCTAAGTATGTGTTATTTAATGAGATTTCATAAGATAGGCTTGATTATTAAAATGTATTTATATTATTTCATGAACCAAACAGTCCAAACATCAGACTAAAGCCTCAGTTGAACTTGATGTGCACACTCAGTTTGCAATCTGAGAAAAACAAAGTCTGTCTTAAGTGGTGTTTAACACAGATCTGTCTATCAGATAGTGCCAGAGCTAATCAATAGATTAGCACATTCACTGACACACCTCAGCTATCTTAGGTGACAGCACACACACATCATGCTGTCTTGCCATACAATAATGGTCTACATTTACATTTTAGTCATTTAGCAGACGCTCTTATCCAGAGCGACTTACAGTTAGTGAATACATATTTTTTTATACTGGCCACCCATGGGAATCGAACCCACAACCCTGGCGTTGCAAACGCCATGCTCTATCAACTGAGCTACATCCCTGCCGGCCATTCCCTCCCCTACCCTGGACGACTCTGGCCAATTGTGCGCCGCCCATGATTCTCCCGGTTGCGGCAGGCTGCGACAGAGCCTGGATTCGAACCAGGATCTCTAGTGGCACAGTTAGCACTGCGATGCAGTGCCTTAGACCACTGCGCCACTCAGGAGTTGGATTGAGTCAAAACATTGCTACACAGAGAACAAGTGTAAGATATTATGTTTGTCGCTCTGGATAAGAGTGTCTGCTAAATGACTAAAATGTACTTTTTTTTGTCATTTAGCAGACGCTCTTATCCAGAGCGACTTGCAGGAGCAATTAGGGTTAAGTTCCTTAATAACTGTATTTCATTCATAAAGCACTTTTCACATCCCCCAAAATGTAACATTTGTAATTTAAACTAAATTGTGATAGAATGAAAGCGTACCAGAATGCACTTCGGCCCAGCTTGACCAAAACATGTCTTTATATATTAACTATACCAACATAGATTTATGTGCAACAGTAGTTGAACTAAAGGAAAACAAGCACGTAGCGTACAGTAGGCAATAAGCAGGCACAAAAACAAACAATTTAACAGAGCTATAAATAGTGCCTTAAGAGCAACAAAGCAAGTATGGTCAAATGAAGGCCAGACTATCTATGGTAGCTGTGCATGTAATGTACTGTATCTTGTCCCAAGTGGCTGCATGGTTTTAAGAGGCTCTGGTGAAGTTAAGTCTTTCAAGTTTCCATTAAGGTTATCGATGACAACGTGGAAAACGTAGATGCTGTTTTACACACGGGTCAAAGCTCTGGAATCAAGAGGCCAGGTTCCACTCATTCAGCGTATCCTTTACAAAGCTCTCCATTGGCCTAGACCTCTGCATTTAAGTACAGAGATAAATACATTTTAGAAACATAGCTAGCTAGCTATACTAACTTGGCTACATCAAATTTTAAAGTAAACTAACGTTAGCTAGCTAACAGAATTTGCATCCATCTTCCTCAAATTCACAAGTCCAACTAAAGCTGCCACTGTCAGAAATCATTGGAAACCACGGCAGTAACGCTAGCTAACTCCTTCAATCACCATGCAAGTATGAGATAATCCTGACAAATAGCTTGGTTAAATTTACTCAGATGGAGAATAAGTAAAATCTAGCTATGGTAACTTAGCTAGCCAGCTAACTTAGCTAATGTTAGCTAACGAGTGAAACAGTGTCCAAGACAGTCCAGAAGAAGTGTCAGACTTAGCTAGCTAAGGTAGCTAGCTAGCTAACTTTAGCTAGTTACAGTTACAGACACTGACATAGTTAGCTAACTAGCTAGCCAAACGTTGACAAAAAAACGTACATTTAGCTATATTCCGCAACAATATTTCAGTAAATTAGCATCGCGAGCATGGTCGCGAGGCTAACTAACGTTACCACAGCCAGAAATATTATCACAGAAAATGGCTAGCTAGCTAACGCTCAAGCTAACATTAGCTAGCTATCTAGTTATGATAGGACAACCTATTTAACCAGAATGACCATCAAATACATAATTCGTAACTTTTGTTACTTACAGTTTTCACGGTTTTCAGTCAGCCAAAACACCCTTAGTTTGTCGAAATAAGGTTAGCCATTTTCCACTCAGTCACATTAGAACTAGAAGACTTGCAAGATGCCACGTCTTGACACTTGCTCACGTTCTGGTGGACTTCACGTGCTGGTGGCGGGAGAATTAACCCACTGGCTGGGTCATATATCCATAACCCAACCTTAATAACCCAGCACCAACAACCCAACCTTGCTGTTTTTACAGAAAATAACCCAACTATTGACCCAATGCCTGCAACCCAGCAATTGGGTCATCCAAACAACCCAGCATTTTTTGGAGTGTAACTTACATCTCAAAGCCATGGAAGCAAGAAGCCTTGACTTGTCTGGGCCACACATATTTATTTGTCCTCAATTTGATTGAAGGCCTCAATCTGTATTTTTGAAAAATTAAGATAGCTAACGTTAGCTAGCTAAGCACTAGCCAGTCAGTGGCGCTGACAGGTTGAAACTGGTATCAATAAAATGTGTTTCACTCTATCCCATAAAACATGACATTGCTAACTAGGCATAATTTAGCTAATAAAATGTTAAAGTTTATTAGGAAGTGTAATTAATAAGTTAGACATTCAACGGACAACTTTTGGTAGCTAGCTAGCTAGCTTGGTTTACATTTTCCAACAGATTTTTCGAATCCCCCTGATTGGTCATCAGCGGTTACTGGTCTTGGAACTCATATGTTCACCAGAAAATGGCTTCTGGTAAAGTGTTTGCCACTAGTGGCAATAATGTTGTTGCCACAGGTTTACCACAGATTCAAATAGAATCTTGAGAGAAAAAAACCCTCTGGCGAACTGTTTACCACTAGTGCCAATCAATATTATTGTTGCCAAAGCTTTGCCGCAGATTCACCACTAGTGGCAAACATTTGCTAACTTCTGGCAACATTTTGTGGCACACTATTTAGTTTGCAGCAAATATGCCACAAACCTGTAGGAAGTTTGCGGCAACAAATTCATTTTTTTGTCCCAGAGAAATGTGAATACATCACTACCATGTTAGTCTGGTGTTCTTGGAGTGGATTTGTCTTTTGCATTCAGAAGGATGATTTTTGAGTTGATGATTGGTAAGTGTAATTTATTAAGCATTAAAGTTAAGTAATTGAGGTGAATTATACAGCTAATCTTTACCCCTACTCCAAACACTAAACTCCAAACACTGTAAATAAAGTACTCCCAATTAACACTTAGATACAGTGTTATAGCTAGACTAACCAAGTCCAATAGTTTTTGTTGTTGTTGTAACTTCATTGACAATGTCATCGTACGTAGTCACTTCATGGCGAATTACCGAAAAGCACTTTGTGACAACTGCTGATGTAAAAAGGGCTTGATAAATACATTTGATTGACTGATTGATTAAATAATTGATTGACTGATAGATTGATTGATTGACTTACAGCGATCTGCCTGAAGCTCTTGTGTAGCATGGCAACCAGCAGCTTGGTGAGAACGATGACCACCACGATGTTGTACGTGCCCACGATGAGGGCTCCCACAAACGACCTCAGCTCCTCCGTGTAGTTGATCCGGGTCACGAAGAGAGCCACGTGGGCCAGAGAGAAGATGTACCAGAACAGGGCGTAGCACGTCCCCATGAACCTGTCAACAGGGGAGGTCAGGGGATTAGACGTCAGAAAAAGGGCGTAACAGGTACAGTACCCATGAACCTGTCAACAGGGAGGTCAGGGATTAGACGTCACCCATGAACATGTCAACAGGGAGGTCAGGGATTAGATGTCAGAAAAGGGTGTAACAGGTACCCATGAACATGTCAACAGGGAGGTCAGGGATTAGATGTCAGAAAAGGGTGTAACAGGTACAGTACCCATGAACCTGTCAACAGGGAGGTCAGGGATTAGATGTCAGAAAAGGGTGTAACAGGTACCCATGAACATGTCAAAAGGGAGGTCAGGGATTAGATGTCAGAAAAGGGTGTAACAGGTACCCATGAACATGTCAAAAGGGAGGTCGTAGCTTAGAATTACAGTACATATAGCACACTGAATTATAGGATCTCTATGGATCAGAGGTACCCATCATTGGTTAACTGTCAGAACAGAGCTTAACAGGTAACCATGACCCTTTCAACAGGGGGGGGGGGGGGGTTGAGAGAGAGAGAGAGAGAGAGAGAGAGAGAAAGGGGGAGAGAGAGAGAGACAGAGAGAGACAGAGAGAAAGGGAGAGAGAGAGAAAGTGGTCCTCTGTAGCTCAGCTGGTAGAGCACGGCGCTTGTAACGCCAAGGTAGTGGGTTCGATCCCCGGGACCACCCATACACAAAAAATGTATGCACGCACGACTGTAAGTCGCTTTGGATAAAAGCGTCTGCTAAATGGCATATTATATATTATATATTATTATATATTATAGAAAGGGAGAGAAAGGGGGAGAGAAAGGGGGAGAGAGAGAGAGCGAGAGAGAGAGAGAGAGAGAGAGAGACAGAGAGAGAGAGAGAGAGAGAGAGAGGGAGAGAGAGATAAGGTAGACTGGACGTACGTGTGGAAGGCATCGTTGCTCTGCTGCTTACAGAAGATGCCCTCGCAGTCCTTGGCGGGGCTCTTGGCCGGGTCCTTCTGGTCCTTCCCATAGAGCTGCGTCAGGCCGATGGTGAAGGAGATCAGCACCAGCAGGAACAGACCCAGGAACTTCCCAAATTCCTGCAGCATCTGGCCCATGGAGATCTGGGAACACAAAAGCACTCTGTCATGAGCTACATCCCCATGGTTTGGGATTGGGCAATAGTAACATTCCAAGCTTGAGAAATGTTCTGCTGGGAATATGATAAGAAGACCTGTACTATAGATGCTTCAGTCATGGCTGTGTTCAGTAGCCATAAACAGGAGAAACAGAGTGAAACCGGGAGGTAACTACCATCTGAACTTTTATAATAAGAAACACATTTTCGTTTTCTGTTTCAAAACATTTTGCTATGGTGTGCCCTAATGAACATGATTCTGGTCCAAACCAAACTAGTTAACAAACAACCACCCACCCAGGTGCAAGCAAGTCCAGGGGTGGTATGTACAGTTGAAGTCGGAAGTTTACATACACTTAGGTTGGAGTCATTAAAACTCGTTTTTAACCACTCCACAAAATTCTTGTTAACAAACTATAGTTTTGGCAAGTCAGTTAGGACATCTACTTTGTGCATGACACAAGTAATTTTTCCAACAATTGTTTACAGACAGATTATTTCACTTATAATTCACTGTATCACAATTCCAGTGGGTCAGAAGTTTACATACACTAAGTTGACTGTGCCTTTAAACAGCTTGGAAAATTCCAGAAAATGATGTCATGGCTTTAGAAGCTTCTGATAGGCTAATTGACATCATTTCAGTCAATTGGAGGTGTACCTGTGGATGTATTTCAAGGCATACCTTCAAACTCAGTGCCTCTTTGCTTGACATCATGGGAAAATCAAAAGAAATCAGCCAAGACCTCAGAAAAAATATTGTAGACCTCCACAAGTCTGGTTCATCCTTGGGAGCAATTTCCAAACGCCTGAAGGTACCACGTTCATCTGTACAAACAATAGTACGCAAATATAAACACCATGGGACCACGCAGCCGTCATACCGTTCAGGAAGGAGACGCGTTCTGTCTCCTAGAGATGAACGAACTTTGGTGCGAAAAGTGCAAATCAATCCCAGAACAACAGCAAAGGACCTTGTGAAGATGCTGGAGGAAACAGGTACAAAATATCTATATCCACAGTAAAGCGAGTCCTATATCGACATAACCTGAAAGGCCGCTCAGCAAGGAAGAAGCCACTGCTCCAAAACCGCCATAAAAAAGCTAGTCTACGGTTTGCAACTGCACATGGGGACAAAGATCGTACTTTTGTCCTCTGGTCTGATGAAACAAAAATAGAACTGTTTGGCCATAATGACCATTGTTATGTTTGGAGGAAAAATGGGGTTACTTGCAAGCCAAAGAACACCATCCCAACCGTGAAGCACGGGGGTGGCAGCATCATGCTGTGGGGGTGCTTTGCTGCAGGAGGGAATGGTGCACTTCACAAAATAGATGGCATCATGAGGAAGGGAATTTATGTGGATATATTGAAGCAACATCTCAAGACATCAGTCAGGAAGTTAAAGCTTGGTCGCAAATGGATCTTCCAAATGGACAATGACCCCAAGCATACTTCCAAAGTTGTGGCAAAATGGCTTAAGGACAACAAAATCAAGGTATTGGAGTGGCCATCACAAAGCCCTGACCTCAATCCTATAGAAAATGTGTGGGCAGAACTGAAAAAGCGTGTGCGAGCAAGGAGGCCTACAAACCTGACTCAGTTACACCAGCTCTGTCAGGAGGAATGGGCCAAAATTCACCCAACTTATTGTGGGAAGCTTGTGGAAGGCTACCCGAAACGTTTGACCCAAGTTAAACAATTGAAAGGCAATGCTACCAAATACTAATTAAGTGTATGTAAACATTGTGGTCCTCTGTAGCTCAGCTGGTAGAGCACGGCGCTTGTAACGCCAAGGTAGTGGGTTCGATCCCCGGGACCACCCATACACAAAAAAATATGTATGCACGCACGACTGTAAGTCGCTTTGGATAAAAGCGTCTGCTAAATGGCATATTATTATTATTATTAAGAAACTCTAACCTATTGTCCTCAGAATGAGACAACCTTTTTCACAGTTAGTCTGCACCCTGTACTCCTGTTTCGTCTCATCGTCCAGCACATACACACACCAAGATCACCAGTTTTGTACATGCTTACATAAGGTGACTTGCCTATATAAGGTTTCTGTACTCCTCGTGTCATTCGAGCTCTCTGGCGTACACATTAGAAGTGCATGTCCGACCAGCTCCATTAGTGCAATCATTCATTTATAAATTAAGTATAATTGTTTGAAGAAATAACAAAGTATCTCCTTATTGGGTAGAATTTCCAAGACAGAGCCCTGTGCTGTTAAAACAACCCTGTATGAAAGGCAGGTACCCTATGTAGTTGAGGTAGCACACAGATAAACATTGACAAAGCTAGAAGGACATTGAAACTGTTCTGTGAGCAGTGTTTAAGTCCCGCTATATAGCCCTGAGAGCATGGCTGGTGGTGTCCCAGCAAACTGGGAACATTCCCAGAACATAAGCTACACAGGAGGCTGCAGAGGGAAGGACGGCTCACAATAATGGCTGGAACGGAGCGAACGGAATGGCATGAAACGCGCAGAAACCATGTGTTTGATGTATTTGACACCATTGCACTGAATCCGCGCCAGACATTACCGCGAGCCCGTCCTCCTCTATTAAAGGTGACACCAACCTCCTGTGATAACCTTGGGTTTTTATATAACATTAAGATGCTAACATTCCAAAAACATAATAAGAAATGTGATTACAAAATGTGTTTTTTTTTCTTCAGAAAATGTTTTAAATGAAATATAAATAATAGGTCATTTAGCAGACGCTCTTATCCAGAGCGACTTACAGGAGCAATTAGGGTTAAGTGCCTTGCTCAAGGGCACATTGACAGATTTTTCATCTAGTCAGCTCGGGGATTAGAACCAGCAACCTTTCGGTTACTGGCACAACGCTCTTAACCACTAAACTACTTGCCGCAGAACATTCCCCAAACACTCTAATTAGGTTTCCAGGTAATGTAATAACACAATGTACCAAGGTAATGTAATAACACAATGTACCAAGGTAATGTAATAACACAATGTACCGGTAATGGTTTAAGAACATACTGCCGCAACAAAATGCGAATGCAACATTCTGGAACCGTTCTTGCAACATCAGGTGAATGTTTTATACAAACGTTGTATAATCATCAGCACGACTGGACAGTTTTTGTGTTATGAGAACATTTGCCGCAACCTAACAAATGTTCTGGGAATTTTCAAAGAAACAATTTTTGTTTGCTGGGGTATGTGTTTACTCAGACCTGTAGCTTCCAGGCTAACCATCCCAAACACCCCTGTCCCACACATACACTACCAGTCAAAAGTTTGGACACACCTACACATTCAAGGGTTTTTCTATATTTTTTACAATGTTTTACATTGTAGAATAATAGTGAAGACATCAAAACTATGAAATAACACATATGGAATCCTGTAGTAACCAAAAAACTGTTAAACAAATCAAAAAATATTTTATATTTGAGATTCTTCAAATAGCCACCCTTTGCCTTGATGACAGCTTTGCACACTCTTGGCATTCTCTCAAACAGCTTCATGAGGTAGTCACCTGGAATGCATTTCAATTAACAGGTGTGCCTTCTTAAAAGTTAACTTGTGAAATGTATTTCCTTCATAATGCGTTTGAGCCAATCAGTTGTGTTGTGACAAGGTAGGGGGGGGGGGGGTATACAGAAGATAGTCCTATTTGGTAAAATACCAAGTCCATATTATGGCAAGAACAGCTCAAATAAGCTAAGAGAAATGACAGTCCATCATTACTTTAAGACATGAAGGTCAGTCAATACGACATGAAGGTCAGTCAATAATATTTTTGCAGTCGCAAAAAACATCAAGCGCTATGATGAAACTGGCTCTCATAAGGATCGCCACAGGATTGGAAGACCCAGAGTTACCTCTGCTGCAGAGGATAAGTTCATTAGAGTTACCAGCCTCAGAAATGCAGCCCAAATAAATGCTTCACAGAGTTCAAGTCACAGACACATCTCAACATCAACTGTTCAGAGGGGACTGTGTGAATCAGGCCTTCATGGTCGAATTGCTGCAAAGAAACCACTACTAAAGGACATCAATAATAAGAAGAGACTTGCTTGGGCCAAGAAACACGAGCAATGGACATTAGACCGGTGGAAATGTGTCCTTTGGTCTGGAGTCCAAATTTGAAATTCTTGGTTCCAACCGCCGTGTCTTTGTGAGACACGTGTGTGTGAACAGATGATCTCCGCATGTATAGTTCCCACCGTAAATCATGGAGGAGGAGGTGTTATGGTGTGGGGGTGCTTTGCTGGTGACACCGTCTTGACACTTTTTTGGTTACTACATGATTCCAAATGTATTATTTCATAGTTTTGATGTCTTCACTATTATTCTACAGTGTAGAAAAAAGTAAAAAATAAAAACCCTTGAATGAGTAGGTGTGTCCAAACTTTTGACTGGTACTGTATATACACACAGACGACAGGAGGCTGCTGAGGGGAGATTGGCTCATAATAATGGCTGGAACGGCGCAAATGGAATGACATCAAAAACCTGGAAACCATGTGTTTGATATATTTGATACCATTCCACCCATTCCACTCCAGTCATTAACACGAGCCCGTTCTCCCCTATTAAGGTACCACCAACCTCCTGTGACACAGAAAGTGTAAGAGGGACATCAGTGAGAAGACTCATTCCCTAACCAGGAGCCAACCGGAGAGAGAGAGAGAGAGAGAGAGAGAGAGAGAGAGAGAGAGAGAGAGAGAGAGAGAGAGAGAGAGAGAGAGAGAGAGAGAGAGGAGAGAGAGAGAGAGAGAGAGCAGCTCCTCCATTAGTATGATTCATTATCCTGTCACATGTGAGTCCCCCCAGTGTTTCCCCTTATCTGGTACATCAGCTACTCCTCCTGTCCCTGTTCCCTCCCTAGCGGCCTGCAGGTCTTTGTAGATGGCTGATTTAGTAGCTGGGGTTATTCCCTGGTCTCAGCATGGTCTGCCTGGTTTCAGCATGGTCTGCCTGATTTCAGCCTGGTCTCAGCCTGGTGTGCCTGGTTTCATCCTGGTCTCAGCATGGTCTGCCTGGTTTCAGCATGGTCTGCCTGGTCTCAGCATGGTCTGCCTAGTTTCAGCATGGTCTGCCTGGTTTCAGCATGGTCTGCCTGGTTTCAGCCTGGTCTCAGCATGGTCTGCCTGATTTCAGCCTGGTCTTAGCATTGTCTGCCTGGTTTCAGCCTGGTCTCAGCATGGTCTGCCTGGTTTCAGCCTGGTCTGCCTGATTTCAGCCTGGTCTCAGCCTGGTCTGCCTGGTTTCATCCTGGTCTCAGCATGGTCTGCCTGGTTTCAGCATGGTCTGCCTGGTTTCAGCATGGTCTGCCTGGTCTCAGCCTGGTCTGCCTGGTTTCAGCCTGGTCTGCCTGGTTTCAGCCTGGTCTGCCTGGTCTCAGCATGGTCTGCTTGGTCTCAGCATGGTCTGCCTCGTTTTTCAACCTGGTCTCAGCATGGTCTGCCTGGTTTCAGCATGGTCTGCCCGGCTTTCAGCTAGCCTCAAACTTACTGTACAAACAGATCAGGAATGTAGGGGGTCAGGAGCTCTTAACCTGGACTAGGGGGTACTGACACAGGAGAGGAGGGGTGGACACTCACACCTTTCAAAACACACCTACACCAGAGGAGTCTGGTGGGAGGAGCTATAGGAGGACGGGATCATTGTAATGACTGGAATGGAATTAATGGAACGTAGTGAAACACGTGGTCTCCATGTTTGATGTGTTTGGTACCGTTCCATTTATTCCATTATAGTCTTTACAATGAGCCATCCTCCTATAGCTCCTCCCACCTGGTGGATTGGGAGGGTTATGGTCCTGAGGAACGTTCCTGGGTGCCCAGGAGCTTCATTGTGGATCCTGCTCTGGTTCGTGAATTTCATAGGTTACATCCAGAGGTGGGTAGTAACGAGTTACATTTACTCCGTTACATTTACTTGAGTACGTTTTTGAAAAAATTATACTTCTAGGAGTAGTTTTAAATCACTATACTTTTTACTTTTACTTGAGTAGATTTGTGAAGAAGAAACTGTACTCTTACTCCGCTACATTAGGCTACAATGAGGTCGTTACTTTTCTTTTTACCTCTTTGGTATTCTACGCGTCATTGTCTTTATCCCCCCGCATATGCCTTATTTTAATGTTTTATTTTGACAGAGAGAGAGAGACTTCCGCTAAGGCTCTACCACGTGACTGTGTTTCACCAATCAAACGTAGTTGTGCAGTCTCGTCACTTTACCATACTCAATCTCAGTGGCGGGACGGGTTGGCTTTACAGTCATAGCAACACAAAAATGTCAGAATTAGCCGTCGGCAATGCAGACACAGACGAGGAGGAACACCCGCACCCCTGGCCTCATATTGAAAGCATGTTTACCTTAGTAAAAGTGCGAAAGAACAGCTACATTATGCGGTGACTTCTGTGTCTACCAAAACAAACGGACATTTCAGCATTCAAGAACTCAACATCTAACTTGAGGAAACATGTAGCGGTAAATTTCCTAAATTCGTTTTTTTTTGCTGTGGATAGGCGAATGTTTGTCTTTTAGGTTACATATGTTTTAAACATTTTCTCTCTCTATATATATATATATATCCACATTTGATGTGATAATAAGTCTCTTTTAATGTCTTGATCTCCCTGTAGCCTCACAGATTTTTTTTTTGTCCACAGAGGATTCACCCCAACAAACTGGCAAAGTACACAGACTTACTAGAGAACCACAGAAAGCGTAAGTCCTCCTCTTCCAGTGATACTCTTGTGAAAAATGCAAAAATCACAGCCTTTGCTGCCCCAGGGCGGGTAACACAAGCAACGCTTGACAAGCTGATGCTAAATTTTGTATGTGAGGCCAACCAACCATTTTCTGTGGTTGAGACGCCATCCTTCAATACTTTGATAGAAACCTTGCAATCTCATACAGTAATGGCAAGGAAAACGTTATGCACAAGAATACAAGAAGCTGCAAAACACAAGAAGAGCATAATCATCAAAAAGCTGAGTGCTGTGAACTATGTTGCTAACGTAGCTACTTAGGTGTCACCTGTCACTGGATAGACAACACCTCACTGGAGAGGCACTCCACATTGGCTTGTAGACCTGTCAAAAGCTCGCACACGTTTGATGTCCTTGCTGCTGCATTAGAGGAAATACATTCTGAGTACCACATCAGGGAAAAAGTGACCAGGACGACAACAGACAGTGGCTCAAACTTCCTTTCGATTATATGGTGAGGAGAAAGAGGAGGAAGCCATCAATGTACAAGAGGAGAGTGACTCCACCCTTGATGATGCAACAGAAGATCAGAGTGAGTCAGAGGTGGAGTATCAAGATGTCTGCAATTCTGGATGACAACACAGGCCTTGAGTACCAACTTCCAAGGCACCAAAAGTGTGCATGCCATCTCCTCAATCTTATATCCACAGTTGATGCCACTGCTGCAGGAGGAGCTGCAAACGAAACCTACAAGAGGCTGTCTCGGTCTGCTTTTGCAAAATGTCATGCTCTTTGGAATAAAACCAGCAGGTCAACCATGGCTCATGAAACAGTGGAACGTGAATGCAAGCTGCAGTTTCTCCGACCCAATCAGACACGCTGGAGCTCCCTGTTCCTCGCTGTAGAAAGGATTGTGCGCATTCACCGAGAGCAAGGAGAACAAGCAATTCGCAATGTCTGCACAGCATTAAAGATAAAGATGTAAGTTGACAAAATGTATATTTTGTTTTTAAAGAATAATAAAAGTAAATAAGCCTTGCTGATTAATGGGTGAATCCACTTGTCTCAAGTAACTAAGTTTTCTTTGCATGGTGGTGTGACAATTGTGGATGACTTGAATGAAATATATATATATATATTTTTTTTTTTTGCATTTAACATGTACAATGCATAATAAAGACATTGTACCAGAAATAGCTATAAGTAATTGTTTTATCGTTACATCTTTTATAGGTTCAATCCAGCTGAAAATGGGTTTTTGGTCGAGTATGCTGCTGTGATGAAGCCTGTTGCCATGGCCCTTAATATCCTCCAAGGGGAATCATCTGTGCATATGGGCCTCCTGCTGCCAACACTTTACCAGTTGCGGGACAAGCTGAAGAAGTTGGAGTCAACTTGCAAAATGTGTACACCTCTTGTTCACGCCCTGCAGCAAGGGATCCAGAAACGTTTTGGAGACGTCATGAAAGAGCCTGAGCTGATTGCAGCAGCAATACTCCTACCAAGATTCAGAATATCCTGGACCACAGAGGAGAACATCTTAAATACTGGTAAATATACTTGTTTATCAATTCAAATGTGAACCAGTAGACATTGACCTATATAACTCTGTATAATGTTACTGTCATTTAGGATTATAGTGTGTCAGTGACAAACCACAGGGTGGCAATATAGTTAGTGTGACTTTTTTTTGCTGACTTTTCTTGTTAGATATTGGAACTGGAAGTAAACATAATGCCCGATCTACAACTACATCACTCCTTTTAGAGAACATGCATTCAGATTAATTTTTGTTCTGGGATACTAGGCCTGCAATATTGTTTTATTTGGCCATCTATCATGGACTGGTGCTTTTTCAGTTGATGTGTACTGCTGCTCTTTTCCTCTGCTCAGTGAGATGTGCAGTGTGGCCTAATCACAGATCAGAGTATTCATTTCTAGGCACACAGAAAAAGGGCTGTTGCTTGCCATGCAATACAAAGGTACTGAGTAGGCCTAATCAACACCTATTGATTATTTTACGTTGACCGCTTCCTTCTGGTGTGCAGTTTTCTGTTCAGCATGCCTGGTATTAAATGTTTGTGTGTTTCCTTCTGTTGTTCTGTCACTGTGGAGACACACACACAGTTTATGAGAGTTTATGGGCTGCCTCGTTCTAGTTCTGCCTGGTAAAAAAAGTATAAAGGTTTGGAAATTTGTGTTACTTGTGCTTATTTATTTTTTATTTATTATTTTTTTATTTTTTAATACTTGAATTTACCTGAATTATTTTAATTTAAGCTATTTTGTAATTCATTAAAGATGATTATTTTGTATTTTTGTCTGTCTGATTGTTGTCTTGTGTTAAAAAATAAATCAGACGTTACTCAACAGTTACTCAGTACTTGAGTAGTTTTTTCACCAAGTACTTTTTTACTCTTACTCAAGTAATTATTTGGATGACTACTTTTTACTTTTACTTGAGTCATATTATTCTGAAGTAACAGTACTTTTACTTGAGTACAATTTTTGGCTACTCTACCCACCTCTGGTTACATCCCGATAAACCCTGTCGGCCGCCAGGTGGCGTCCGTAGAGGGGGGGGTACTGTTAGGCCTACTGCTGCTAGGTAGCTCTCTCTCTGCTCTCCCCCTCCCCTCTGTCTGTCCTTGATTGCAGGAGTGAAGTCTGGTGTGCGGGAGTCAGGGTTCCAGCTGCAGCTCATTCACCATAATCACCTCAGCCTTTAAGACCCGGTCAAACTTGCCACTCATCGTCAGATCATAGTCAAGACGACCATATTATTGGAACCTGACTCCTGCCTCCGCTTCACTCCTGCCACCACCATCCTGCTTTCCACTACCGGACCTCCCTTTTGGACTCACCACGGACACTAGGACATTACGGTACCACACCTGCTCTGAACCTGGATCTGTTACCCTCCCTGTAAACCTGGACTTGCTCTTCCCCTATTATTGGAAACCTGGACAAATTGCACTTTGTAAATAAACCTGTTAAACCTTCTCTGGCTCGGTGTAGTTGTCTGCATTTGGGTTCAAATCCAGTTAAATCATGACAGGTCTGCCTGGTTTCAGCATGGTCTGCCTGGTTTCAGCATGGTCTGCCTGGTCTCAGCATGGTCTGCCTAGTTTCAGCATGGTCTGCCTGGTTTCAGCATGGTCTGCCTGGTTTCAGCCTGGTCTCAGCATGGTCTGCCTGATTTCAGCCTGGTCTTAGCATGGTCTGCCTGGTTTTAGCCTGGTCTCAGCATGGTCTGCCTGGTTTCAGCCTGGTTTCAGCATGGTCTGCCTGATTTCAGCCTGGTTTCAGCATGGTCTGCCTGATTTCAGCCTGGTCTCAGCATGGTCTACCTTGTTTCAGCATGGTCTGCCTGATTTCAGCCTGGTTTCAGCCTGGACTGCCTGGTTTCATCCTGGTCTCAGCATGGTCTGCCTGGTTTCAGCATGGTCTGCCTGGTTTCAGCATGGTCTGCCTGGTTTCAGCATGGTCTGCCTGGTCTCAGCCTGGTCTCAGCCTGGTCTGCCTGGTCTCAGCATGGTCTGCCTGGTCTCAGCCTGGTCTCAGCCTGGTATGCCTGGTCTCAGCATGGTCTGCCTGGTTTTTCAACCTGGTCTCAGCATGGTCTGCCTGGTTTCAGCATGGTCTGCCCGGCTTTCAGCTAGCCTCAAACTTACTGTACAAACAGATCAGGAATGTAGGGGGTCAGGAGCTCTTAACCTGGACTAGGGGGTACTGACACAGGAGAGGAGGGGTGGACACTCACACCTTTCAAAACACACCTACACCAGAGGAGTCTGGTGGGAGGAGCTATAGGAGGACGGGATCATTGTAATGACTGGAATGGAATTAATGGAACGTAGTGAAACACGTGGTCTCCATGTTTGATGTGTTTGGTACCGTTCCATTTATTCCATTATAGTCTTTACAATGAGCCATCCTCCTATAGCTCCTCCCACCAGCCTCCTCTGCCCCCCCCCCCCCCCAAACGAAGCATGTGTGTTTAATGAGTCCGGCAGATCAGCGGCAGTAGGGATGACCAGGGTAAGTGTTCTGTTGATAAGTGTGTGAATTGGACCATTATCCTGTGCTGCTAAGCATTCAAAATGTAACAAGTACTTTTTGTTGTCAGGGAAAATGTATGGGGTAAAAAGTACAATATCTTCTTAAGGAGGAAAATGTATGGAGTAAAACATACAATATTTTCTTAAGGAATGTAGTGAAGTAAAAGTAAAAGTTGTCAAATATAGTATAGTAAAGTACAGATACCCCAAAAAACTACTTAAGTAGTACTTTAAAGTATTTTTACTTAAGTACTTTACACCACTGCACACTACACCATCAGTCAATACTCCTAACCACACTATAACCACACTACACCATCAGTCAATACTCCTAACCACACTATAACCACACTACACCATCAGTCAATACTCCTAACCACACTATAACCACACTACTCAATGCTTCTGCATAGATGTGTGTGTGTGTGTGTGTGTGAGAGAGAGAAAGAGAAATACAGAAAGTATTTGTACATACAGAATGTGTGTGCTCATATGTTACAGTTTTTCTCGATTGCTAAGACACATTTCTTGAAAGCTGCTCTCCTTTTCTCTTAACTGTGAACACAAAACCCAATTTTCAAGCTACATTCACAAAACCTCAGACTCTTCTTGCAAAACCAAACATTCACCTCAAAACAGTTCAATCTGTGCTCAAAACTGAACTATGTTTTCAAATCGTGCCCCGAGTCAATCAAAATTAAAAACACTACTGAACAGTCACTAAACACTACATAGAAAAATAGAAAACACAATGCTCAGGACATGAAGCTGGAGAAATAAATGTTTATTGTTCACTGTAGGCTAAATGCATGTTGCAAAACAAAAAAAAACTGTGCATTTAGCACTTGTACAAAAAGACAAAACAGAAATCTTGTGCATTTACATGTAGCACTTGTAAAAACAAACATAAATCTTATGCGTTTGCCACTTGCGTACAGTAAGCCCATGTAAAAATAAAGTACAAAAATATACAAATAAGTGCATTACTCAGCCACAGCATCATGTCTCCGTACTGGGTCAGGCCACAGGACTTCATCCACATCACAGGCCACATTTTCTCTGGCCAGGCAACGGGGGAAAAAACCCCTGGCATGCCGTATCCAGGCTTGGCATGCCTCCACACCTATGTCACCACAGGCAAGTCCCATGGCTTGCAGGAGATTTACCCTGGTGTAAGGTTGGCATTCATATACCTTCCACCGCCATGAGGAGAAGAATTCCTCAATGGGGTTTAGGAAAGGGGAGTACGGTGGAAGGCAAAGATTGATAAAACCTTGGTTCATATTGTACCACTCTCTAACCTGGAGGGCTCTGTGAAAACTCACATTGTCCCAAACAACAACATAGATGGGATGCTCATCCTGCTGCCCTAACAAAGCATCTCGCATGTGATTGAGGAAAATGAGGAGCTGGTGAGTGTTGTAGGGCCCCAGGTTGGCATGATGGTGGACAACCCCATGATTGCTGATGGCAGCACATAATGTGACATTGCCACCACACTGCCCAGGAACACCAACAATGGCCCGATAGCCAATCACATTACGGCCTCTCCTTCTCCTTTTGGTGAAATTAAGCCCAGCTTCATCCATGTAGATGTATTGATGGGGTCTTTCCATTGCATCCAGTTGAAAAACCCTCTGTAGAAATAGATATTGTTTTGTAAGTGATACGGAAAAAGTGATTTAGGCCACTACAGTAAATCACTACTTAGAGTAATCAACATTGAATGTGTCTGGATATATGCCAACCTGTACATACTGGAATCTTTGCTCTTTGACTCTGTCTGAGTTGTGATCAAAGGGCACTCTGTATAGCTGTTTCATGCGCAGTCTGTTGCGCTTGAGGACACGATCAACAGTAGAGAGGCTGACACTGTTGATACCCTCAAAATGTAAATGGTCCTCAATGATCTTCTGCTGAATTTCGCTCAGTTTAATGGCATTGTTCTCACGGACCATATCAACAATTAGGGTCTCTTGGTGTGGGGAGAACATACCTGTCGTCCCACCCCCATGTGGCAGTCTTTCAATTCTACAAAAAGAGAACATGGAGTTACAAAAAATATACATGGAATACTAGACCTACAAACAGTTAGACCAACCCTCCATTACAATACTACAGTATATTGGTACAGTGATGTACTGAAAAATATATTTACTTACAGTATACTGTGGTACAGTATATAGTATGTCATACAGTAATTGCTGTCAACATTTACATACTGTACTATAATGTCAAAAAAAGGTAATTACCTGTTCTCTTCTCTAAATCTTCGGATTATGGTGGACACAGTGAATCTACTGATGTTTGGTTGTACCCTTTGTCCAGCCTCCCTCATGCTCATACCATGGACAAGAACATGGTCAATCACAGTAGCTCTGATTTCATCAGATATTACTGTTCTTTGTCTTCGCTGACCACCTCGACCTCCTCTCACACGAACTCTTCCTCTCAGATTTCTATCCATTGTAGGGCCTCACAAACCAGTGCTCTCTGAACTGGCTTACTGTATATGTTCCCTCACATCATTAGCCACAAGTGTGATCAATTTTGAGTTGTTGTGTTCAAGTGGTGACACCTGTGCTCTAATTGTGTTTGACTTTTGTCACCTGTGCTCACCATTATGCAGCACGGGTGCATCACAATGAAAATGTGTTGGCAAGTTATGTCTAAACAGGTGAAAAGTGCTTATGGTTTTGCCAAAAGAGTGATTGATTCAATCAGTGGGTTCAGGCAACTGAGCATTTGGTTCAGACAATAGGGTTTAGTGTTTTAGCAATTGAGAAAAACTGTAATGTAGGTGGTTGTTCACGTGGCACGTGTGTTTATATTTGTGTGAGAGATTGATTGAGGGCTGTGTCAGCCATAAAGGTACACAAAGCCTCTTTCCCAAGCTAATAACTTTTCCATCTGCCCATGCCAGGCAGTGATGTCACAGTTCAGCTTGGGCGCATA